>JAOVVF010000036.1:5302439-5325507 GCA_028565595.1 Duopalatinus emarginatus | reverse complement strand
AGGACCCTTATTGGTGTAGCACAGACTGGCTGCCCAGATCAGGAATCGAACCCAGGTCTCTCACATGGGAACCCAATCATGTTACCGCTGTGCCACACCAACCGCATACTGGATAAAATGTGCTGACATGATGTGATGGTTACTTCTCATTGAATCTTTAGTAGAACTGGTGTCACTTGAACCCTGTGATTGAATTCTTTGTTTCCTATATAAGATTTAACTTGGAGTCTTCTGTAATAGTCAATTCCCTCAGATGTAGTAGCTTTATAGTTTAAGAATCAGCCAGTACTGCAGTTGTCCTTTACTGTTTTCAAATGCTGATCAAACAGTTCAGGAGACATTTATTATACTGCATATGTACGTCTATAATGTTTTGTAGTGCATGGAACAGGCAGTAGATTTAAATATCTTACCAACAACTTTGACATGAATATCGGCGGTATCCTCCCCTGCCGGGTTCCGCACAATAACAGAGTACACGCCTTCATCGTGGCGCTCCGTCCCCTCAATAGTCAAGATGCAGTGTCCCCTTGCGCTCTCCACATGGACACGTCCAGTTGTGTCTGTCAAGACCTGATAAACCGATCACAGTTTTTTTTTTTAATAATAAGAATATTTTTAGGTAAAATCGGTAAAACAGCAAGTCACAAGATCAAATCACAAAAACCGAAACTGAGCATAGTTCCAACTTCCGGACCAAGCAGCATTCAATCAAGATGCAAAAACAGAGACTGGATGAGGCATTAGGATCAAAGTAACGTATTACTAATAGTATACTGGTTTCCTTTCTTACCTTTTGTGTTGTCACGAAAGACTTTCCATGAAGTATACGAAACATGCACTCACCTGATGCACATAGTAATACAACGTATGTGAGACATACGGAACTGAATACTGACCCAACTGAATTGCTGGGTTAGTATTAGATAGGATATATAATTGCAAACAAGACAAGTTCATGGGGCATTACAGGTCATTTTTGTAGAGACAATTTGAGACTTTAATGGGCAAATAAAAATATATTTGATAATATATTATAGTTACTATGTTATATATTAATAGTAATAGTTTAGTAGTTACATAACAATTATATAATAATTTCTATTAATAGTCTTGACCTTATTAAGAGTCTGTTATGCCTCATGTGACATTGGTATGACCATAAACAGATAGGAATAGGATCACAATGCAGTGGCTGCGGCAGTAAAAAGACAATAAAGACAAAAGGTCAGAAGACACTCTCATAGCAGCGGCAGCATAGGACAACGAAAGTGCACATAATAACAAGAGGTTGTGGCTGCGTTATTGTTTTAAAGGCCAATAACTCACTTCACCATCCTTCAAAGTCCAGATGAAGGCTGGATCCCCTTTGCTTTCTTCTGGTGAGTTTTTAGATTTATCCTACACAAGCAGAGCAGAAGCGGTGAGGCCATGGTTAAGACTAAGATGTTAAGACCAAGCGGTGACAGATCCAACTTTCAGCATCCTGCTGCAGTACAAACCTTTCTGAACGTGACTGTCTGTGACACATCAGGAAGTGGTTGAGCAAAACTGCCCCCGAAACTTACCTGTGCTGGCTTTAGAGCTTAGATGATAAGCCTTCATGTTGAGACTTCTGTCTCAGTGTGAAAGGAAAAGGTTTATGACTTCAGTGCAGTGGTGTGTTTTAATGGAAAATTTAGTCGACTCCTGGGCCAGTGGCATGACATGAAAAATTTGTGCATGTCTTTATTAGCTTTATATAAAATAATGTAATAAATAAGGAGATATATCACCTTAATCTGTAGTATGACCTGTATTTTTAGTGGATCATAAATAATTTTATATTTTTGCCCCAAAAAATGTCAGACTGTCCAATCATAAACAGATTATTAAGACATAGTACTGCACACTATGAAGACAAAGTGCACAGGGTTTAGACAAATATCGGAAAGAAATTCATTTTTCTTTAAGAGAAATGAAAAGGGACCTAATTCGAATGTGTAGTATATAAAAAACATCGGATGTTCAATAGTGGCCAACTGATAATACAGCTGATCATGATGCTAATATACACAGTAGATATACAGCAGTATTGTCGTATTCTCCCCACCTTATCTGACTTGGTCCAAACCACTGTAGGGGCAGGGTCTCCAGTGATTGGCACATCCAGTCTCAGTTTGTTTCCAGCCACCACCAAAATAGTGGAATCTGCAGTTTGGCCAAAGCAGTCCAAATGGATCTTGGGAGGATCTGCATATAGAGATAGTGAAAGAAAGACACTTACATTGATCTTTAATGTAGACCGTATGTATCATAGAATTAACACGGGAGCTCATCCATGTTGTGGCCAGCTTTAATTCAGTTCAGTTCAGTTTTATTTGTATATGACTTTTAGCAATGGACCTGTAAAATCTGGATTTTACATTTATATTGATTTTGTCCCTGATGAGAAGCCGGAGGTGACATTCGCAAGGAAAAACTCCCCAGACCCAAACAGAGACCCATCCTCATGTGTGTGACACTGATAGTGTGATTATAAATTATATTATGTTATTTAAAACAATGCAAACGTACAGCCAGAAAGTTCATTATATAACATGAAGTCTGGCGTTTATTGAGTTTTGTCTGAGTTTCTAAGTATATGTCTCATATGAGACAAATATGCCCCTAAAGTCCATGGTGTGAGACCATATTTACACTTCAAACTGGAAATATATTATTATCTCTATCTACATTAACCTTAAAGCTTTAAGAGCCAAAGTAATGAGGTTAACATCGAACACCAAATAGGTCTTGGATGATCGACTACATTTGTTGTAAGTGGAAAATAGTGCAATTTGCCAAACTATTTATCTCCCTATAAGTGCTCTACTTACTACCTGGCAGAAGTTCAACACTGACTCTCTACTGTGTAGTCGTTTTATTCTTACCTTGACGAGGGACATAGTCGATCTTGACCTCTGAAAACGCAAATGAGAATAATAAATGGAAATGTCATACTGTTAACCAGACTGAGCAATGTTGTAGTCATTAAATAAGCAATCTGAGATGTACGTACCCATGAAGTTCAGTTTGGCAGAAAGGTTAAAAGCGTAACCTTCAGGGATAAAGGTGTAGTCGCCTTCATCTTCCAGCTGCACATCATCAATAGTGAGTTTGTGAATTCTGCTGAGACAGACAGTGTATCAGACGTCCTGTACACTTAATCAGATGAAGGCCCAAATCCACACCTATTAATTATTCTCCTGCTCTTTTGAACCTCATGTCTATGAGAAGAGAACTGACCAAACGGTTCTCCAGGATTGGAACTGACCCCAGTAAATATTAAAGCATTGAAACCTCTATAATTGTTTGAATGCAGTGAATTTTCGCAGTCTTACCGGCCAATGTGTGTGATGTGGGTTCTAGCATCAGGCTTCACCTCGACTCCATTTTTGTACCAGGTTCCTTTGACGTTCTCGTCGGACACCTCACACTTGAAAACCGCCTCTTCCTTAGCTTTAACTGTAAGGTCAGCAATGCTCTGATACACCTCCAGTTGCTTCTCTAAAATGTAAATATAAGTGTAATTGTAAGTGCCAGAAAAATTGATACAGACAAACCTATACAAAATACATAGCAACACCATCTATTCACATCATTGGTTGCGTCCACCAGTGCGTAAACCAGTGCCTCATTATGGTATAGGGTTTGTTAAGCTGCTATTCCATGGGAACCCCTGGTACATCTACAAACGCCTCTGACTTGTAAACACGTTCATGACCTGCATTCATTCTGATGGGTTTGGCCTCTTCCA
Source organism: Duopalatinus emarginatus (assembly GCA_028565595.1). Classification (NCBI taxonomy): domain Eukaryota; kingdom Metazoa; phylum Chordata; class Actinopteri; order Siluriformes; family Pimelodidae; genus Duopalatinus; species Duopalatinus emarginatus. The sequence continues at coordinate 5,321,729 of JAOVVF010000036.1, read as the reverse complement.
ACAGGACAATGCGCCACCACACATGTTTTGAGACACAACATTATGGTTAGAGGAACACTCATCTGAGTTTGGGGGTTTTGCCATTCCCACCAGTCACCAGATCTCAGAATTGTGGACTGTTCTGCAGGAAGTATGGTGTTTATTGCCTGCAGAATATTTCAACAAGCTTGTGGAGGCCATGCCCTGTCATATTTCTGCAATCCTGCTCAACCATGGTGGAACTACCAAGTATTAGGCTGGTGTACTAATTTTTCTGGCTCCTTAGTTTAAATGGACATATTAAAGACACACTTAACCTTGTTATTGTTGACACATCTTTTGGAGTTATCTGTGTTTCGTTTAAAATACGTTAATTATAAAGCAGCCAGTCTGATAAAAATGTGAATAATGTTCAGTTATATTCTAATATCATTAGCATGTTGATGTACATAATCAGACCTACGTGAAAGAACCGCCCAGTAATATTGTATTGCTGTAGCACATACACACCCGAGCTCATCAGTTAGAGGCGATATAATTAAGGGAGAGTTACTGGGGAGCTATGATCCTCCTGGCAGCCTGGCAGACGTTCAGCAGTGCTGGACAGCTGCTCATGTTTGGCACCTTCTCTGTTTGATTAAGTGGTCAAGACTGGCAGGAGATCTGGATCAAGTTGCTTTAAAAAAACATGCAGAAACCAAGTGTCCGGATGGATTTATGAGACAGTTAAGAACACTGTCTTAATTCATAGAGCTTCCAGGAGCACCACAGAACAAAGGTTAATAAAGGTTAAGCTTTCTTTTTCCTGCAAGTCTACTATTGCTAGAGATCAAGAGCCAAAACTGTAAAGGTGAGAGTAAATTACGTAAACCTGTCTGAGAAACCATCAAGACCAGTAGGAATTAGGTTATAGAGAGAAGGAAGGAAAGAAACCAAGTCACCTGCTCGGTTTAAATATACAGCCCTTGCAGTCTAACAATAGCTGGCATCTGTGCATTGTGCACGCTGGAACCATGTGCTATGGGCCTGTCAACCACGTTTCCCGGGCTGACAAACGGAGGTGATTTTTGAGCGACAGGACCACAAAGAGGTGGGGTTTGAAGGAGATAGCGGGGAGTGAAGAATGCCGGGTGGAATTCGGGAGGTTTATTTTTGCCTACGGTTCAGTCTGCCTTGATTGACACGTGGCTTGTCATGCATCGGCTACAACTGACAAATGGCTTCAATCAGTCTTTAAAGCCGAAGACTTCAGAATAAGAGAGATATCAATCATGATACATTAACCCATTTTACTATTTTACCTACAGACCTTGAGAACTAGTACATACGGAATTACCCAAAAGGCAAACATGACAAACACCAGGGCTAAAATCAACCACTCACCCTGCACCATGAGCTCAGCGAGAGATTGCCCTCCATTGGTCTTCACTCGGTAGTGGCCGCCGTCCTCCTTGGTGACATCATTGATAATGAGTGTGTGTTTGCAGCCATCTTTCTTGAAGCGATACTTGAAGGATTCATCTCGAGTAAGCTCCACTCCATCTTTTTCCCTTAGAAATTAGAAGATGGTTGTAAAACTGGTGCACATGCACTTTTTTCCCAAGCCTGCTTCCATAATTATAATGTTCTACAGGTTGCAGTAGCAAGAATTACGTAGTTAAAATAATATGGTCCACGTGTTTCAATAAACCAAGGCTCGTTAAAGTGAGCTGTAAATAGTTCCAGGACATTCTGATATTGTGATCTCGTTACGTTCTGACGTCTGTACCTGGACACGTGTACGTGTAAAGAATGCCATTAACGGATGATTATATCATCCTTATCATACCTCATCCTGTTAAAACGATCCGAGCTTTAATTTATTAGTTTTCATGACTCGTGACATTGAGGCTTTCATTTTAAAGGTCTGACGTGATGAGATCTGAGCAGCCTTGATCGCTCTTCATTTATTATCCGATGTTTCTTTTCATGCGTATTATCCTACAGCGCTAAGAAACGTTTTTATCAGGCGCCTTTTTAATCTAGCCCCCAGAAATGCGTCCTCCGTGGCACATTAAAGGCAGTCGCCATGAACCGACGGTGACTTTCTCATTTCGGTTGAAGGACACTGCAGAGCTGCTAAAAGCCTGGCATGACCTTTTCAGAGGGCTGATAATTTACAGAGCTGCTGGGTGATATACAGCCTTGGATCCAGATCAGGTGAAGCCACGGCTCATTCACTCACTCATTCTCTCTCACACACCCGCACACGCACACGCACACACTTCCGCACCACCCTTTCAATCCGTCACCCAGGTTGAGTCAGCCAAGGCCTGGCAGCTACTCTGTTTAACAAAGGACATGCATGCCATCTTCTGGACGACTGAAGAATCTCACACATCCGAGACAGACATGCCTCTGCATTGAATTCATGCTTTTCTTATCTCTCGTGTCCTGACAGCGTAGTACTCTTTAATCACCCGTTGTCATGCTTGTGTCAGTGTAGAAACACGTTCACTGATTTAGATCTGTTTAGCGGAGGTTTGTGTTCGTAGAGAAGAGTCTTACCACTTGACATGCGCGCCTTCCTCAGAGACCTCACACTCAAATTCCACTCTCTCTCCCTTCATTGCCATCTGATCCTCGAGATTGCGCAGGATCAGAACAGGAGGCTCTGAGAAAGAAATGGAGAGATGAATCTCCTACTTCATGAACGCTAAAAATACTTCCGCACTGGGTCGGTACTCATCAGATACCTTTCACGAAAAGCTCAGTGAAGCTTTTCTCATCTCCTACGATGCAGGTGTAGGCCGCGTCATCGGCCAGAGAACAGTTATTGATAGTGAGGAAGCGTTTGTTCCCTACGCTCTCAAAGATGTACCTGAAGAAAGAGCGAAAAAAAGAAAGGGGAAAAAAGATGGAGACACATAAGGGTTTCATGGCGTTAAATTGTTGTTATTGTCAACTCAGTAATGAGGCAAAAATAAAACCAAAGCAGGTGTCGAATGTTTTTCTAGAAATAAGTAGCATTATCAGGCACTATTACCGACCAGTTGGAGTCACTCACTTGCTGCAGGTTTTGGTCAAAGCGAAGCACAGAAGCCGAGCCGTCCAGGATCACAATACATTTAGAAAAGCAGGGAGAGAGATAGAAAGATCATTTATCATCCATTTTTTTTTATAAATCTCTATAAAACAAGTTTATTTTGCCGTAGATTAACATTTTAAATTGCATTAATAAAGCCCTGAACTGAAATACACTGAAGTGCCAGAAAAACTGGTACACACAAGTCTATGCAAAATACATAAGCTGCTGGTGGGTCCATATAGGTATAGGGTTTGTTTAGCTGTCATTCCATAGGTCTACAAATGTCTCTGACAGGTAAACGCAATGTGTGTCTCCTTTCTGATGCGTTACACCCGTTCATGTCCTGCATTCATTCTGATGGGTTTGGCCTCTTCCTAGTGGCCTAGTGGTTAGGGAACTGGTCTCATTGCTGGAAAGTCCCAGGTTTAATCCCAGCACAGAGCAAGACACGATTGAGGTGCCCTTTAGCAAGGCACCTAACTGCTCCCTGGGTGCTGTGGTTTGGGGCTGCCACCGCTCCGGGCAAGTGTGTTCACTGGTGTGTGTGTGTGTTTCACTGGATGGATGGGTTAAATATGGAGGTAACTTTCCTTAGTGTGCAAGCACAGTAGGCTAATAGTTCACTTTAAAAAATTTATTTTTAGAGCAACACTCATCTATCAGAGTTTGGGGTTTTGTCATTCCCACCTAAGTCACCAGATCTCAACATTATCAAAGATGCCATGGAACATGCTGCGGAACAAAGAAATCCTACACTTCAAAATACAACAGAATTGCGGACCGTTGTGCAGGAACTATGGTGTTCATTGCATACAGAATATTTACACAAGCTCATGGAGTCCATGTCCACCAAGTATTAAACTGGTTTATCAGTTCTGGCACTTCAGCATATTGTTAACTTGTTCTGTTCTAGTCATGGCTGATTAGGTTACCTTCCCATTTTTTGGATCTCCTGTCCATTTTTTAACCATTTCACCTCAGCATCAGGATTTGCCACCTCAATTTGCAGCTTGATCTTCTGTCCCTTTTCAACCTGGTAGGCTGGGTCCAGTTTTTTGAGGAAAGCTGTAAAGGACAGGTTTTTAATGCAGAAAGAGGTGAACAGCCTTCTCTGTGTAGAACAATACAACTGAAAATTTCTCTTCTGGAAACCTTTCTTTACGAACAAAAAAAAAACCTTCTTTTATAGGGTTCTCTGAACATTTTTGAAGGTTTTCATGGTGCTAGAGTGAAAGTTGGGTCCAGATTTAAGGAATGTTGTCCTTTATTAGAACCCTATAAAAGAATGTTTCCTATCCAAAGGGGTCTACAAATGTTTTTTTTTTTCAGGATTGACCCTTACTGATGCAAAGTGGTTGGAGTGTGCACGTCATTTGTGTTAAGCAGTGTCCTAATCACTGGGCTCTACTGGATTGTGAATAGTTAGGCTGGTAGCAATAGTAGCATAGAACAGACTATGTCAGCGTGATGCTAAAATCAGCATAGGTCATGTGGATAGCAAACCAGATGTACATCCAGACACTTACTCTCTACATTTGAAGATCATCCACAAGAGGAGAGAAAAGAGTACAAACAACAAAAGAAATGACCTGTGTTTATAAAGTGAAGCCCAAATATGTGTACAGAAATATTATTTAATGCAACACACACAAAATCAGTGTCCTATACACAAATCTAACATACTTTAGGATGTGTATAAAGTAAGATAAGTGATAAGAACAACAAATAAAGTGCAAAAAGAAAAGATTTTTTGGATATACAGCGAGGTCCAAATTTTCTAATAATGATTGATTAATGATTGTTTGATTATTATATGTATATAACATTTTTATATTTATTAATAATTATATTAGAAATAATATTAAAATTATTTTATTATTATTATTATTATGATTACTACTACTACTACTATTATTAAGACATTTAATATGTATATATGTATGTATATGTATATAATTATTAGTAATATTATTTGAGACATTTAAAATGTATATAATTATTAATATAATTATTTGAGATATTTAACATTTATATAATTATTAGTAATATTATTTGAGACATTTAGCATTTATATAATAAAAATAATTTTATTATTATTATTATTATAATTTTTTTTTTTTGAGACATTTAATATGTTACACGATTAAAATCCCATTAGAAATGTTTAAACGTTTTCAGACTGCAATTATTATATGTATTTTCTATATAATTCGTCCTTGAATATCCAGCATTGTTATACATTAGACTTCTGTTTAAATTTATTTTCTGGCCCAGAAATAAGCTCCACCCCAGCTGGAAAAAAAGCAAGCTGTTCCCTCAACCCTGCCTATTTTCCATAAGGCAACTCAGAGGTTTACACAGTTAAATCACAGACCTTCAGATCAGAGGGTAGTTCATAGTAAGCGAAGGAAAGACTTAACAATGCTTTCTTTACAGCTGCAGTTTGCTTCCCAGACAGCAGAAGGCTTTCAACTTACAAACTGTGTCTTTAAATAATGTAGTGAATCTGATGTTAAGGTAGCGGCCCAATTTTCATTCTAAACAAGTTCCTGTTCTGCACAAACCTGCACTCTTCTTCTCTTCCTTTTTCATCTTCTTCAGTCTCTTGAGCATGCCCCTCAGATCTGTAATGCCATACTGGAAGGCGATTTTCTCAAACTCCGTAGGTGGAGCCTTACTTAGGATTTCCCACACGTCAACATCAGGCTCGGTGCTCACTTGGGCCATGCTGCGATCAGACATTAGTTAGTTGAGGGATCATTCAGACAGCTGAGATTCAGCAGGCTTTTTATATATATATATATATATATATATATGAAGAATGGTTTAGATTAAAGCTGCATACATGGCCACTGCTTTCAGCACTGCTGTTAGAACCAGCATCATTAGCACATATCCAAAAGCAGATAGCAGAAAGTATTAAACATGTACAGCGATAATTAAATGCTTACCCTTGGCCAGTTTTTAAGAAACTGCTGCGCTTAGTCAGAAGCAGAACCCAAGACATGACAACACAAACCAGAGCAGGTTAAAGCACACAATTCAACAGCCCATCAATAATGCGTAGCATCTCATGTCATTAACAATCTTTCTAAAATAATATGTAGCACATCTGATCTCTATTTAATATATTTCCTGCGGAGAAAATTAAGTGTGGAAAACGTTCGCGGTTAATATATTAAATTCTGTATCATTTCCCTTTCATACAACAACCACCAACTGGGGAGGGCGAAAGCTGTCACATGCTTCCTCCAAGACACGTGTAGCCAGCCGCCAATTTTTTGTGTTTTTTTAAGCTGTTGGCCATACAACATAAGGGGACGAACACACTTAGAGGAAAGTGCTCCTGCCCACTGCTGTATGCATGGCATGCTCGCTCAAGAGTTGGGCACCCCTCTCTCCATCAGAGCATGACCAATTCCGCTCTCTGTACAACCCAGATACGGATGGCTGTAACATTACCCGGGATTCAAACTCGCGACCTCCAGATGTTGCACTACTTGGGAGCCTGACATGGAAGGATTAGCCTGTGTTATAGTACTTAATCCGTACTTAATATCTATGTGCACATAGCTCCAGTCCTGAAGGGCCGAGGCTTTGAGTAGAGAAACTTCCAAGCTGTGCTGACCACCAGCCCTTCAGGACTGGAGTTGTGTATCTCTGGTTTGGGTGAATTTTCGATATGTGTGATTAAACAAACCTATCTACACCATAATGGTACATCCGCCAAAAAATGAACAACTCATTAATGAACAGTAATTCTAAAGTGATTTCCGTGTCTTATTCATGCCCTAATCATGTGCTCTGACTGCTGGACTGGATTGAGAAATGTGCAGTTAGGCTAGTAGCAAGAAAGGTTGCAGCATAGAAACAAACTACGCTAGCGTGATGCTAACATCAGCGTTTGGCAACGTGGATGGCAAACCAGATATGCATCCATTCAGGCACTTACTCTCTATATTCGAAGATGACACACAGGAAGAGAGAAAAGAGTACAAACAACAAAAGAAATGACCTCTGTTTATAAAGTGCATTCCAAATATGTGTACAGAAATATCATTTACTGCAACACATATAGTCAATCCGCATGCTTTTGTTTTATCATTTAAACTGAGATCATGACATTTTACCAGGACTAATCAGGCAACGGTGTGGTAACAGAGAAGAATGTTATAAGACAGCTGTAGGTGCATGCATATTAAAGAAACTACTAGTGTCTCGTACACTAATGTAACATACTTTAGCATGTATGTAAAGTATGATAGTGAGGAATGAAACACGATAAGGAGTGCTGTTATGTGAGGAAACAAATCACGATGGGTTGTGCTTACATTTTACGATAATCCAAGACCAAATGGTGTGATGCAGCGTTACTGTTACCATCTCTTTATTATACAGGAATGTCCATTAATCAGGATTCTCTATCCTGATATTAATGATAAAAAACCTCACTATGCCTTCTGTTGTAAAGACTTTTCCAGTTTGACCTCTGGAATTGACACTGGAGACTCCTTCCAAAAATGCTAAACAACTGCATGTTTTTTAAGCCTATATAAGTGGTCTGCATACAAGTCTCTGTATAGTATAAAAATAATAAACCTATAAGAATGAGCAAAAAGATCTGTCTTAGAGCCAGAAGTACTTTTAGAGTTGCTATACTAGAAAATTACCCAAACCCTTCTGACCAATCAGAATTCAGGAGCACTGTGGTGTAAAAACCTACACCGATCAGCCACAAAACCACTGACGAGTAAAGTGAATAGCACTGATTATTTCATTACAGTGGCACCTTTCAAGGAAGTGGGATATATTAGGCAACGAGTGAACAGTCCGTTCTTGAAGCTGATGTGTTGGAAGGAGGAATAATGGGCAAGCATAAGAATCTGAGTAGCTTTTACAAGAGACAACATGTGATGTCTAGACGACTGAGTCTGAGTATGTCTAAAATGACAGGTCTTGTGGGGTGTTTCCAGTGTCCAGTGGTTAGTTAGTCAGTACCTACCACAAATGGTCCAAGGAAGGCCAACTAGTGAACCGGTGATGGGGTCATGCATGCCTATTGTGGAGTCCATGTCTTGATGGGTCGGCGCTGTTCAGCCTGGCAGTTTTAATATTATGGCTGACTGGTGTATATCATAGTATAATAAAAGTGCTCTTAACATTCTTCCCAATGACACAAATGACCACAGTTAACACTCATCCCAGGCCACAGACCAAAATCTTACCATTATTGACATTAGCAATCATTTGTTTTGTTATTTGTTGACTGTGTGGTTTTATTAGTCAACTCGAACCTGCATTAATTTTTACTCTTTAGACCTATAAATGAGGTTGAGATATACATAATTAGATATAATGTTTAAGTAAAATGCTAATTGTATAACACGTTAAACCAGTTTACATAATAATATATAATAATAATTAATAATAAATAATTTAATCTGGACTGAATATTTAGTACATTTTTCTAAATCACAGCTAAGTCACATACTGTACTTCTGTGAAAGGTCAATCTTATAGTATATAGTCTCATAGTATACTTGAAAGTTCTTTTGCATTTTGACACATGACCGCCATGGGGCAGTTCAAACACTCAGAAGTATCTCGATACTTGGAGACTCACCTCTTTTTGAGTAAACCGCTGAAGTCCAGCTCTCCTGCATCGCCAGCATCTGTGCTACTGCAGCGGGAAACCACCAGCCACAAAAAGACATTCAGCATAATCACAATGTAACTGACATTTCCATGACTAAACACAGTTTTACCACCGTTAGTGTAGTACTCTGTGATGTACAATGATCAGGGGGAAAAAAACAACTTTTTTCTATTTAGAAGTGAAGCAGACGTGAAACATGCTTGATGTATAATATGGATACACATATTATACTGAAACCAGTGAACCAAATAATTAGTCTGTGTTTGGTGAACCAAATAAAATGATCATTCATGTTGGCTTCATTTTGAAGTCTTTATTACAGAGCAAATCCATTTCTTGCTTTGAAAAAGCTCTTAACATCAAAGTTGTAGGCTCAGACCTTGATGTAGAAGTTAGTTCAAACCTAGAAGCTGATCAGACGCCTCTCAACTTTATCAAAAGCCCGGATATGGCTTTTGAGTTATAGCAGGACTAGCACTGATCTCCGTTCTTCTCATTTCCAGGATAACCCATGTTTACGTCTATGTGTACAGGCAAGATCAGGTCTGATGACCACTTCGCTACACGCTGCAAAGTGCGTAGGTCTTAAAGATCACGTTGCAAGATGTTACAAACAACATGCTAAGGAAAATTCATTTGTGCAACTGACACCACTGACATTCACAGCTTGCCAGTCACGGTGAAGAGATTATTTCATTTTAGAGCTAGTATTGATGAAGCTTAGAACCACTATATGATAAAATTAAAAAAACTAAATGTGGCAAATGTTGATGCTGATCTGTCCCGTAGGACATGCTATACTATTTTACACGAATCGGTCTCTCAATCACTGGAACTGCACTTGTGAATAATCAGTGGACAGGGAAAACATATTCATTTAACCATTTAAAGCTAATTCAGTGCCAAAAAGGAGGGCTGGATGTCTGTCCTCATGAGGAACAAAGATGAAACGTGAGACAGAAAAAGAGAGAGAGGGAGGAAATTCAAGTCATTCTGAAAGAATGACCCACAAAGAAACATACATCAGTTATATGAGTCAACTCTCTTTAATCGTTCTCAGACAGAGAGATAAAAGTGAGGACTGGGAACGGAAAGGGATTAAGGGGCGAAAAATCAAAGCAAATGAATATTAAAAACCCTCCTTTTGGTGTGAAATCAAGCTCATTTTCCCATGAGCTTCGAGATTATGAATATGCCCTCTGCCATTGCAACAAACCCCATTAGCTACCTGCCCGGTGCTGACATCCTCTTCTTACCGCCTGAAGTTACGCTCCTGAGTAATCAGTACGTCCAAGTAATGATATGATTAAACATGTCTTTCCTCTTTGATATCATATTTTCCATGCACCCAAATAGCGCTAATTATTTAACATCAATTACCAACTCACAAACCAAGTTCAGAAAAAAAGAAGCACTCACGTGCGTCTGAATGCGGCGCGAATATCGAACCCCTCCACCGCCTGAGCCTCTGTAAGGGGATTAAAGACATCAGCTAACTGGGGTACACATTTTTGTGGACATTTATTTGCTTTACTCAGAGAAGCAGCATCTTCTTCTAGCTAATTCACAGATATCTAACAGCATTGTCAGCTGTAAGATTTAACTACCTTTAGATAACTATCAGGTTCTTTTCATTTGACTTATATAACGATGAAGAGGTGACGGACAGGATAACAGCAACAGACAATTACACCCTCACATGACGTTTTCATTCACCTAGTCTTTTTCCTTGGAAGTGTATTAATATGCATTCCGCAACCATCAGCCATGAACTGCAGATTTCTTTCACAAACAAGAAGACTGCTTGCTGTATTGATGCTCACCATGAACAGTCAGCTCAAAATTACAGCTGTCAAACTTGTCTCTGGACGACACTTCACATCGATATCCTCCGGCAAAATTAGCTTTGGCTGCAGTGATGTGCATCTCAAAGGTGTACACCTGCGAATTGACAATGAGACAGTGTACACCTTAATTAGATGATGCATTGAGCTTGTGGATATATTCTGTAGGCAATGAACACCATACGTCCTGCAGAACGGTCTACAATTCTGTAGTATATTCCGAGGTATAGGATTTCTACAGCAAGTTGCACGGCATCCTAGATCTATTTGATAACATCTGGTGGTGTACACCATCAGTTCAAAAGGAGACATTTGCACTTAAGATTTTGTACGTATTAATAATATTATTAGAAACCATAGTTAGAAGAAAGGTCATTGCACACCTTGATGTTGCGGTCGTAGTGCTCTTTCAGCTGCAGGTGTTTTCCCGACTTGCTGGCCAAATCCATCCATTTTCCTTTGAACCATTTGACCGTGGGCTTCTTCAGCAGGGACTCGCCGCACACTTTTGCCACAAAGGTGATGTTCTCACCTGTGGATGCACGGATGGATATATCTTTTTAATCGCATACAGTTTATATTACATTTTCCTCAATATGAGTCGGAAATATCTGACAGCCAGGTTGGCTCATGTCCTTCATATATTTGGTCATTTTGCCAGTTCTCAACCAACTAGCTATCACGTGACACAAAAACTTCCAAATACTTCCTCTGAGACACGTGACACCAGCTCATGCTGAGTCACAGAAATAGCTATGGACTATCTGCCCTCTTCTGCATACATAAGCTCACAGACCTTTATTACTGGCTAGTGTAGCTTTGATAAACAGGAAACAACTGTATGCCCTCCCAGCCAGACAGCACAGCCAATTTTGCTCTCTAGGATTCCCAGTCATAGAATATCTGAGATGCAATTTCCTGAAGATGGGGTAAATCATTTTCTTTTCTGATGCTCCTCACTCACCTACAGTCACTTCCCCACTCTGAGGTTTTTCTGAAAAGAGTCCGGTGAGGTCCTGCCTTGTGTCAGGCGGCTGGTTTTCTGAAAAAAAGTGGTGAGGAAACTTATTAGTGTTAGTATGTTTAGGCTTCTTCTTCTTTTTATCTTCTATTAGAAAATATATAGACAGTAACAATATGATAGTACTACTTATTTAGGTCGTTTTAAAGTGTTGATAGATTTCCTAGATTTACCATCATGAGCTTCATGGTGTGGGTCTGTTGGATGACCGTTGGTCTCTGAAGTTTGTACAGGAGGTTCAGACGGAGTTTGGGTGGCTGCTGGACCATCTGCTGGGGGATCTGATGGAACATCTGCAGGGGGTGCTTCTGTTGGTGGGGTCTCTTTTGGTGGTGGAGCTTTATTCTCTGCTGCCTTTGCTGGTGCTTTGGCTGGAGAACATTGTAAAGAGTATTATGGCATGCACTGAACTCAGGCAGTGAGTTGAATGCCTTGCCTAAACTGTATAGGTGAAGGAATAGTGTGTTAGAATAAAACTTCTTTGCAGCTTCAACAATTGTTATTTATTTACTGTAGCATGTGTCCTTGATTACCTTTAATACAAACCCCAGAACTATCTGCAATACCCTTGACATAGCTTCAAATAGACTGATAGCAGAGTTGATATGAGTGTTAAATAAAGCCAGGTTTCTAAGTATTTATTCCCCAAATATCACCTCTGTGTTTTGCACTCTTTCACTATCAGTTTTTCCATGAAAGCTCATGCTTCTTGCTGTCAAGAGCCTCTCAGGGAGGCAGTCTCTAGTGCCAAAGGTCATCAAGGTTCGGATTGAGTTGCTGTGGACAAGGCCTGTTATTAATAGCTCTGCTAAGAGAAAGGCAGAAGTAATCTGTCTGTTCAAAGACCATTTGTGTCTCTGAAATTGGGTCAGAATCATGCTGGAAGTGACCGTATATTAACATAACGTTATTGTGATGTAGTGCTAATTCAAACAGTGGTGTTTTTATGTCAGTTAAAGGAAATCACACAAAGTGGCAGTGCATAGGGGTGCGAAAAATAGTACTGTGTGATTATGTAAACAATCCAAAAAGTGGCATAATGGTGCAAAGAGGAGTGACGTGTGGTCAGAATAGACAAGTGAGCACATGTACAATAAACCTTCTGACCCACCCTCTTCTTCCTTGATCTTAAGCTCAAATTTGACTTTCGAGCCTCCGGATAGAACCGCATACCCTGCTGCGTCTTCAGGCAGAAAATTGCTTATGGTGAGCAAGTGCTTGTTGCCTTCTGTTGATATTGTGTATTTATTGCTTGCTGTGATGTCTTTGTTATCCCGTTGCCATCGTACTTTAGCATCTTGCTTCTCGGTCTGCGCTTCGAATACCACCGTGGACCCAACCTCAGCGGCCAGACTTTTTGGTTTCTTGGAGAAGGTAGATACTGATTGGGACAAGGATGATGAAAGGGAAAGATGTACAAAGGTTACCTTGTATTGCATGGATTAACGCTAATGGGACATGTGCCAAGCTTTTTGAAATGACTTAAAAGGCTAAACAAGAGACACCATATGAGCAAAAAGCCACTTGGATAAGGCTATCCATTACTGAAGCAAAGCATCCTTTTGAAAATGCAAAAGTGCTTAATGGCCCACGGTAATTCAGTAATTGTGATAAGATGTATGTAGTGTTCTACACGGCTTGAGCTTATACAACATTCACACAAAGATTTAAACGAATGCATTGCTTTATTGCATTTATGGTCTGGGTGGCCATCTGAGATCATTCATCTTCAACTGTCTAGCCAATGCACTACTAATAAACTGAACCTGTCTGAGACATACACCATACACCATATTCCCACCCAAGTCGACAGATCTCAACGTTATCGAACACATCAACACGCTGTGGAACACTACAAAAATCCTACACCTTGGAATACAACAGAATTGTGGACTGTTCTTCAGGAAGTATGGTGTTCATGGCCTACAGATTATTTCAGCAAGCTCGTGAAGTCCATGCACTGTGGTGAAACTACCAAGTGACTGGTGTACCACCAGTGTTGCATGGCATCCCAGATGTGTTCGATAATGTTGGGATCTGGTGACTTTGATGGGAATGACAAAACGCCAAACTCAGATGGCTGTTCCGCTAACTATATAATTTAGTGTCTCTAGACGTGTGTGGTAGAGCATTATCCTGTTGGAAGCGGTCAAACCCATCATTCTGAATGCATTAAAGAGGCACACATAGTGTTCACCTGTCAGAGACCTTTATCAGGGATCCCCATATCATTATGGAGTGACCACCAGGTTATGTATTTTGCATACACTCATATGTACCAGTAAGCTCTTTTTTAATCTCATTGACTATGAATATGTTTGTGTTAATAATAAATTAAATACGTTTGCACGTTTTGTACATTTTTTTAACACGCTTTGTGTTGTTGCGTTGCAACGTCCAATGAGAAGAGGCCATATTTGCATATTGCCGCAAGGTGTTCTGGGATACCATTAACTTTCTCCTGACCTGAGGTATAAGATAATACATGCAGTGACGGTACAGTTACATTGTTCGGGAAGCTGAAGGAAGAGATGTTGTTGATGAAAAGAGCTCATTGTTTGTGATATATATATATATATCTGTGTTTGTATGTACCGACTGTTTCAGAGCGCGCGCATATTAACACGTTTTACACTTTTTGCGACCGTTGCTAGTCGTAAGACGGTCAAATTTACATATTCTCGCAAGGAATGCTGGGATACCGGGTAACTCTATTGTGGCCCAAAGTCTGCTGTGGGAAGCAAAAGAGAATGGAAAAAATAGCTTTGTTATTTTAATGTTATAGTTCTACAATGCAGGGAAAGATTAAAACAATATGATCCATAACAGTGATCTCAATTGTTTTATTTTTCTTGATCTATTCTTTAACAGTGAGATGAGCCCCGTCGTAAAACAGGGCAACAAAAAATTAGTTTATACTCATAGTGTTCCTCCCCACGGAAATCTTTAGTAAAAGGCGAAAGATTTATACGATCTGAAGAGAAACATGAGTGCTAACGGTTTAGTGCGCCAAGTCCACAACCCCGATCAAACAGACGTTTTACACGGTAACGGTATATATGTCATCCCCAGTCGGCTTTAGTCGAATATTATATAACTTAATTTATCACTTAATTCTTTGTGCTGTGTAATAAGATAATAATGATTTCATGTCATTTAAAAGGTTAAACGTTTTAATATGTTTAATTCGCAGACTACGAAGGGCATGCCGGGTAAGCTATACAAACCAATCACAGGAGACAAAGCGAGACGTGGGCGGTGCTTCAGAAACTGAACCCGGAAATTGCAGTACAAATCGCTAATCGGTCATAAAAATGATTTCGCAGTGTTTTCAGTTATTTCAGTTACGTTATGTTTTTTTGTCAGACAGTTCTAGTGTTATATTTCACTGTTAGCCGTGTAGAGCACATACAGAGAAAGTAAAGGTATGTTTTAAAGCCAACCGTGTACCTAGTCGTGTGTATATACGGGGGTTTACGGTAGACACCGGGCACGTGGGTATTTTATTAATAAACTTCTGCAGAACGGAGATTGTTCGATAGAGATATATGTTATGTACAGTAATTAACAAGATGGAGTGAATGTGAAGCATATTAGAGTCAATATTTTAATTTCGACAAGCAGTAAGACTTTTTGTCGAGTGCTTGGTGGTTACCGTAAAACCAGATATAGACTCGCACTATAGGGTTTCTACCTCGTCTGGTTTGACTGTTATTAAAGTTTCAGACATGGCCAATGTTATTTAGTAGCTGTAGATTATAAAGGTTTATATAAATGCTGGACAGGTCGAACACATTTATAATAGTATACACTTTTAACACAATCTGCAATTACCTAGCTAGTTCAGCTGCATGATGTACGGTGCTGTAAGGTATAAAGTATCTGATCATGTGAATTGTGAAATCACACACAGTACATACTAGTTAACACACTAGGGGGCAGTAAGCATATGTGCCCAGAGCAGTTGGCTTCCTCTAACCGCAGCGTCCGGGAAGCCGTTGGGGGGAAGTCTTGCATATAAGAGCACCTCAGTCAAGTCTTGTTATTTGTGAGGCTTGAACCTGGGACCTTCTAGGCTGGTCCCAAGGCTGCTTTAGGAGTCTTGTCTGTTGCGGGGCTCAAACCTGGGACCTTCCAGACCACAAAGTGTCTATGCACCGATTTAATAAGAATATGGGCTTAAACATTAATGTTAATGAAAGTTGTTTCTTTCATTAGTGTCCTGTACACAGGCCGCCCTGTCCTTCCTTCCACTAAAACAGCCTGAAATTCCCTGTATTGTGACACATGCGGACCTGTTCAAATATAGAAAGCATATGTTCTCCATTAATAAATGCATCCTAAGCACAGCACTGTCACCATAGTGCACAGAGCCATGCAGGGGATTAGCTGGACTCTATTTCAGTGGTCCTGCAAGCATCGGAAGAATGACACTGTGCTTTTCAGTCTCGCCTCTGCTATCCGATAACTGGTGGCATCCACGTTTTGTTTTTGTTCCCTTGCCACATACTGGCTGGCACAATTAAGGGCACTAAAACACTAACACTAATATATGATAGCGAAAAGAATGCTACAAAAGTGGAAACCTGCTACAATAAGTATGCATGGCTTGCTTTAGTGAATGCAGTCTGTCTCATAGGGAAGTCAGAAAATACAGGACAGAGAATTATGACTTCAGGATTTATGAAGTGAGGATAGACAAGCAGCTGACCTATTTCATCTGATAGTCAATATAGCTTCTGAACGTTGATGGATGTGTGATACATCTGTGCACTTCAAACAGATCTGTTTTCACATATCCAAAGCAACTAGTTGGAATTGTAACACAGATGACTGCGATGCAATTGAATAAATAGCATTGTGTTACTTGTAACCTGATAGATCAAGAATAGGTTGTAAAAGATAAAAAAAAAAACATTGGACAAGAGATTGTGACATAGAATATTTGTCACTATATTACAGGCTCTTATGATTAATAAAAACTGCTTAGTCGGATCACTAAAAGCATCAGAGTAACGCAGTCCGAATACTGTGGGTCTTAGCACACAAAGCCGCATAAGAACTCATCAGACAAATTGGACTTTGCTAAGTATTAGGCTGTTGGATGCTTGTCAGTAATATGTGGTGTAGTTTTCAGAGATGGTGTTAAACTTATATTGTTGCTGTCTTTAGTCTGCCACAACGTGTCATGTCAACGGGTCACTGGTCTGGCGCAAGTGTCACACTTGTAAAAGTAAGTGGCCACACTGACAGTGTAAAACCAGGATGTCTTCTCTCAGTTTTTAGAAATGCATGTGCATGGCTCATCAAGATTATGATTGGGCAAAGCCTTTACTAATGTATCGTGTCACCCAACACTATTCGACACACAAAGCTCACTTCTCATGGTCACATAGCAACTGGCTGAAAGTGTTTATGTTACTGCAGACTAAAATTGAAACGCAGCAAAAGTATAATGTGTCATGTGTAAGCAATGAATACTACAGTTTCTAAACGATTGCAATTATTTCACTATCTTTACACAAGTATATAATATTGGTTCTTGGTGTCATTTCTGGTATTAAAAAAAAGTAAATATTATATCTGAGCATTATATCATATATTTTAAAATATACAATTTTTATAAAGAAATCAAAAGTATTATTACCCATTTCAAGCCATTTTTTTGAGTTTATCTCTTGGCAGGCAATTTAACAGTTTATAAGTGAAGTGACTGACCTACTGTGGTTGCACACAGAAGAATTTGACCTCCACATTTAACTCATCCATGTAGTGACACGCACACTAATGAACACACATGCTAAGAGGCAGTGAACTCACTTGCCCAGACTGAGGGGCAGTTCCCTATTCATGGCACCTGGGGAGTTGTTGGGGGGATTGGGGGCCTTGCTCAAGGACATTACAGCCATGATTTGTTGGTGCTGGTTCCCTAACCCTTGAGCTATGGCTGCCTCTTTTAGCTTTAACTTCAAGCCTCAGTTATTACACGTATATCTATGTATAGAAATAGACTCATTTATCTTTTATTTGCTATTTGATAGTTTCATAATGAGAAATATAAGCTATTTGGCTATATTTTTATATATATATTTTTGGCTATATTTTTATATATATATTTATATATATATATTTATATATATATTATATATATTTTATATATATATATGGCTATATATTTTTAATGTATTTTTTTACACAATACTAAAAGTAATGTAAGCAATAAATTAAGAGACCTTGAGAACCGACCAGTATTAATCTAGCTATACAGGAAAAACCCATATGAACTACTTGGTGTCTGGTATGGTAATTATCACAATTATCATAATGTATCTTAATAAATGGAATTATTGCCAGCTGACATAAATGTAAGTATTGTCTGCATTTGAGTATATTAAACTGCTTCTTTCACAATGAACACTCTCCAGAAAAAAGATGTAATTTCGTTCCTAATTCGGAAAAAAACACGTTCTGTTTAAATGTAATTGTAAATATACAATAATTGTAATTGTAAATATAAATTGAGCTATTATCTATATTTTGAGAAATATCCACCTATATAGAAATAGGAATGAAAATGGCATGAATGCAGGTTGCTCAGAAACAAATATTTTTGGTTTTCAAAACTTCAACAACAATAACAAGTATTACTACTACTACTACTACTACTACTACTACTACTACTAATAATAATAATAATAATAATAATAATAGAAAATCGTTTTAAGGGGCCAAATTATATAATGTCAGTATGCCAAGTAGGTTGAGCTTATAGCACCTAAAATCCCCCATTTAGCAGGAATGGGAATGTCTGCTCTTTTTAGTGAGTCAAATAAGGTGGCTCAGTGTCGACTCTTAGACAAAACAAGTTAGTCCTCAACTGTTAGTTCACATTGTTCACCTAAAAGAGTCGACTCAAAGAACCAGTTTGTTTGTGGAAAATACATGACTACATTGACACTTGGTAATTTTGTGTGTCTTGAGTTAGATAATTATCCACATAAAACCACTGTGTAAGTGCACACAGGATGTATATATATATATATATACAAATATATATACAAATGATAGAAATATCAGATATAACGTTCTATAAACCATAGACAACTGAAAATGAGGAACACACTGTAAGTTGGTGTTAAAATGTTATCAGCTATCATTATCATAGCATATCATACAGCTGAGCTGATATGCATTTGACTGTGCTTAACATCTTATCAGGACGTAATCCAGATACAGGATGCATGAGAGGCTAAGAAAAAGTGTCGGGTCTTAGATGATATATTTAGACCTGAGTAATGGACAACAATTGTCAGACAAACATGTCTCAGTTGAGGACAGAGGTTTTTATTTAGTATATAAGTGAAGATGTTATGATTGTAATTTATGCAAAGGGTACATAGGAATTATGCTGGTAAAGTGATTCATGTCATAATAAACATTGATTATTCACTTGAGAGACATGATGAAGATAATTTATGATGAGGCCGTGGCGACCTGAAGACAGACTTCTTCTGTACTTGCTTTTAACATTGAGAAAGCTGAATATTTAGTCACACAGGGTACGATGAGATCTATAGTTACTGTGTGTTTATGACACATCTATGTGACAGTGGCCAGTTGAATCATAGTCTCTTGCTCAAGCAATCATTTTATTTTATTTTATTTTATTTTATTTTATTTTATTTTATTTTATTTTAGTTAAGTTTAGTTTAGTTATTTGCCT
>JAOVVF010000036.1:5259274-5271505 GCA_028565595.1 Duopalatinus emarginatus | reverse complement strand
TGTGTGTGTGTGTGTGTGTGTGTGTGTGTGTGTGTGTGTGTGTATATATATATATATATATATATATATATATAATGTATGTGTCTGTATGTCTCACAGTGCATCACAGTAAAGGATTGTACCACCCACACACAACCTAAAGAGGTCTACAATAACATGCGCACTGTTCTTGCTCTTGTGAATGCGTGTTTGTGTGTATGGACTTGATGGACTTGAGGAAAGGGTGGGATCTGTAAGCAGGAGATAAGGGCAGCAGGAACAATTTCAATCATCCTCATTATTACAGCGAACGTGGCAGTGTCGCCGTACAGCATGGGAAATGCGGCCAGATAAGACTGAGGAATCTCCTCGCCGTCCCCTTGGTGACTGTTTGGACAGGATAATGACAGCCAGGAAGAGTTTCTCCATCTTTCCTGATTAAGATAATATAGCTCCGTGTTTGGAATGTGTTTGTGGTGCAGACTTTGTGTGGCCTTTTGGACAGCGTTCACACTAGAGTTTTTTTACTGTATGCAAATTATGCTAACTATCATGCCATGCTGTTGCAGTGTGATGTCATAGGTTAAAAATAAATGCAGGGTCAAAGTATAGGAAATTAACGTGGGAGTGCATGGGTGTGTCTGTGTGGCTGTGTTTTGTCTGTGCACGTGTATGGCTTTGACCTGTCTTTTCTCCACCCCTCAGTTAGAAGAGTGTACACTACAGGTGGCTTCTAATGGAAACTACCTGGATCTGGAGTCCTCCTTGGCGGAGCAGAAGGACGAACTGGAGCAGTTCTACGACGATTTGGCGTAAGTAAATACGCCGTGTAAATAAGACATGCATGTTCTGTAAATATGTATTACATTTACGCCATTTGGCAGACGCTCTTATCCAGAGCGACTTACAAGGTTACTGGTATTACAGGAGGCCAATGTAGTGTTAGGAGTCTTGCCCAAGGACCCTTATTAGTGTAGCACAGACTGGCTGCCCAGATCGGGAATCGAACCCAGGTCTCTCACATGGGAGCCCAGTGATGTTACCGCTGTACCACACCAACCAATGTATTCAGGAGGATACACACTTGTGCATGTGTGAAGTCCTGTAATACCAGGAGTTATCCTGATTCTGCTGGATTTCCAAGGTCCTGACATTAAATGCAAATCTGTTTGAACCTACGCAACCATACATAAAAATTACACCGGCTTTTTATAGAGTTAGTGTACACTGAAGTGCTGGAAAAACTGGCATAGACGAGCCTATGCACAATACACAGATCGGTGATGGCTGTATAATGGTATGGGGTTTGTTTAGCTGGCATTCCATGGGACCCCTGGTACATCTAAAAACATCTGTGACAGGTGAACACCTTTCTCTCCTTTCTGACTTTCTGACAGAAGTTACACCTGTTCACGTCTTGCATCCATTCTGTCACAGTTGGTCTTTTCCAACAGGACAATGGCCCACCAAACACATCTAGAGATGCCAAATTAGTTAGAGGAACACTCATCTGAGTTTGGGGTCTTGGCATTCACACCTAAGATCTAAACGTTACTGAGCACATCTGGAATGCCATGTAACGGGCAGTGAAACACAGCCTACACTTCAGAATACGACAGAATTGTGTTCATTGCCTGCCGAATATGTCCGCAAGCTCGCCTAGTGTTTGACTGGTGTACCAGTTTTTCTGGCACTTCGGTGTATATATTGTTAAAATATATTATCCTTGTTGTGACACTTTATTCTATTTCAATTCCATTACTCATTGCAAAATGCTCAACCACTCATCCGTTAACATGATTCACAGGAAATTGTGTCATGTCTCTATTTTTAAGGAATTTTTGGTACATCTGGGTATTTATTTATTTATTTATTTATTTAAAATGCGTTACCATCGTAACTGATTGTGTTTCCTGCTTACAAAAAAATTGCATTTAATTAAGCTAAGTGTATTAACTTGTGTAACCTATAATCATCGTAATCACTTAATATAATGTGCCCAAACCAAATAACTTGGCTGGAAGCATGACTCCTTTCTCTGTATCTTGTCCATGTCTGTGCAGGACTGGGACTTGACAGGGTTAAGTCATAAAGCTGAGACATGGTCCAAATGGGCTCATAATAGCCATGGTACTTCTGAGTTCACCCAAAAACACACACACGCACAGACTTCCACAATCATGCTCACACTTTCCTGGTATGAGGTCTTGGCACTGGGCAGGAAATGGGAGTGGACCACATGACTCGCCCTAATTTTTGTAACATGGTAGGGTAATGGAGGTTGTTGTTTTTTGTCATTATTGCTATTAAAGGGACTTTTTTTTGTTGAGCTTTCCTTGAATGCAGTTGGTAACTCGGATTAGATCTTTTTAGGAAACGTGCATGACAGTTTGACATTGTGTGTGTTAAACTAAGTTTAGAGAGCCTGAACCACAGGAAGCTGTTAGCAGTTTTTTAGTAAGGTTTTAAGGTTAAACAGGTTTGAGTTTTGCTGTTTCCACAGCTCAAAATAATTTCAGTCAAATACGTTTCTGGGTCAACATTTTTGGACCACCTGCTGCCAATCTAATGAATTCCTGAGCCTGAAAATGGCATCTGGATTCATTAGTCGGAATCTATTGAAGCCCAAACTCCCAATGTATGTGTATGTATGTGTCAA
The DNA here is from genome assembly GCA_028565595.1 of Duopalatinus emarginatus. Classification (NCBI taxonomy): domain Eukaryota; kingdom Metazoa; phylum Chordata; class Actinopteri; order Siluriformes; family Pimelodidae; genus Duopalatinus; species Duopalatinus emarginatus. Next base: position 5,268,867 of record JAOVVF010000036.1, on the reverse strand, counting down.
GCTACACTTTCACTGTACACTAAAGTGCCAGACAAACTGGTGCAGGCGAGCCTATGCAAAATACATCGGCTGGTGGTGGCTCTATAACTGTATGTGGTTTGTCAAGCTGGCTTTCTAGCTGCCACACACATCTACAGATCCCAAATTATGGTTTGAGGACCACTCAAATGAGTTGGGGGTTTTGCCGTTCACACCCAGGTCACCAGATCTCAACGTTTTTGAACACATCTGGGATGCCATGCAGTGCGCAGTGGAAGGCAGCAATCCTACACCTCAGATTATAACAGAATTGCGGACCGACACAATAGCTTGTCCATGTCCTGTAGGGGATCTGCTAAGTATTAGACTGGTGTACCACTAGCTTTGCATGGTATCCAATTATCAGGCACAGTGTACATATTAGAGTGAAGGAAATGTAATGTAAAAGTGCAATATAAATTTGAGTACATTAGATTTGAAAGTTGCAAAAGGGGAAAAATGTACTACTGACCTATTGATCTCAAGACGACTTCATTTTAGAAATGAATGAAAATTCTGAGATCAACCAAAACTTCAAAAGGAGTGGGAGGAGTCAGAGGCTACTAATGATGTCATAAGGTGAACGAGTTGCTCTATAAAGATTTCATACGTGATGAAATAATGTCTGTAAGCACTTCAGCTTTAAATTCAAGTCAGGTCTGGAGTTTATACAAGAACCCGACAAGAACCTGACTATCGATTTGCATAAATCAGCATCGCAGGCTCTTTCATGCTCTGTCTTGCTCTGTCTCCTGATTCTTATCTGCTGCTGAAAGGTGTCGTTTGATCCCCATTCCTGTGAATCTGAATAATGATTATCAAAGCTCCATGCTTTACTCAGGCTATACTTTTTTATGGCATAAGACATGCGGTATAAGACCCGGAGGAGACTGTGGGTGTATATTATATCATTTTAAATAGTGAAAGTCTTCGTTTTCCGCTGAGATAGTGAAGCGGAGAGCGCAGTTTGCTGAGAAAGCAAACGTAGTAGCCAGCGAAGGAAAACAAATCCTTTCTGAATATGATGTAATCGCAGGCATTGGTGAAGAAGGAAAACCATAAGGGGAGAGGAGATGGGGGGTGGTGGAGGACTTGGTCTTTCATGAGCATTATTTTCCCAGTCTGTGTGCATGCAGCGATCAGTTACAGACTAGTCTTAGTTTTATAAGGTCATGATGTTAATGTGTGTGTGTGTGGGTGCGGGTGAAGGTGTGTGTTCACCCCAGTAAGCACTTGGAACTCAATCAGGTTCCACACCGCGTAAAGAGAAACTGTCCCGAAAAGCGTCATTTCAAACTAACAATTAAAAAAAAATACATAAGCACTTTTTAAGCACTGGTTTTATTTAACACCTTTTAAGAAATTCCAAGCTGTAAAGTGAAGCAGCTGACCCTCATGCAGCATACTTTCCATGACTGTCCCATGATTCTTCTCAGCCTGACTTTCCAAATCCTAATACCCCTGTTGGCCACCTTCACTGAGTGCATGTGTGCGATAGTCATCATGCACCGGTTTCACGTCATCCATCGTCTGCATTAACGATCCTTTTTTTTTTTTTAAACGTCCGCGTCGGGTTCGAGAGCTTTGGCGACGACTCGATCCTGCATCGCTGACACGAGCAGCCAATAAGCTCCATCCTCCCTGAAAGTCTCGAATGTATTTTGGCTAGCAAATGACCCACAAATGACTGCCTGCTCATCCTGTACCATTTCTGTCTCTCTGTTTTTTGCAGCATTGGCAAAAAGCCTATTCTGATCCTCCGAACCCAGCTGTCAGTCCGTGTCCACTCCATCCTGGGTAAGCATGTCTTCTCTAACTTCTGTGCCATCTGCAGGAAGAAAAAAAAAAGGGAGAAAGGTCTGGCCAGATTCTTTTTTTTTTTTTCTTTTTCTTTTTGAAGACCTTCTCAGGCAGTGCTGAGACAGCAAAAAAAATGATCCATGTCTTTCCACTGGAGTTAAGAGTGCTCTATTCAAGGAGCTCCCATGGGATTGTGGTCGAAAATATATTTATATTAAATCCCTTTTTTGGTTTCTCGCTCACGTTACCCTTCAAATCCGTCCTTAGTTCGTCATCTAAAGTAGCATCTCATGACCTGTTGAAGTCATCATGGTCATTAATAAAAGGTCTAATTTGTGCTGAATATAATAACAGTATAAAGATGATCCAGGCTGTATCCACACTGTGGCCTGGCCAAGATAAAGTGCTTACTATAGAGAAATGACATGCACAGCCCAGTTTACACCCCATGGACTGATGTGTTTTGATTGTATCCTTGTGACTGTGAGCTACACAGCTCTAAGTATCTGGGGATGCAGGTTCGAACCTCACCCTGGTCTCTGTCTATGAGGAGTTTGGTGAGTTTTCCTAATGTCGCCAGGTGCTCCGGTGTCCTTCCACTTACTGAAAAACGCACATGGTAGGCAAGTTGGCGACGCTAAATTGCCCTAGGTGTAGGTGTGAGTGTATGGGTGTATGGGTGTTGTGCCCTGCGATGTCCCCTGTCTGGGGGAGGGGGGGGAGGGGGGTGTTATTCCTGCCTTGCGCCCCATGATTCCCAGACAAATCACGATCCTGTCAGTCTAAGCGGATAAGAGAATGGCGACTGACTGACTGTTTAAATCTTATTACACGATTTTTGGTTTGCATAGAAGTATGCAAATCTTGTTACCTGAACACCGGCTAGATGCTAAAATGACCTAAGAACCAGTTCTCGGCATTGTGCATGCCTTATCCTGGGGAGATCAGGAGATCTCTATCCTGTTTTTCGGTCTGGTTTGTGTATGAGGAAGAGGATAGATATCGCTTTCCTGTAAGCCTAGGTGCGTTACGCAGACCTGCTAGCAGCAGGTCAAAAATACCTTCTCTATTGGTAGCTGATGTATGATCGATGAGTTAGTTAGTTGGTAGGAAATGAAAATAGCCAAATTCGGGAGAAAATAGGGAGACTGGGACCGATCGTTAAGAAGCATCTCCGTGCCAGCATGACAAAGATTTTTGCCTTTCTGTCCCTTATTTACTAATAAAATGCCTCTGTATACCATTTCCCTTTTCAAGTCCTGACCTAGTACTTGTAAAAACCCTTTAGTTTCTATCTTGATATATCCCGTCTGGGTACTTGGTGCTTGTTTTGTAGTCATGGTCTCCATGGTGGCCCTAGATGGAGTCATACAGGACACTCAGGGCTGGCTAGCATTTCGGTGTTAAATGTGTCACCGCTTGCAGGTTTTCTCTGAAGCTCCATGTGTGACAGTGACACTAGTTTAAAGGTGGGTGTGGTGTTCTGTTTTGTTTTTTTTGTTTTGTTTTTTTTCCTTTCACTAGGACACGTTGAGGCTTATGTCGACACAATAATGCACTTTTAGGTGGAGTTCAGATTGCTGCATTGTGCCTTTAATACTCGAGCTCTAAAATGTTTGAAATGTTTAATCTCTTATAGCTGCCGGTGTGACGGGTGGGTTCGGTGTCTCGTTCCACGACGCAGCCTTGATCTGTAATCTCTAAAGCATCATAGCATCAACAGTCGGCCGTGCACAGATATGGATATTAATAGTCTCTGGTGTCTGTCGGTTGCTTTGGAACGCCAAGGCACGAGGTTCGGAAAAGGAGGATAGGTCACTATTGTGTGGCGAATGACTAAACAGTTTCTGTTACAGGCAAAAATGTAAGATGCACTGATTAGATCATGTGCACGACAGATATCATCGATGCTGTATAAGTTATAAGTTATAAGTCTTTGCAGCTAATTTTGAAATGGGTTCATTAGAAAACTTGCACCATCCTGTTAAGTAGGGTTTTTTTTCGTACCCCTGCTTGACGTTGTCTATTTATAGGTCTCATTAGAGCAGTACTGTCCTTGTGAAGTGCCAGACAAAGTGGTACACCAATCTGATACTTGGTAGTTCTCCTATAGGCATGTAGGACTGCAGAAATCCGGTGAGGCGTGGACTCCACAAGCCTGCGGAATTATCCTGTAGGCAACAAACACCACAGTTTTCCAACAGTTCTGCGATCTGGTGACTTAAGTGGGAATTGAGTGTTCCTCGAACCATAATTTGCCGTCTCTAGTCCTACGCGTTGACCCATTGTCCTGTTCGAAGAGGCCAAACCCGTTGGAATGAATGCGTGTTACTCATCAGAAAGGAGGCAAATGTAGTGTTCTCCTGTCTGAGACATTTGTAGATGTTCCAGGGGTCCCATAGAATGCCAGCTAAACAAACCCTGTGCCGTTATGAAGCTTTCATAATTGAGATGTCCGTCTCTGTCTCTTTATACACTCTCTGGCCACCGATGCAACCAATGACGTTGACAGGAGTGGTGTTGCTATGTGTTTTGCATAGGCTCATCTGTACCGGTTTTTAGGCACTTGAATGTATAACCTGAGTAAATAAGTGAAACTTTAACCTCTGTGACTGATCAGTGATTATTAGTGATTATTAGTAAAAATTAAGCTTTTATGATGCACGAATGCATGCTACTATGAAGGATTTGCTTTAAGGAAAAATAGTTCCTGCAGCGAAAGCTGACCCACACCCTTGCTCAAGTGCATAGCTTTAACAAGACGGACCAGTTCACCAACTTATTTAAGCCGAAGGATGACAATTGATCCTCCCACATGCCAGAATCAAGGAGTTTGTACACCTTTAAGACATGTGCCTTTGCACCAAGCGTGCTGGTTCACTTAGATTATTTATAGTAAGCCATAAATTGACGCCCCGATGTTTACTGCTGTCTTTTAAATACATGTTTTGGCAACTCCTTATCACTAGATGCCATAGCGATTACTAAGAGATGTATCATGCTTTATATATTATTGTTATTGACACTGAAACGGAAGCCGTATTTCATTACAGCATGCAGGAATTTTTTTTTTTTAAATCTAGAACGTTGTGTCTTACAGTTGAGACAAATGCCCTGGTCTTAGAGTGACTCAGCTGGGAGCATTGCTTCTTTATAGCTCTGGTTTGATCCTGAGTTCAGGTTACTGTCTGTGGAGTTTTGTATGTTCTCTTTGTGTCCATGTGGATTTCTGCCAGGTTCTCCAGTTCACTCCCATGCCTGAAAAAATACACAAGTATGCACATGGCGTCCTGTAATGAACTGGCAACCCATTTAGGCAGTATTCCCAACTTTATACTGGGTATTCCTGGGATGGACACCAGAGCCACAAGGATAAGCAGAATAAATTGGTTTCTGAAGATGGATGTAAAGATGAACATCACTGGCACATCGCACCCACTAATAATTTTTTTTTTATTACGATTCACATTTGCCCTGGTGTTGCTTCGACAACCGTATGCGAAGTCATGACAGGGTTGTGTTAATTTTTAGCGAGATCTTGTTGGTGACCGGAGATTCAAACTACTCTGTACAGTCTTCTCCAGCTCAACCCTGCGGTGGCCAGTTCATGTGAAAATGAATCCTCATGCTCTATGATGCACTCAGTTTAAGCCTGATGAATCTGGCCATTGTTGTCCTTGAAATATGACCATGCCTCAGGCAGCAAAATAAATCCACTGATGTCATAACCTGGTCATTCAGTGCATTCATGTACTCGGCTGATTTTATTGCCACATGACATTGCTGAGCCTCAACCAGGGCAATTAAAGCAACCCCAGGTCATAACACGGCCCCCAGAGACTCCAGATCCAAATACTAAAGTGATGTGAATCTCTGGGATGATGCATCGACATAGAAAGTACCAGAAAAACTGGTACACCAGTCTAACACCTGGTTAGGTCTCCCGCAGGGCATGGTGATTTAGGTGTGAATGGCAAAACCCCAAACTCAGACGAGTGTTTCTCTAACCATAATTTGGTGATTTTAAGTGAAAAGTGAAAGTGAACTATTTTGCCCTACTGTGTTTGCACACAGAGGAATGTGACCTCCGCATTTAACCCATCCGTGCAGTGAACACTAGGGGGCAGTGAACACACTTGCCCGGAGCGGAGGGCAGCCCCAAACCACGGAGCAGTTAGGGGAGTTAGGTGCCTTGCTCAAGGGCACCTCAGTCGTGTCTTGCCCTGGGTGGGGATCGAACCTGCGACTTTCCGGTCCCAAGACCGGTTCCCTAACCACTAGGCAACGTATGTTGTGGTGCATTGTCCTGTTGGAAGAAGCCAAACCCATCAGAATGAATGCAGGACATGAACAGGTGTAACTCGAATGTAAAAAGGACGCAGACATGGTGCTCACCGGTCAGAGACGTTTGAAGACGTACCAGGGGTCCTATGGAATGGCAACTAAACAAACCCCACACAATTTTGAAGCCACCACCAGCTTAGGAATTTGTGTACGCCCCTCTGTAGCAGTTTTTCTGGCACTCCAGGTGAAGTTTTCCCACTGTGGACTTTTCTTGTCATCCAGCAGTAGGATTTCTCCCATGAAGCCTGCTCTTATTCCAGAGTTGTGAGGGGAAAGTCTGTGGAAAACATTGTCATAGCTGTATGTCGTAATCTTATATGTAGAAATAGGACATGAGTCATGTTTCATGTTTTTCTTCATTGCTGTTTTTGGCGCTTGATGGTGTAGTGTTTTCCATGTTAATACTGTGGGGTTTCCTTCATGTACTCCTCTCTCTCTGCTCACAATAATCAGCCTTGTGCTCAACCTCTCTTCTCCTCAAGTCTTCAGGTTCTCAGGAGGGTTTTCACCTCCTGTCCTGTCCTCGGCATGACCGAACTGTGTCCATGTGCGGTGCCTCAAATCAGCAGCCGGCTGTGAATTAGACATTAGGTGATCGTCATTCTAGAACCCACTGTAAGCAGGAAGTCAGGTGATGATAATTGTAGAACATGCTGTGACTAGTGCTGCATCCGAAATCACATACTCAAGCAATACATACTGAATTCAAAGCAGTGTGTACTGTTTTAAAGCAGTACACAATTCCAGTATGCGAGCGTGCAGTATGCACAGCCTCGGACGCACTAGATCCGCCAGCTTTCCAATGTCATGTGATGCATGATGTCACATCACAGGAGTTTTTTTTTGTTTTTTGTTTTTTATCCCCAAATGAACTTTTTTAACCTTAGATTTTTTTTTTTTTACCTCAGAAGAAATTATTAGTATAGAAATTATTAAAATAAAAATATTTTTTTTATTGCTCTTCTTCAGTTCCAAATGTCTGAGCTGCTCAAATTGCATTATGGGATAGAACAGTGTGCACAGTTCGCGTACTGCAAAATGTCTCCTGATGCAGTACGTCATCCGGGAACTTTTCACGTACTGATTGATGCATACTGCACATTCGGACACACTAGTCATGCTCGTGTACCGCTTTCGCATACTGTTCAGAGTCTAGGTGATCTGGTGATTGATGATCTTTTCAGAACATGCTATGACCCTAATGGAACGGTGATCATCATTCATTCTAGAACGCACTGTAACCAGGAAGTCGAGTGATCATCATTCTAGAACTCGTTGCGAAAAGTGGTGGGATGATGATCATTCCAGAACACAAAGTCAGGTAATCATTATGCACAGTGTGTTCCGGAATGATGATCATGTGACTTCCTGGTCACAGCGCGTTCTAGAACGGTCAGCTGACTTCCTGGTCGCAGTGTGTTCTAGAACGGCGGTAACGCGATTTCCTAGTGACGGCGTGTCCTAGAACGGTGATCACCTGACTGCCTGGTCACAGCGCGTTCTAGAATGGTCGGTTGACTTCCTGGTTGCAGTGTGTTCTACAATGATGAGCACACTTTGACCAGGAAGTCAGTGGATCATCTATCTACAACACACTGTTACCAGGACAACAGGGGATCGTAGTTCTGGAACACACTGTGAAAAGTGCTTAGATGATGACCATTCTTGAACACATTGTCGCCAGGCAGTCAGCTGATCACCATTCTAGACCACACTGTGTTTGGACAGTTGGATAGAGGACAAGTACCCATTGTTTTAGAGCATTATGGTTTTCTTTTGATGATATTTAAGGAGTCCGAATAAAAACCGACAGGATCCTGTTGTTCTCTTCCTTAGATTCTGAATTTTTGGAAATGGACACGTGGTGTTTTCAGAGGCTGCACATAATTTTAGGATAGATTATAGACACGAGGGTTTGGCTTTAAGGACACTGTGGCTTAGTTAATGCTATAGTGTGTGTGTGTGTGTGTGTGTGTGTGTGTGTGTGTGTGTGTGTGTGTGTGCGTTTGGTGAGAAAGAAGAATTTTTCCTATTCTGGAAAGCTGTGTGTGGCTGTATTTCTGTATTATATATTTATCTGCCTGTCTGCTCCTGTTTATAACATGCTGATGCAGGATTCTGCTTCCAGTCAAATTACACTCGTATCCATTTCATACAAAGTGACAATGGATTCTGGGGATTTTGTTTGTTTGTTTTGTTTTTTTGTTTTTTGGGGGGGGGTCGCATCCACACAAAGGGGTAGTGTCGTTTATTTTATTAAATGCAGTTGTTTTTCGGTGTGTTCAGGTATATAAATAAGAATGAGTGTCTGTTAGGATCAGTTACGGAGGCTGACAATGCCTGGATTTAGACTGAGCCGTGACCCTGCGTTCATTTCCTTTGACTCACAGGAAATATGAACACAAACACAAGCAGGACCTATACTGTGAATCAACGTTTGTTGTGGTTTTTGCACTTTAAGCAGTTGTGGCAACACTGTAAAAATGTGAAATATGTAGCTAGTAGCAGTGACAAATCCTGACATTTACACACTAATCATATTCGTTCTTTTATTCATCTTCAGTGATCCACTTGATCCCGGTCGCAGTCATGTCGGATACGCAGCCTATACAGGGTGTGAAGTGAAACTATAACCTCATACACACTTTCACAAACTCTTTCACACTTCCTGACAATTTATAGTCTTAGCAGGCGAGAGGAAACCGGTGAACCATGATGAAACCCATACAGACATAAAGAGATCAGATAAACTCATGCACAGACACGGTAACCAGAGCTTTTTTTTTTTTTTTACATGGAAATAAGGAAAGTAATAATAATGATAAACTGCAACCAACCCACTGCGTTCCCAACCTCATATTTTCATTTCTTACTATAGTCAATAGATCTCTGTGTGATTGAATCTGGCTTCATTTGTCCAGCATCCTCAAAGGATAGAAAAAAGTCAATGCACCACATGTAAATAAGGTCCAACCCAAATGACCAACAGAAGCCCAAGCACCGAGCGTTTTGTCCAACCCATCCCGCTGAAATTGTCTCCAAGCGGAACAATATCGTTTACAGTGGCTGACAGGAAATACCATGCCACAGATAGGTCATCCCACAGGGCACCGCGCTTCTATTTCTGCCCACATCTATGCACGAGCACTGAATAGAACTAAACAGTGAAGTTTCAGTGCAGAACGGTTACAGTCCCAAAGACGTTCAGTAGCTGTGCATTTGTATGAATGAAAGCGGATGTTGCAGATGCGGCATGAAATCAGACGTCGTTTTATGTCACGGTTATACATTTTTAACTATTTATTTAAGGTTTTGTGTATTTTTTTTAATATGGCAATATTCTGTAAAATGGTAAATGGAAATGAAACTGGTCTAAGATGGAAATAAAAAAATTTATTACGTTTACTTTATTTCGAGCGCCCTTCAGTGTT
>JAOVVF010000036.1:5241100-5253525 GCA_028565595.1 Duopalatinus emarginatus | reverse complement strand
GAATGAAGAAGTGAGTGTGACAGTCCGTCCCTCCAGAAAAACAGGTTCTCCAGGACACTCAGTAAAATTGATCATCTTATTCCCTAATAAAATTGGATAACCCAACCTGGGATGACGATTTAACAACAAAGCAAAGTGTAGTCAAACCGAATCCTGACTTTATTTACTTTATTACTGTTTACTGCTCACTGTGGGGTTTATATATATATATAATATATATATATATTATGTCATTACAATGGCCCATGTGATGGGATATATTAGACAGCATCTCTTTCAAAGTTGATGTGTTGGAAGCAGAAAACAATGGGCAAGCGTAAGGATCGGAGGATCAGGAACTGTTCCTGGCAATACATGGCCATAAACATGTTTCAGACAAATACTGGCCCTCGATGGCCCTTGGTATTAAGTTGCTGCATCTCAAGGATTTTAGACAATAATTGTGCCATTGCTTGGTCGTTTTTTGCATGTTAATTTGCCTAAAACATCCTGACTGGGTAACCACCCATGCTGCTACTGCTGTCTAAGGATGTTCGTGTGCTAAGCGTCGCCCGAGTTTGCATATTTTAGGTCTGTTTGCCTTCATTCTGTTCTTGGAGCCTTCCTTCCGTCATGAGGTCTCACACACACACACACACACACACAGACACACACACACACACACACACACACACACACACACAGCAGCTATGTGACTCTGCATCTTCCTGACTCTCTTCTCTCGCTCTCTCTCCTTCTCTTTCTCTCTCTCTCTCTCTCTCTCTCTCTCTCTCTGTTCTTCTGCTCTATATGAAAATGTGCACACAAGGGCAGTAATTACCTCACGCGGCTCATGAGAAACCACCAGGCTGCTGGTTGTCAAAGCAGTCCACCAAAACAAGTCCACGTTTTCCAGGGGAGAATCATGTCTGAGAAAGCTCACGCAGAAGGAGTGCTCAGAAAGTCGCTCAACCTCCAGAAATCCAGTTACTAAAAATGTATAATATTATCATTATAAAGGGCTAGACACCAATTTGGCATTATAAAGAAAAACGTACACAAAAAAAAAAAACACTGGAGTGCTGAAAAAACTGTTATAGACGACCCTGTGCAAAATACATAGGCTGGTGCTGGCTCTATAATGGTATGGGGTTTGGTTAGCTGGCATTTCATGAGACCCCTGATATAATTACAAACGTCTCTGACAGGTGAACACTATGTGTGTCTCCTTTCTGATGAGTTACCTGCTTTCATTCTGATGGTTTTGGCCTGTTCCAACAGGACAATGCACCACCACATGTCTGGAGACGACATATTATGGTTAGAGGAACATTCATCTGAGTTTTGGGGGTTTTCCCACCTAATCATCAGATCTTAACGTTATCGAACATATCTGGGATGCCGTGTGAAGAGCTGTGGAACACGGAAATCCTACACCTCGGAATACCACAGGATCGTGGACCGTTCTGCAGGACGTTTGTGGAGTCCATGTCCAGTAGGGGACCTGCTAAGTATTAGACTGGTGTATCAATTTTTGTTGCTGAATACATTTACAGTTGTTTCAGTGTATTATGTAATGTACACACGTTAGATGGGTAGAAATTAATCAGGTGATGGATTGGATTGGCGTGTTTATAATGTGGAGCAGTAACATATTTGTGTATTGTGGATGGGTTCGAGGCGGTGCTTGTGTCTGATGCTTTTGGCCTATTTTATTAATGCTACTTTCATTATTTTTTTTTTTCAAAAGCGTTCAGTGTGCATGGCCCAACACGCCTTGAAGACTGCTGATAAAAAGGTCCCACTATGCAAGTCTCTCTCTCTCTCTCTCTCTCTCTCTCTCTCTCTCTCTCTCTCTCTCTCTCTCTCTCTCTCTCTCAGTTTAACTGGTAAAAGGTACTAACCGAGCAGTTTGGGCTGGAAAAGACCTTCTGTTTATGATTTCCTATTTCCAAGTGAAACACTTCTGCATGCCATGAACAAACCATGACTTTGTTTATGATAGACAAACACTCCGATCTGGGTGGGATTGCGATCTGTCCTTTCCTCCCTAGATCCAAATTAAAGGAAACAAATGAATGGAAAAACGAGTATGCTGCATGAGATGTTTTGCTGGCTGGACATAAAGAGAAACATCACTTCAAGTTAAAGAAAAGACTTTATATGATGATGGGAACCTTCTGTCCTGATGGGAGTGGTGTGGTCTAGGCGTCTATGTCCGGACACATCCACAGAACATGAAGTCTCCCTGTGATGAGGACAACTCTTACGCTATGGCCGGCATACATGCAGCTCGAAATCCTAAACCCATTGGTGAAGGCTGCACACTGTATTTAACTACTGACAGAGGACTCATTGTCTCATACACTCTTGGTCTGGTTCACCAGCGCTGTCCTTCTGCCTTTATATATACATATACTCTGAAAAGCCATAACGTTAAAGACCTCAAAACCACTGACTTGTGTAGTGAATAACATTGATTATCTCATTACAGTGGCACCTGTCAAGGGGTGAGACATATTAGGCAGCAAGTCAACAGTCAGTTATAGAAACTGATGTGTTGGGAACAGGAAAACTGGGCGGAGTTATGTTGACAAGGGCCAGGTTGTGATGTCTAGATGACCGTGCCTAAGCATCTCCAACACAGCAGGTTTTGTGGGATGTGTCCCAGTATGCAGTGGTTAGTACCTAATAAAAGTGGTCCAAGGATAGACACCCAGGAACCCTGTCGGTCATGGGTGCTCTCAAGGTTCACTGATGTGTGCGTGTGTGTGTGTGTGATGTCTGGTCCTATCCCACAGATGATCCAAGGATCTGTTGCTAATGTCTTTGAACCATAGATACCACAGGGCACATTTAGAGGGCATTCTGGAGTTCGTGCCTGGAGAGATCAGAGCTGTTTTGGTGGCTGTATAAGCAGCCAGTTTTAATGTTATTTCTAATCAGTGTATATCTGAAGGTGTAGGGCAATTTTAATGTCTGATCAGCAAACATCATCTGTTTAGTTTTTCTGTTTGGTTTCGTTTCCAGTCTCCAAAGTGAAAAAATCTCGACATGCGTTGATTATAGTAATAGTTATAGAAAACTGATGAAAGAGCTGACGTATGATGTCATGATCGTCACAATGTCATGCTGATGAAATTTTCTAGTAATGCTGATCTGTGGTCAGTATTATGAACTTTGTATGATGTAACGATTACGAGCCGGGCATCCACTGTATCTGTCCAGCATGCCACTTTACTGCTGGAATTTACATTTTACATTCATAGCATTTGGCAGACGCTCTTATCCAGAGCGACTTACAAGGTTACTGGTATTACAGGTCGGCCAACATAGTGTTAGGAGTCTTGCCCGAGGCACAGACTGGTTGCCCAGACCAGGAATCAAACCCAGGTCTCTGACATGGGCGCCAACGATGTTACCACTGTATCACACCAACCGATATACACGGACCAGCTAGAACATGCCTACCTAAATGGCCACCCAAACCACTCTGATCTGCTGAACTATAATCCCATTATGGTGGCCAGCTGTTATTTAACAGGCTTAAATGATCAAACCAGGAGATCAAAATTCCTGCATAGTAAACAGCTCTTCTTGGCTAAAGTCTTCACTGTCTTCACGAAAAAATAAAATGAAGTCGATCTGCCTAAACAAGCCCAGGAAGAGTGTTCAGTAGATTATTAAAAGTGAAGGTATTGCCAGTGCTGTTATTGGACATTAGTGTTATTATCGTGTGCGCTACAGAGTTCAGCCAGAACACGTTTTGCTCTTTGGCATTATGTAATATCAGGGGAGAACAGTTCTTAAGAAAAGCAAAGTATTGGGACTGTAAATCTGTCTGTGGGAGAAAGTCTAACTGGGCTCAAGTTGCGGCTTGTATGGATTACCAGGTTAAAATGCCTGGTTTTTCCCCCTGCAATCTTTTACAAAACAACTTGATGGATATGGGAACTAATTAACTTGAACACCATGCATGGATTTTGTGCTTTAAGGCCACAAGCTGTGTCATGTTCACGTTGTTCATGAAACATCTCCCATGTCCTCATTCTCAGTAGGTTCACCGATCAGCCATATCGTTAAAGCCTCCTGTTTAAAAGGCTGCCAAAGCAGCTCTGAACCATCCAGGCGTAGACTCCACAAGACCTGGTACTAATCCTTCTATGGGTTCCTCTGTCGGATTTGATGTGATGGGCTAGCCTTCATCCGTCACACACATCAGAGAGCCCTGGGCGCCCATGATCATGACCCTGGTTCACTGGTTGTTCTTTCTTGGACCAGTTCTTGTAGTAACCAGTGCATACCAGGAGCATCCTACAAGACCTGATGTTTTAGAGATTTCCCAGGTTTGACCACCCACAGTCTTTCTGTGTAAGTTTCCTCCTACAGTTTACATTTACATTTATGGCATTTGGCAGACGCTCTTATCCAGAGTGACTTACAAGGTTACTGGTATTACAGGTAGGCCAATGTAGTGTTAGGACTCTTGCCCAAGGACCCTTATTGGTGTTGCACAGAGTGGCTGTCCAGACTGGGAATCGAACCCAGGTCTCTCACATGGGAGCCAATGATGTTATCACTGTATCACACCAACCACAGTTTAAAGACTGTAATCAGTAAATGAAAGGTACTAAATTGACTCTGAATGGAGGAATGTGAGGAATGTGACCTCCACATTTAACCTATCCACCAGTGAACACTAGGGGGGCAGTGAACACTTGCCCGGCGCGGGAGGCAGTCCCATACCACGGCAGTTGGGGGAGTTAGGTGCCTTGCTCAAAGGCACCTCAGTTGTGTCTTGCCCTGTGTGGGGATCGAACATGGGACCTTCCAGTCATGAGCCCGTTTCCCTAATCACTAGGCCACAGCTGCCACATTATATTATATTATTGTGTTATATTATATTATATACTGTATTATATTGGGTTCAATCTATTAGGTATTATTTTACAATTACAGAATAATTTCTGCAGTAATGATATAAACAGAAGTTTAAAAACGAAGAAACTAGCAGCTTCCATTGCTTGACGGTGTTGTGACTCAGAGGTTATAATTATATAATTATATATTATATTATTACCGGGCTAAAAATAGCTTTTACGTTTTCATGCCATGACAATGAACTAAGTAATGGCTGACGATGATGATGACGCTGATAATGATGATGAGCTTTATTATGGTGTATTATAGTGTCTTTGTGTGTTTGTTTTGGATTGCCTGCTCTGCAGTGCAGTCACCCAGATTCGAACCCTTACCCATTTTTTCTGCTTTAAACATGGACAGTGTTCATTTCAGTTGTACAGCATCTGACTGGTCACCTGTATATAATGATCGAGTGTTATATTTCTCACTTTGTGATGAGGTTAAGTCCTGTTGAGTAAATCATGGAGCGCTGAGCTGATATCATATTTTTCTCCTGCAGAGAAGCTGTATAACTCCCACGGGCCTGAACTGCGACGTTCGCTCTTCTCATTAAAGCAGCTGTTTCAGGTGAGCACCTGGAGGCACTGAGTTTGACTACATGAATGATGTCTTTATCCATGATCTTAAAGAGATGATGTTGTTTGTATACCTTTATTGGAATGACTTTACTGTGATTAATCATTTCCCCTTATGGTCCTCATATACATATTTATCATACACAATGCACAGTGGTATTATTTGCACTTCTGTGGATGCTAGGTGCACTGCCTTGCACTTGTACTGAACAGTGACAAAGTTAAGTCTGTCTGTCTATGATTCAGTCTAATGTACAGTGAGTGTAAACCCATTAGCACAAGCAAGTGAACTGTTTCTGTCGGTCATACAGGATGATAAGGACCTCGTACCCGAGTTCGTGAACTCTGACGGATTGACCTGCTTTATAAAAGTGGGCGTAGAGGCAGACCACAACTACCAGAATTACATTCTTAGAGGTGGGTGAACAAAAAAAATTGTCTTAAAAAATTAAATCTTATGGCAAAAAAAAGTCACAGATTGGAAGAAATAAAAAAATGTAATTAATTGTAACTGGTTTTGGATCGTTGTGTTTAATATTCTTCTTCTGTTTGTCATTTTATTTATTTAAGATGTGGCTGGATCGATTCTGTTTGTGTCCAGAGATATTTTTGATACAAAATTATGATATTTGCAAAACCGTCGACTGTATAATGGTGTTATATTTTATGATATAATTTTGTGGAGGTATAAATAATAATAATATTATTATTTATTACATTGTTTTCTAATTATGCATTTAAATTAAAGACATTTTTTATTTTTTTTAATGGATATAAAATGTATTAAATTACTATTTATACAGCAATACAACAATAATTAATCATTAAAAAAATACTCACAGGTCTCCTGAATGCTGCTTTTGGTTTTGGCCCAATTTTAGTTTATCTTATGCTCCAAACACAGCTTACACAACATGCCGTGATCTGTAAAGTGTCAGCTTTGTTAAAACTCAGCACAGACTCTACCAGTACGTGCTAATTTGCTAATTTAATGCTCGGCTTCCAATCTATATACTCTGTCCAGGGTTCGAGTCCAATGCATATAAACGCTGTCCTGTGTTAACCTTTAGATTCGTAACCTTGTGTGTTCTGCTGCGTTGTTTTTTTGGCGTGGGTTCTGAGACAGGAAGTTTATACTGGAACAACAAACAGCTTTTAGTACAAATCTGTACATCCGGCAGAATGAAAGCCTGGGCCTGTGGGCCTCGCTTATGGACTTCTCAGCTTCTGTGTAGTTACTGGAACCTGAAAAAAAAACCATAAGTGCACACAAAAGGGTATCGTCATTCAAAAATTTGCTCTGTGTGTGTGTTTGTGTTGCATTGCAGCTTTGAGCCAAATCATGCTGTTCGTGGACGGGATGAATGGAGTTATAAACCATAACGAGACAGTGCAGTGGCTGTACACCCTTTGTGGCAGCCTGGTGAGTAAACCACGTTATATAACTAATACACAGACGTACACTTACACACACACACCCTATACAGGGTCATTAGTGGTGGACTGCGGTTGACCGGTCTTAGTTTGCTAAGCTGCTAACTAAAAAGAAAAGGTGGAGTACTGAGCTAATGTGACCACCACTTTGTACGTAACGCATCCACGGGATTATTGAGTAAGACTGTTGCAGCAACCACAGCTTGTAAATCACTTTCGCCCCATTCCATAAAGTTAACGTCTGGCTAGTATTGTATGGAAAATAAAATCTTTTGCACACTATTGCCGCTATAAAGCTCTGAGTCTGTGTTTAGAGGATTGAGTTGACACGTGTACCTGGAGCACCTGGTGCTTGGGGTTTATTTACAGCTCTGAAGTAGTTGTTCACACTACAGTGCACTGGGTCATGCAGGCATCCTGAGCAGAGCCTTATCCTTATACTCCCTGACGTCACGATGTCGCAGAGGAAGTGAAAATAACAGATGTTGCAACATTATCGAACCTCATGGCCAAGTTTCAGTACTGATTTTTGAGATAGATTTAAGTCAGACTCTGAGGTCTCCGAAGTGTGCAGCAGCAGCTACATCACACAGGTCTACTGAGAGGAAGAAGGTGACGATGAGGAGGTGGGCTTACAGTCTCACGTTAAGTGCCTGAACAAAATAATGAAACGTATTATACGTATTTTAATAAATTTTATTAAACAGATTTAATAACTCATCACCTACGACGTTGTAATTGTTATTATTTAAAGACGTTGTTGCAAATATTATAACAAGACATTATGATGCAGTCAGAAATGTGCCTTGTGACACACCGATCAGCCATAATATTAAACCCGCCTGCCTGAATGGCTCCAAATCATCAACACAAGACCTCTGAAGCTGTTCTGTGATATCAGAGACCAAGGCATTATTAACAGATTCTTTTCTAGATCTCCTGAGGGATCGGACGAGATAGGCTGTCATTCACACCCTATACACCTGAGCCGGCATTGGTGGATCCATGACGCTGTTGCTGGTTCACCGGTTGTCCTTCTTTGGACCACTTTTGCTAGGTACGGACCACTGTATACTGGGACACACCGCACCAGACCTGTGGTTTTGAAGATGCTCTGATCCGGTCCAGGTCAAAGTCACTCAGATCCGAATTATGTTGTAAGAGAGGGATCTGTTGAATAGTCGGGTCTCATAGGAAAAATGGGCAAACGTTAGGATCTGAGGGACTTTAACAAGGACCAAATTGTGATTCGTGGACGACTGGGTGAGAGCATCTCCAAAACTGCAGGTCCTGTGGGGTTTGTTCCAGTATACAGTGGTTCGTACCTACCAAAAATGGTCCAAATAAGAAGAAGAACTGTCTGAGTTGCTTGGGGCACGTTGGCAAGCCAATAAGGTCTGATCTCACAGAAGATCCACATCTGTTGCTAATATCTTGGTGCCAGATACCACGGCACAACTTCTTGTGGAGTCTATGCCTCGACAGCTCGGAGCTCTTTTTTTGGCAAGCGGTGTTAATGTTATGGCTGACTGGTGTAATTTGGAACAGTATTAATATTATACAGTCATATATTTCCCAGCGCTGTCCTGAACCTGACCCCTTGCCGGTCCAAATATTAATCTTCATTTGAGGTAATACAGCCATATCAGTTGTCATCGTGAACTCCCATGAAGGGTAACGGTGAAGAAAAGTCAGCAAGACCATTAAAGAAAGGAAAACAGTGCCAAAAGAGTACACATGCTTCCTTATTATTCCTCAAGTGTCTACAGTAAGTCTTCTGTTTTGATATTGCCCCCTGGTGGAGAAGAGATGTAAATACAGTCTCTCTCTTTCTCTCTTTTTCTCTCACAGTCTCGTCTGGTAGTGAAGACGGCTCTGAAGCTCCTCATAGTGTTTGTTGAATACACCGAGTTAAACAGCCCGCTGCTCATTCAGGCTGTCAACACGGTGGATAAGAAAAGAGGTAAAAAGCTTATGACACACTCACACACACACACACACGCGCACACACACACACACGTCCTGACTTGAGCGTGAGGTTCGTTCTCGATGTGTTGTTGCAGGTGTGAAGTCCTGGTCATACTTAATAGCTATATTAGAGGAGAAGAATGGATCAGATACAGAGCTCCTGGTCTTCACCATGTCCCTTATTAACAAGGTAGCACATGTACACACACCCTTTATCAGCAATGTATGTATGCACCCACACACACACATGCACAAACACACACCAAATGTTGGCTTTCATTTAGACTGCACACTGCTCAAGAACATAGCTGTCCCAGGTTCGGATTGGTTGAGAACTTGTGAACTGACTGCTAAGCAGAACAAAAACTCAGATTCGGCTTCTGAGGTCATGATCACCACATGCACTTTATCTCCATACACCACTGTCCGGCTGTAGACTTTTGCTGAATCAAACCCCAGTTACCCCCATCTTCTACAACCAGGATATCATCACCATGACTATAAATAACAATGCACACATCTCCAAAGCAGAGCTTGTGGATAGTTCCCAATATACTATAGTATAAATAAATATATATTAGAAACATACTGATAATGGTGCTTAGTACCTACTAAAAGTGGTCCAAGGATGGACAACCAGGGGTCAGTCAGGGTTCGATTATAACAAAAAAAAATCCTAAACATCCCACTGAGCACCATTATATAAGTTATTTAAATCTGTAATGCCGGGATCAGACTACATGATTGTTTTGTCCTTCACAATGGTTACTATATCTAATTAGTGCCATAAATGTGTGCTGTGTCTTGGTCGAGAGACTGGCAACATTTCACGTCTGATGCAGACAAATCATCTCTCACGTTCTTGTCCGAGTTCACTGGTGTTTGGGGAGGAAGGGCTAGATAGTGTCAGTCATGTCCAGAAAAGTTCTGTGAGTTATCCTGAAGGTTTTGTTTCACTACCACTAGTTTTCCTCACCTAAGAACTACAACAGCAGTCTCTCTCTCTCTCCTATTGGTCAATGTCAAGGAACATGTCGTGGGAGATAATGATCAAACTAGTTCTAACAGGCTAGGGGGTGCCAAAAGGCTTCCCAGACGCGACGTCAATAATTTTTAATTATGTCACACTACACGACCGTTCGCCGTTTCTGACATTCGTACTCGGGTGCGACGCTAGAAACTTGTCGACCACGACGAAATCGGGTCAAAATCGGGCTCAATTTGTGTAGTCTAATCCCGGCATAAAGTACATGACCCAACTAATTGTAACAAAGAGTCAAAGAAGGCTGTCCAAAATCACTGAGCATGTAAGGATTGCATTAATTAAAGAAGCAATCAAGAAATCAAAAGTAATACTCAAAATGATGCTGCCACCACCATGCTTTAGAAGTATGTATAATCAAGGCATAAAATCCAGGGGGGTTAATATTTACTCTCTTTCTCTCTCTGTCTCTTTCTCTCAGACTCTAGGAGCTCTGCCTGACCAGGATTCCTTCTACGACCTAACAGACTGCCTGGAGCAGCAGGGGATGGAGCGCATCATGGACAAACACATAAACAACAAAGTCATCGACCCCGACCTCAAACAGCAGTTTACTATTTACGAGGTACAGGAACAGCATTTAACCGACAGGTTCTGACGCCATGCTTTACGTAGTGCACGGGTTCAACGTATACTGGTGACATGGTTACGTGTGTCTTTGTGTAGAACGCTTTGAAGCACGAGGACGGAGAGAACGACGATTCATCACCTTTAATCCGCAAAGAGAGGAGAAAAGCCGCGAACAGCGAGCAGGAGGGCAGGAGGAGTCGGCGAGCCTCGGCACAGAATTTTCAGGATCTTCCGCTTTCCTCCTCTGTGCCTGCTTTCGGGACCTCCCCCTTCAGTCCCACTACAGGTTTGTCTGACGTTGAATTCGTCAGTCTAACCCACAACACCTCCAGAAGGCGCAGCAATGACGTCTGGTGTCCCCAGACCCACTCCCAACCAAGCTCACTTCACAAACCTATGACTTAAGTTCCATGTGAACTCTACGCGCTATAACAACAACCCTGTACACTATACACACCACCCACAATAGGTACAGGGTAAATCCGCATTGGCCTCCTCCGGTGGTTAGGGCCATACCTATTACCACTGGCACCATGCTCAGTGCCACCAGTTCCATTTTGGATTTACATATCGCCTTAATCAGACAGCCTATATCCCCATCATACTGTTCCTACATCTTCAGTCACTCTGTCCTCAGTCACTTAGATCTTTTACACCTGCCCTTAACACACGAGCTATGAATCCGTAGCATGGATAAATGTCAGCTTGCTGATTCTGAATCCGGTGCATCCGTTTTTTAAAGCCGTTTCCACCCACATATTTGGCATGGTGCGGTTACTAATTACACAGCAATCCCTTGTTGATGCTTTGTGTCATCATTTGTTTAGACCTGTAGCTGTCAAACTTGTTGCAGCTCAGCACGGATGTACTTTATTTAAAAGCGTACAGTAACAGAATCTTGAATCTTGAACGTTGTGGCTGTTAATTCTGATTCTGTTCCTGAACTTTATACTATCATTACACATCAGGTCCATGCTGATATTATTTCTCGACCCGCTTTTTTCGGCTATTGAGTTTTAGATTAAAGCCACGCATCTGTGAACGCCGTACTTCCTACACCTCTCGGCATGAGGCATCCCTGGGCTGCCCAAATGGCCCATGTCCAAATCTGACACTTATAGATCATAGAGCAGTTTACAGGCTGCGTTGCTTGGGTTGACATCACTGATCGTGAAATAGTTCCAGATCGCAGACATTTTGAATTGTTTGCTATCAGCGCTGCAACGCGCACTAGGCACAAGGTATCGGATGTTGGTGTCGGAGCCCCGTGCTTCTACATGTAGCAGCTTCAGTGGGATTAGCGTCCCGGTGTTAGCGCTGGAATGTCTCTCTTTCAGGTCATAAAACAGTCACTTATTAAAAAAAAAATTGTGGGGTGTGTCTCAGTTGTTAATACCTACAGAAGTGGTCCATGGAAGGACAAGGGGGGGTAGCTGGGGTACATGCGTAAATGCTAGCACATCAGGTTTGATCTCGCAGAATAGCCACAGAAGCTAATGTCGTTTTCCATCCGAATTAAGATTGTGGTCACTCATGCTATATAATTTGCACTTTTTCCCAGTTGTCACCTGATGTCGCACAGTAGTGTAAAGACAAGAACACGGCTTTCCAGATACAGGTTGGATCTTTGTGTGGGTTGTCTTTATGATAAGATGGTCTGGTGTTCATTTCCAATCACCACCACCACCACCACCACCACCAACTGCTACTGTTGGGCCCGTGAGCAAGGCCCTTAACCCACTCTGATCCAAGGAAGCTGTATCACGACTGACCCTGTGCTCTGGCCCCAACTTCATAATAAGCTCAAATGTTAGGAAATAAAATCACTGTGCCGCAATGTGGTTGGTGTGGTACCGTAGTAACATCATTGGCTCCCATGTGAGAGACCTGGGTTCAATTCCCGGTCTGGGCAGCCAGTCTGTGCTACACCAATA
>JAOVVF010000036.1:5218619-5237668 GCA_028565595.1 Duopalatinus emarginatus | reverse complement strand
GTGTGTGTGTGTGTGTGTGTGTGTGTGTGTGTGTGTGTGTGTGTGTGTGTGTGTGTGGGTGTGTGTGTGTGTGTGTGAGAGAGAGAGAGAGAGAGAGAGAGAGAGAGAGAGAGAGAGAGAGAGAGAAGAGAGTGTGTATGTGTTTTGGTTCTGAAAAGAGGGATTAATATTCTGTTCTTTAAAGAAGAACGTCCCCCTCTTTGTCTCACTCCTCCATGCTGAAAATCAACCAAGTTTTTATAATCATCTTTAATGTCAACTTTTCTGATGGATGTCAAGTCAGAGAGGCTTGAAGTCACATTGCTGGAACTTTCTAGAACTTTTCAGAAAGGGGGACAAGCTGACATTTGGCACGCTGTTGCCTCCGGCGTGTGATTAGGAGAGATTATAATGATTTAGATATTTTGATAACATGTTTTAAAGATCTGTTAAAATAAATATCTGTCTATATATATTTATATTTTATACTATTATAAAATATAAACTAATTTATTTTATAATATTATAAAAGATGAGTATATATTTTATAATATTATAAAATCTCTTATATTTTAAAGCATTGTCTTAATTTTTTTTTTATATAAATAATTAAAAATAATAATAATTACAGATTGAATTAAACATAATTTAGAGTTTCTAACATTTTTTTTCTGCTCCAAAATTTATTTTGCATTACCATTTAATAATATGAATTAATAATATGAATTAATAAATAACATATTGAAACCGTAATCTATGAATAAAGCACTGACCTGAGGTTAAGTCTGATTGTTGCTAGTGCCTTTTTAAAATTGGTGAATGGCCGGCGATGTTCCTCCTGAAAATTGTCATCATTTTAAGGTGAAAATTGCCATTAAAAACTTTGTGATCTATATCAAAATCCTCTGTTTTGCACATTTATACCACCCTAGCATGATTAAAACAAAACTCAGGTTGTGTAATGTAGCAGTCGTTTAAATCCATTTAAATGTCCCATGTTGCCTTAATCAAGATATAAAAATAATTACAGTACAGACTTTTTTTTTTAGTCTTGGAGGATCTACATTTGAACTCAACCCAGTATAAGTCATTAAGGCATATACTTTACATTTAAATGTGTATTTATGACATTAAGTTACGTTACTGGTATCCCGATAGGGCTGTTATTGGTATTAACTGATACTTTCACTCTAGTATGTCATTAAAAATGAATGGAACAGCTTCCTATTAATTCTTTGCAGCATTACAGCCTATTAGTGGGTAATAATACTGATGTATTCTACATTTCAACATGTCCATTTAAAAGTCACTCGTTTTGCCTAAACAGACAACAAACCACTTATAGACTGTGTGTGTGTGTGTGTGTGTGTGTGTGTGTGTGTGTGTGTGTGTATGAGGGGGTGTGTGTGAGCAGAGCAGCCTCTGTGGACCTTTATAGAAACGGAAGTGTTTTAAGATGTGGGACTCAGACGGTCTCTGTTGCTTTGGCTGTGATCAGATTTTTCAGTGTTTTGTTGTCTTTTTTTTTTTTTTTTTTCTCCTTCTCTTCCCCATCCAGCCTCAGCGTGTCTCTCACAGACTCGCCTCCTCAGGAGAACCAGACAGCACAGAAAGAGCAGAACAGCACCGAGGGTAGAGGACGACTCAAGTGAGTATGATTTCTGGGTTTCTCTCACACTGTTGATGATGGGTATAATGAAGGTGAATGTGATAGTGAAGCAGAGAGGATGATTAGGCATGAGGATGAGTGCTTGTAGGATTTAGTGAAAAGAAATGATTTGCTTTGATTGAGGTTTTGATGAATAGGATATTATTGAAGATCTGTATGGAGGCTGTGCTGATGCTGAAACTAGTAATTAGTTATATTTGTGTGTGTATAATTGTACAGGGAATCACAGAAGTGTTATTATTATAGGGATTAAAAACATTATTTGGGGGTTATTTTACTCCTACACAGGCTGACTGGATCGGAACTGCTTTATTATACAGTATAATTAATCTTATTGCAACATTATTATTGTAAAAGCCAGGCTAATTAGCATGGTGACTCATTAAGACGATTTCCTCTTTTTTTTTTTTTTTTTCTTCACCATCTGTGTATCTGCTCTGTAGTATTTCCCCGACTCCTCTCGTCACTTTGTGTCTGTTTCTGTTTCTTTTTCTGCCTCTATATCCATAATGTTTGGCTCGCTTCCTAATCTTTCTCTTCACTACTGTGGTCTCCAACATTCTTCCCTCCCTTTCTTCCTTTCTCCCTCCCTCCCTCTCTCTTTCTCTTCTTTCTTTCCCTCTTTTCTCAGCCTGCAAGAGGCAGACACTGTTTGGTGAGTAGCTGCTGCACGGCCAAAGAATGCAGCCTTCAGTTGCCACCAGTCTAAACCATGAGTCATTTTGGGGAGCAAGGGAAGGGGTGGGGGGGATGTGTAGGACAAGGGGAGCATTGGCTGTGTTGGTTCTGTTCGTTAGTCAGTAGACGTATAGTAATAATATTTCACCATTATGAAAAGGATGACGCGTTCATGTGTGCGCGTCTGTTCCGATAACCGTCCGATCACTCCCACGTTCCGGTTTGCGTTCTGTCTCGTCTTCACTCCTGTGATCTTTGAGCTTCCTTATAATGGATGTGTGAAGAGGTTTGGGGGTTTTTTTTCCCCCTTTCCCAGTCAGCTGAATCAATTGCACCAAAATGATTCAGGTTGTCTGGTATGTTTATGAACAAACTGAATTTGGAAATGCCTATCATTTATTATTACCAAGACAAAGGACGGAGGAAAGCACACAGCTCAGGATTAACAGTGTGGAATTTGCTGATGACCAGGAAGAGACATGCTGCTCGTCTCCGTCTCGTATTAGTTCAGGTGGAGGAGAGGTCATGACACCAGCGGTGATCATTTAAAAATGTGTTAGGTCTAGCTGTGTAAACTGTTTATATAAAAGAGTCTGGATAAGCAACTAACAATTATATTTTATCACTTCAACATTAGTAATTAGAGTTTGACTTTAAACAAGACATCAGAATCTGAACAGATTAGATACTTGTTTTAACTTATTTTATTTAGTTTTAAAGTAAACTTTAACATTTTTTTAATTGTTTGCATTAAATTTCAGATTAACATATAACAGATCCACTTCAAAATAAGTCATAGTCACAAATACAGGGGTATAAGAAATAATGTAAAAGTTGGGAGCACTTTCCTCCGAGTTCGTTGCATGAGCAAGTGCCACCAAAAGAAGCGGCGGCTGGCTTCATGTGTCTTGGAGGTAGCTTGTTGATCTGTGGCTGGTAGCAATAAATAAATAAATAAATCCTTGTGTAGTAAGAGATCAATGACGGGGCATCTGATGAATATCATATGCCTTTTGGATCCATAAGTTACATGTGGCTGAAGGGGGGGGGGGCTTCTACTTAATTTCATAGATACTTGTTTTGAGGAGGACATTAAATTTTCTCTGTCAAGGCACTTAAATTAAAACTAAGTAACCATGTTAAAGCCCACTAATAATCAGACCAGAGAGGGTAAATGAAGTTAGAAACTTTTCCCTTTGTTCAGGTAAATAAATATTGTAAATGTGTGAAGGTTGTAGGTTTAAAAAAAAAATAAAAAAAATTGATTGGTCTATATCTTAGGTCTGTAATTGGACCACAACCCAAAAGTGAACAGCAGTACATATAATACAGGATTGTAAACTCCATGCATGGACATGTTCAGTGTATCCAATAAACACATAGTAATCAGCCACTTGCTTTATATAAACTGTAATGTCTCTCCCCAGCGTGGATGATATTCTGAGTAAGGACCGGCCCGTACTCAGGAAGTATGCGTAAGTAACCTAAAGGCCCATCTTGACGGCATGGTGGTGATGGTGTTGGTGATGAAAAAGTGCTCTTTATGCTGATATCAGGCCAGGTTCGGGATGAAGTGCCTGGTCCTGAATCAGCATTTAAGGGTAGTTGCTTGGTCACTGTGGGTGATTTGAGGATCAGGTGGCTGGGACTTGTTGGATGTTACCCTTTTGGACAGTAGCTGTTTGTATAATTGTGTGTGTGTGTGTGTGTTTGTGCGGGTTTGTGGGTGGTTGTGTTGATGTCATTATCAATCAATCTCACTTTTAATAGATTATTGCTCTGTTCAATCTAATGGGATGATTTTTCTGGAGTTTTTGACTAAATCTAACACTGATCTGCATGTTTTTGTTACCTACCACATTATGGACTGATTATTTGAATGTTATATATCAATCGATTGGTTAATTTTTGGCTAATATTGCTTTAAATGTGTATATAAATTAGTTATTATTTATGTCTAATATGTATTGTCAGTAGCTCCAGAATTCCGCAGTAGCTATTTTGTGGGTGGAAAAACTATCCAGCAGTCCTTCAATAGCAGCTGAAATAAAGGATATGCTTTCCATTTAGTTTCTAAGCCCAGTTTAGTTTATTTAGCATGTTTTTTTATCAGTTCCAGTGCTTTCCTTAATATCATAGCATCATATAATTTCTTATATTTTTAGTTTAAATTCTACTATCTCCTGTCTGCTCCTCATCACTAGTTCTTCTCTCCACCTGGTCCTTCATGTCGTCTCTGTAACATCCTCACCGTCGCTCCTCTTTACCACC
Organism: Duopalatinus emarginatus; assembly: GCA_028565595.1. Classification (NCBI taxonomy): domain Eukaryota; kingdom Metazoa; phylum Chordata; class Actinopteri; order Siluriformes; family Pimelodidae; genus Duopalatinus; species Duopalatinus emarginatus. The sequence continues at coordinate 5,233,071 of JAOVVF010000036.1, read as the reverse complement.
TGTATGTTTGCAGAGACCAGTTTTTACGCCATCTGGAGGTGAGTCAGTGGCAGAGGCAGCGAAAAAATGGCAAAGATTTGCCGTTGACCCCTGTCAGCAGCGCGACTCCTGACCCAGACGACTACTCTCACCCTACTGAAGAATTGGAGCCAGTCTCAGAAGGTGACATTGACTGCCAGTTATCTTGTCTACATCTTCATTACCCTCCCACACTGGTCATGTACACTGTCTAGTGCAGCCTTTGGGAAATTCCATCTTGTATAAATACTGCAATTACCGTATTACCATGTAGGACTGACTTGTACTGGTGTAGTTTACTGCTCGACCAAAAAAGAGTTGCTGTTTGGAATAAGAGGCTCTAAAGGCCAATGTTATGACCTGGGGTAGCATAACTTGATCAGGTTGAAGTCATCTGAGTACCTGAATGTACTGAATGTATGATATTAATGGATATTCTCTTTCTTGATGGTACGGCCATATTCCAGAGCGACAATGTCGAGAATTGTTAAAGATTGATTCAGGGAGTACGAGGAATCGTTATCACAGATGACTTGGCAACCACAGTCCTGACCTTAACCCCAGTGAAAGTCTTCAGGATGTGCTGGAGAAGACTTAACCTTGTGCAACATGGTTGAGATCTTATTAGAACAATGCCATGACGAGATGACGAATGTATGCCGTATACAAAGCTCAGGGTGGTCTAACCAAATATTAGTGTTTGTGTTTAATATTGTCCTATATTCAAAGAAGATGGCAACAAGAGTGGGACATTCTGAAGTGAAAGTGAACTATTTGACTACTGTGCTTGCACACGGAGGAATGTGACCTCCGCAGTGAATAGGACCACCCATAATAATAATAATATATAGATTTGCCGTGGAATAAATATTCAGCAAAAAACAGCCCTAAAGAAACAAGAAGGATCAAGTTTTCGTACTGGCCACACCCAACATGACTCATTAAGATTCAATATGGGGAGAAGAACCCCGTTTGTGAACCCTGTTGAACTCCCATCACCACAAAACAGTTCTTGATCAAATGTGCAAAATATTCAAAGAGAAAGACAGTCAAGAAAGCAGTCATTTCCATATTTAACCGCAACAAGGCGAAAAACACCCTCAAGTTCCCTGAGGACATAAAACCAAGAATGGAGACTAACAATCCATGAAGAAAATAATGAAAATGAACTTTCTGTTGTGACCATTGTGCTACCACACGTGCTCAGAGCGGTGGGCAGCTCCTGTCTGTAGCACCTGGGAAGCAGTTGGTGGTTAGGTGCCTTGCCATAAGGACACTTCAGTCGTTTTGTGTCGGTTGAAGGGCTCGAACCTGGGACCTTTTGGTCTCAAGGCGGGTTCCTTAACCAAAAGCCTACGGCTTGCCCCAAGAGACTTAGAACCATAACTGTATTCCAATGATGTAACCAACTGGAGATAGATGGATAGATAAATTCACATCATATAGTTTATAATGTATTTAATTCCAATAGACTGAGTAAACAGCTTTTCCAGTCTTGTCTCCATTCCGGGAAAAGCTACAGATTATTATTAGACACATTAAGAACACTGACATATTCCTTTAAACCGCTTCCACGTAGCTGTTTTGTAGATGAACTATTACAAATACAACATGCTTACTAGTGCTTATGTCATCAAAGGGTTAGATCCTCTGACTGAGGATTCATAGATGACTCTCAGCACTGACTCGATGGCCAAGTCAGCAGGAGCTTGACTGTGATTGGCTGAGGACAGACCGTGAGACTGTAGTGTTTATATAATCAGAGTCCGTAATATATAAAGCACAGGACTTACTGGCAAGCTTTACCTTACTTCTGAATGTGTATGTAAGTGGACAGGAAGTCAGCTTGAAGAGCGCCGGTTCCTGTTGTGTGTGTGTGTGTGTGTGTGTGTGTGTGTGTGTGTGTGTGTGATGATTGAGACTGCAGTCATATTTAGTACTGCAGGTGACAGAATTGATGGTACGTATTACCAGAATTTGGTTAAATTACTAAAGGATCATCTGTATGAGATTTGGATTACAGTTAAACCTGGTACGTGTGATTCAGCTGCACACGAGGACGGCGCTTCTCACATGCGACTTAATAAGGACCAACTGCTTGACCTTGAATAAATGCTGAGCATGAGCAGTAGAGCAGTACATCATTCTTGTCCTCTTGTTGGCTGAACAAACCGTCTGGTGTACCATGGCGCGCCCCGTCTTTCAAACTTGACCGTTTTTGGGACAGAGCTCATTACGGATCCGAGAGAAGGGTCTACGGGGCGCATTTGATATGGGGCCCAGTTATTTATTTATTTATTTTTTAAAGAAAAGCCTTCAGTTTCCCATGCGAGGCACATTCAGCTCGACATCAGTGTGATCGGCCAGCTTCTAAAGACAGGCTTTCTGTTGTGAGAGACCAGAGACCGAAATAAGGAATTCGGGGGGGCAAACATCTTATAAACGCGCATCCATGCGCACACACACACACACACACAAACACACTCAGGGTTGGGGGGCGGTTGGTCTGAAAGGTGTTTGGCCGCAGTAAGAGTGTTCGAAAAGACAAGAAAGGGTGTTTTTTGAGGTCGCATGAATAAAATGATGCCTGTTAGCCAGAACACTTGGTTCAGTGAGTTATGTAGATTGCTAATTAGTCTTATTTCTGTGCTTGTGTGGTATTTTTTTCTCAGTTAGTAAAATTCTTTACTGGGTGTATATGTGCCTGTTTTTGTGAGTTGTGCTGCTTTGTGCACATACTGTTGTACATTGTGGGCTAAAGGAACTACTTACAAAGCGTGTGTGTGTGTGTGTTTTAGGGACCAATCCGAGGAACGTTCAGGAGTCCCAGACTTCAGGGGGAAAAGCCAGCAATAGAAGCATCTCCCTGAGCACCCTGGAGCAGCCGGGAGAACCACAAACAGCCCGTCATAATGAACCAGGCAAGCAATTCCATCTCTCTCTCTGTCTTTGTCTCTCTGTCTTTGTCTCTCTCTCTCACACACACTCCCACTCTCTGTCTCCTTATCTTATTCCGCTGTGTGTGATATACAAGTCTTCTCTGGTCTTTTCATGAATGGAAACAGCAGTAATACCACACTGTTCCAAGATGCTCCCATGTATGGGGACAAATATTCCTGCAACTGGATTTAGGGAGTCTTGGTGGGTTTTCCGCAGGGCTGATGATAAGGCCATTAGCACTTCGGTAACATTAATAATGCATCCTTTGAGTACCTGAGAAAAAAAAATTATTAGTAGTATATTGGGCAGTATGAAGGACTATTTTTAAAGTGAGCTGTGTGACCATTTTCTGTCACTAGACATGCACCGTTTGAGGAATTATGGGAATATCCAGATTCAGTCTTGACCTTGTAAATATGTGCCAAACCCAATCTTGATGACAGAACACACACATTTTATTTAAAAAAAAAAGTATAACTGGGATTAGATCCAGTTTGATTACCAGAATGATACATCATTTAGACTCTGAAGTGCCAGAAAAACAGGTACACCAGTCTAATAATTGTTGGTCCACCACAGGAGCGTAGGGCTGCAGAAATACAACAGGGCATGGACTCCATAGGCAATCAACACCATACTTCCTGCAGTTTTCACAAATCCGAGATCTGTTAACTTGGGATTTTTAGGAAATGGCAAAATCCCAAACTCAGATGAGTGTTCCTCTTACCATAATTTTCCGTCTCTGGATGTGATGTGAAGCCAAACCGAGTGCAGCTCATCAGAAAGGAGGCACACGTGACATGCATAGGTGACGTTGCTATGTATTTTGCGTAGGCTCGTCTGTACCAGTTTTTCCTGCACTTCATCATATATTTGCAGATCTCGAATGCATTCCTCAGCTTTTATACTTTGTGGTCATGTTTCTTTCAACAAGTGTATGTCCGTCTCACCGTGTCCGTGTGGGTTTAAGTTAAATGCACATTGACATTACCTAAAAACACTCCGTCACAGCTGTCATAAAACACTGGCATCCTGGGTACGACTTGCCACTCCAGGCTGTTATAATTTGTAGTAATAAGTCTGTCTCAGGTAGTCATAGCTGAGTTAAGATTGGGCAGCAGTCAGTTGTCAAAGCAGAAAAAATGGGCAAGTAAAAGAATCTGAGTCACTTTGACAATGGCCAAAGTATGATGTCTAGATGACCGTCTCAGAACTTCTTCAAAACAGTAGGTCTTGTAAGGTGTTCCCTTACGTAATGTAATGGTTCATACTTACTAAATATGGTCCAAGGAAGAACAACCAGTGAACCAGTGAACCAGCAACAGGGTCATGGGTGGCCAAGGCTCACTGATGTTCACAGGGATAAAGGCGAGCTTGTCTGGTCCGATTCCTCAGAAGATCCCCAGAAGGATCTGTTGCTAGCGTATAGGTGCCAGATACAACAGAACGTCTTCAAGAGGTCTTGTAGAGTCCATGCCTGAAAGGGTTAGGGCTGTTTTGGCAGCTGCTTAGGCGTGTGGTCCTAATGTTATGCTTGATCAGAGTGTCAACTTTTGAGTGGATTGAAATCCTATCACATATCGTTGGAGAGTTTTTGGTGGGGAAAAAATAGTTTTTGTATTGCCACTGCTTTACTGGATTATGTTAAGGATCTTGTTTGTGTTCAAGGATGGGGACAGAAATTTGTCCCAGCTGTTTACTAATTCCTGAAATAGTCGTCCTTAGGTTGACTTTAGAGTAGGGAGTCACATATCCACCCCTTCCTCCTTCTGCCTGAGCTTTTAATCTTTCCCCAAACTTGAAAAACCTCAGGCTGATTTCATATCTCTGTCTGGTGGCCTCAGTCCAAGTCCACCACTAACAAAGTAACCTCCAGGGTGCAAACATTACCCGGGAGATAAATGGTGTAAACCATTTGAAGGTGGGGACAGAGATTGCGATCTTCTTTTTCCGGTTTCCGTTCTGGCTTCGGTTTCCAGACAGCCAGCCGGAGAGGGGAATGAAGTTGGAGTTCTCAGTGAGGTGTTAAGATGGTAGCATGTAGCAAAATGGAGCTTTGCACTTGTGTTGGTGCTTCGAAAGGTAGGCTGATTTGTTTTTTGTTGTGCTGGGTTTTTTTTTTTGTAATTTCATGAGTCTGTAGGATAGTCAGTGTGGGTTATTAGCCTGTGTGCACCCGTTTGAACCGGAGGTTTTACAGTGTGATTGGTCTGGATTGACCGGTATTCACAAATCCACCAATTCTGCAATTCGCAGATTAAAATCACAGTTGAGATGAGATGAACCGACCCACATATACACCGAAGTGGCAGAAAAACTTTTACAGACTAGCCTGTGCGAATTACATACTTTAGTGGTGGCTCCATAACGGTATAGGGTTTGTTTAGCTGGCATTCCCTGGGACCCCTGGTACATCTACAGTGTTCGTCTCTGACAGATGAACACTGTGTGTCTCCTTTCTGACGAGTTACACCAGTTCATGTCCTGCATTCATTCTCATGAGTTTGGCCTCTTCGAACAGGACAATTCACCACCACACACGTCTAGAGACACCAAATTATAGCCAGAGGAAGTTAGAGGAACACTTATCTGAGTTTGGGGTTTTGCACATGCAATGCTGGTGGTACACCAGTCTAATACTTTTGGTAGTTCCTTCTCGAGTTTGTGGAAGTATTCCGTAGACAACGAGCACCATGCTTCCTGCAGAACGGTCCACAATTCTGTTCTATTCTGAGGTGTTGGATTTCTGTGTTCCACAGCACGTTGCATGGCATCCCAGATGTCTTCAAGATGTTTGGATCTGGTGACTTAGGTGGGAATGAAAAAACCCACAAACTCAAATCAGTGTTCCTTAATTTGGCGTCTATAAACGCACATGGTGACGCATTGTCCTGTTGGAGGATGTTAACCGTTAACAGTTTTTCTGGCACTTCAGTATGTATTGCTCAGTAGCGGTTTCTTACCTGGATCTCACTCTGAATCATTGCTGATCTGAGAAATGTTAGGTAAGATTTTGCCTTTTTAATGAAGTGTAATGAATTGTATCTTCTCAACTTTTACCAGCAGGGGGCAGTGAGCATCAGCACAGCACCCTTTCCAATGATCGGAAGTTTATGCTGGACATGCTTTACTCCAAGTCCTCCACCTCAGACAGCTCCGGGCCACTAAAGAGCCCCGGTGTGGAGGACAGCGGTTTGGAAGATCGTAGCATCAGCAGTCTGGCTGGTCGTCTCTCCAGCCTGCGATCTCGCTCCTCTCAGCCCAGTGAAGAGAACTCCAAGCGGGCTGAGCTGGAAGGTCTTGAGGGTACTGCCCAGGCTGCTCGCACGAGGTTGGCAGAAGAGCAGGCGAAACGTTTGCGTCCACAGTACAGCATCGACGCAGAGACCCACTCTCGGACTCTCGAGAAGACGATGATGACGCCTCTGGCCAGGAACAGCAAGGATGCATGGGAGCATTTGCAGCCAAGCTCCAAAGAACTCCGCATTAAAGACTTGGACTTTTCTGACCTGTTGGAGGAAGAGGATATTGACGTCTTAGACGTGGATGCTTTCGACACGGGCCTGACAAACGGTGTCCCTCCGCCTCCTCCTCCACCTCCAGGACTGGGATCTCTCCCTCCACCACCTCCTCCACCTCCACCTCCTGGGATGGGAGGTCCAGCTCCGCCTCCTCCCCCACCTCCTCCAGGTCTGGGTGGACCTCCTCCTCCACCACCTCCTCCGGGGATGTCTTTGCTTTCTCCATCTCAGGTGGTAGACCCAGAACTTGTCAAGAAACGGAAGACGGTCAAGCTGTTCTGGAAGGAGCTGAAGCAGTCGGAGAGCCCGAGGAAGTGCAAGTTTGGTCGGGGAACCGTCTGGGCGTCTCTGGATAAGGTCGCCGTGGACACCAATAAGCTGGAACATTTGTTTGAGTCGAAAGCGAAGGATCTTCCAGTAGCGAAGGTAAGATACATCTAGGAAATGACAGGTAGGATTTTAATGGAAGGTCGCAGGTCTGGAAGGAAACTGGGTCCATTACTAATTCATGTAACATTCAGTAGCCCTGATGTTAAACCAGGGACCTGTTTTACATTTTAAACACTCCCTGTCTTGGTTTTGCAGAAAGGTCCTGATGTAAAAAAGCCTGAAATTCTGGTTCTCGATCCAAAGAGGAGCAACGCCATCAACATTGGCATGACCGTCTTACCTGCTGTACATGTCATTAAATCAGCTATACTCAGCTTTGATGAATTTGCCATCAGTAAAGAGGGTATCGAGGTACTGCACTACTAATTCTGTCCACAAGAGGACAGAAGTCCTGCATGTCTTCTCAGCACATAATTGCCACAGGGATCTGTTCCCAGTTTAAGAATTCTGTCCTGGTTTTTGGTCTCATTTTTATACTTTTTTTTAAACTTTTTTTTTAGAAAATTCTGACCATGATACCTACAGAGGAGGAGAAACAGAGGATCCAGGAGGCTCAGCTGGCTAATCCTGACGTGCCTCTAGGTACAGCGGAGCAGTTCTTGCTCACCCTGTCCTCCATCAGTGGCCTCACCGCACGCCTGCAGCTCTGGGCTTTTAAACTCAACTACGAGAGCTTGGAGAAGGTTGTTTTTTTTTCAATCATTCATTAATTTGTTTATACATACAGATGGGTAACAAATTAATGTCGGAATAACATGTCATCCCCGTAATGAAGCGCCTCAATACATCATACTTTGGATTGATTTATTTTTACTCTATAATTAAACATTTCAATTCGGATGGGCGTGGTCTATCCCGTGATGACAATACTCCCATTCATGTCACACAAGGGCTCACTGAATGGTTTGATGCATATGAAGATGATGTGACTTGTATGCTATGGCCTCCGAAATCACTAGATCTCAACCTCAACCTGATTGAACACCTACTGGAGATTTTAGATGATGCATTAGACAGCGATTTCCAGTGCATGGTAGCTGTCCTGGTGGTCCGTGGCGGCCAGACATGTTACTATTCTGATGGGTTTGGCCTCTTCCAACAGGACAGTGCACTACCACACACATATAGAGACACCAAATTATGGTTAGAAGAACACTCGTATGAATTCGGGGTGTTCCCAATACATCCCAACACATCTGGGACGCCCTGCAAACATGCTGTGGGACACAGAAATCCTGCACCTCGGAATACAACAGAAATATTGAATTGGCTACCAAATAAAAAAAATTGTGTTATTAATTTCAATTTTATAACCAGGTTGTATTTTATATTTTGTACAATCCTCTTTTTATTTTCTGATTTAATTCTTGTCCCATGTCTGATCTCTTCAACAGGAGATCGCTGAGCCCCTTTTCGACTTGAAGCACGGTATGGAGCAACTCGCCAAGAACCAGACCTTCAAGCGTATCCTAGCAACGCTGTTGGCTATTGGCAATTTTCTCAACGGCTCCAGCGTAAGTGGAGTGTCTCATTTACTTTGACGCTGCTAACAAGCCATGTGAGAAATCTGATGCATGCGTCGAGGCCAGGTGTGCAGAACAGAAGCCCCAGAGACTGTAGTGTTAGACACGTGACCAGTCGCGGTAATCCTCCGCTGTAATCGCCTTCCTGTTTAGCGCTCGCGTACAGTATGCGTGCCTGTTATTCAGAGTATGTGGTTTCTGATGTATAATACATGAGTGTTAGCAAGTCAAAGCCTGATTGGAGTCTGTCTTATTTTTACAAGTGTCCTCTTCAGGGCTAAGGACCTTGTAGTATTTAAGTGAGCATCTGATTTTTGCTTTTAAGAGCTTCACCACTCTGACCTTTCAGCATGCCACTTTAACATGGGTGAAATCATCGAGAATACAAGCGTATTAATACACTTTAAATGTAACCAAACTTTTTAATCGGGATCAGTTATGGACACTATTGACCTTAGGATTTGTGCTTTACAGGACTGATATTTGGTAGGTCCAACACAGGGCGTAGACTCCATGAGGTTGTAGAAATATTGTGTACAATGAACCACCACACTTTCAGCAGAGCGGTCGACAATTCTGTTGTATACTGAGGTGTAGGATTTCTGCATTACATGGCATCCCAGATATGTTCGATAACGTTGAGATCTGGTGACTTGGGTGGTCCTGTTGTAAGAGGCCCAAAGCCATCAGAATGACTGCAGGATATGAACGGGTGTAACTCCTCAGAATGGAGGCACACAGTGTTCATCTGTCAGAGATATTTGTTGACCTCCTAACCATTATGTAGCATTTTTTTTTTTACCAATTACTTCAGTGTAGTGCAGTTCTTTCTGTAAATTAATTTTGTAAACTTACACTTAACATTCAGTGAAACCTTCCCTCAAAGTCAGGGACAAACCAAGCCGTTAACTCTTAACCTTCTGGCAGAAGCAACCAACTTATCATACAAGCATATTAGGGAAAATAGCAGCAATTTAACATTGCATGCTCTTAATAACACTCTTTAGGGTATGTTACCAACACCATATTTCTTCCTAAATTCCTTCTGACGGCACTGTCTTCAATACTGTACACCATCATCCTGATGAGTGAAGAGCTACGGCTGTCCGGCGCCTACCTTATCTCTCTGACACAGGGGCATCCCGGGTTCGAAGCTCCTTATACTGAGGAACACGTTGCATTTACTTAGTTTTGTTCAGATTGCTTCATATTAAAGGGAGTTACAACAGAATATTTGGGGCCTCTTTCGAGTGAATCTCCCTGTGTTAGAATTTAGGTGATTTATCAGTGTATTAACCAGTCTGAAATCAGACTAGAGCTGAATGATATATCGCAAATATTGATATATTTGATTTTTTTTTACACGATTTTAAAAATGACCATATTTGTTTTATCGAGTATGATGAAGATATGCAGTGCACAAATGTCCTGTTCAGCTCTTTGTTTTTCACTCATGTGCACACACACACACACACACACACACACACACACACACAACCACGCTGCCCTTGCCATTGTTCATCTATGCCGCTGTAGTGGTTTTCAACACATAACATGTTGTTATAGTTTTTATAATATCGTATCATATGGTATATCACCATTTTTTTTTAGGCATATCGAGATATTGGTTTTTTTGGTCATATCGCCCAGCCCTAAATCAAAACCTATCCTCTGTGTCTTCTCCAGGCGAAGGGATTTGAGCTGAGTTACCTAGAGAAAGTGACTGAGGTGAAGGACACAGTACACCGACAGTCTCTGCTGCATCACTGCTGTAACTTTGTGGTCGAGAAATTCCCGGAAACATCGGACGTCTATTCGGAAATCTCCGCCATCACCCGGTCTGCTAAAGTAGGTCTTGTAGTACGCCAGTAATTTTGATTGCACGAGTCGTGCCACGAGTGTTTTTATAGAAAATTTATCATTTGGTTCTCATCTCATCATTCTTCTAGGTGGATTTCGAGCAGCTGTCTGACAACCTGGTTCAGCTGGAGAGGAAGTGTAAGATGTCCTGGGACAACCTGAAGATAATGGCCAAGCACGAGACCAAACCCCAGCTGAAGAACAAAATGACAGAGTTCCTTAAAGACTGCACAGAGAGGATCATCATCCTTAAAGTGGTGCACAGACGCATCATCAACAGGTGACCACACACACACACTCACTGGACTCAAGTGTCTGTCCACATCACTCAAGCCTTCCACTTATCCAGTCTCTCTCTCTCTCTCTCTCTCTCTCTCTTTCTACTAGGTTTCACTCGTTCCTCTTGTACCTGGGTCAGCCTTCCTACTCAGTCCGGGACATCAAGATAACTCAGTTCTGTAAGATCATTAGCGAGTTTGCTCTGGAGTACCGCACCACCAGAGAGAGGGTCCTCACCCACAAACGCAAGCGTGCAGCCCACCGTGAACGCACCAAGACCCGCGGCAAACTCATCACCGAGGTCAGAAACGCTCACCAGAATCACTATAGGGTTACTTGGGTCATTGCATTCAGCAAAACACATCAGCTTTAAAATTCATCTTGCAGGCTTGGTGGAGTAAATGGGTCTGGGTAGGCCTAGGTGCACCCTGTTTGCTCTTTGTCTTGTATTTTAGCTTGGCTTTTGATCCACAGTTTGGGAAATGTTACACACAGTTCATAGTCATGTCTGGAATCAGATAACGTGAATGTTACAGGTCAGGAATTAGCAGTAGCAGCCTAGCTAGGTTCCCATTATGATTTCGAGAGCTCTATTCTGTTAAACCTAATTAGAAATTAAACAAAGTATCAACAATATACAGGCAGATCTCTGAGGTTTTGCCAAGTCTAATCACAACACATGTGGACTCGGAACATCTGCAAACGCAGCTTCTGCTCATGCTCTTTATCACATTATGACAGGATTACAGTATAATGCTTCCAAGCTGTTGTCAGGCCATAAACCCCTGCTCTTTAACTAACCCACGGTGCTCATGCTCTCTCAGACGGAGAAATTCTCTGGAGCCGTCCCGGCCATCGCCCTAGAGAGTCCTTCCCCGGTGTCCATGGCAACAGAAGCCGAGCCAGCCCAAGAGGAGCACGAGAACATGAAGAACCTTCTAATCGCCAACGACGACCGCGGCAAGCTGCGCAGATCTCGAGCTGTACGAAGTAAGGGACCGTCACGTCGCAGTACTTTTAGTTGTTTGGATATAATAAGATTCAAACCAGATGACAACAGAGTTGATTTTATATATCAAATCTGTATGGCACTGAATTAAAGATATGATTATAGATAGATAGATATATATAAATATGTAATAAGAAATAATAATAATCATCATCATAATCATTATCATCATTATTATTATTATTATTATTGTTGTTATTATTATTTATTTATTTTTCATTATTATCGATAATAATAATAATAATAATAATAATGCTTATTATTATTGTTGTTGTTGTTATTGTTATTATTATTATTATTGATGATGATGATGATGATGATAAAAATAATAATAATAAAAATATATAACTAGCTCTCAGAGGTTTTTAACAGTAGCTTTAACATGTTTATTCTAACAGAGCTGCTGACTGCTGGCTCTGATATTCCACCCACTTCATCCAATCAGGACTCTAATGATGAAGGTAGACAAAATAGTGCATGCCGCTGGTGTGAACTCATAAGATGTCCTTATCCTTTGTATGCAAACACCACCACCAAAATACACTGAAGCTCCAGAAAAACTGGTACAGACGAACCTATGTGAAACACAGTCTGTTGATGGCTCTATAATTAACTGGCATTTAATGGCACCCCTGGTACATCTACCAGGGTAGGTCTCTTACAGGTGAACACTATGTGTAACTAGTTACACCAGTTCATGTCCCGCATTCATTCTGATGGGTTTGACCTCTTCTAGCAGGACACTGCACCACCACACACGTCTTAGAGACGCCAAATTATGGTTAGAGGAACACTGATCTAAGTTTGAGGTGTGACACGTAGTGTTCACCTGTCAGAGACGTTTGTAGATGTACCAGGGGTCCCATGGAATGCCAGCTAAACAAACCCTATACGATTATGAAGCCACCACCAGCCTGTGCATAGGCAATTTTTTTTGGAGCTGTAGTGTAAATGACAGTGTAGTTCCACACATTGGACAGTTGACTTAAAGCATGTTAAAACTGGACTATTTGGTTTTCCAGACGAACCTGTAGAGAGCTTGGAAATGCAGGAATTAAGTGATGAAGGTATAACGCTGGCTGCATGAATAATGTGTGAAATGATCGAGCAGTTCTGATCTTCTGAGCTGTGATGTTATTTTAACGCTTTCTTGCAGTGTTGAGTTCTAACATTGATCTCGAACTAACCGTGAAGTCGCTCTTCTAACAGCTGAATGCGGAAAAGCATTTGCCAAGATGACCTCTGTTGCTGTGATTGATGGAGTTAGTTCAGCGTTATGATTCGTCCCGGCGTGCCTTCGCTGATGCTGATTGACTGACGTCTTTTTTTTGTTTTTAATGACAGGTTTTGGAGGCATCGTTCCATCACCGACGTCTGCAGGCAAAGAGGACAGCGCAAGTTCACAGGATGATGCGACAGATGAGATCATGGATCGTCTGGTGAAGTCTGTTACCCAGAATCCTACAGAGAGGCAGTCTAGTCCTAAAACGAGGAGGCGGTCAAGGCTGAACAGGAAATCGCGTAAGTAACTACAGTGTAGGTTGTTGAGTTAATGAACAGACCTGAATCTGGGTGCTTTGTCCTCCCTCTCGTTGTCCTCCCTCTCGTTGTCCTCCCCCTGAGGGTCCTCCCCCTGAGGGTCCTCCCCCTGAGGGTCCTCCCCCTGAGTGTCCTCCCCCTGAGGGTCCTTCCCCCTGGTTGTCCTTCCCCCTGGTTGTCCTTCCCCCTGGTTGTCCTTCCCCCTGATTGTCCTTCCCCCTGATTGTCCTTCCCCCTGGTTGTCCTTCCCCCTGGTTGTCCTTCCCCCTGGTTGTCCTTCCCCCTGGTTGTCCTTCCCCCTGGTTGTCCTTCTCCCTGGTTGTCCTTCTCCCTGGTTGTCCTTCTCCCTGGTTGTCCTTCCCCCTGGTTGTCCTTCCCCCTGGTTTTCCCCCCACTGGACCACTTTTGGTAGTTAGTACACCATATATTGGGACACACCCCAAAAGACCTGCTGTTTTGGAAAACTATCACAATCTGGACCTTTTTTATGGACCCATTGTTTTTTCTTTTCTTTTTTTTCTCATTTTCATTCTATCTCAACCAGACAGACTGTTATGTATTTAGGTATGGAAAAACACACGTAGAGGTGTGCTGTCACAGGAAAACAATTAATGACCCAGTGATGTGATGTAGCCCAAAGCAGGGTTTGTTGATCCAGGAAGGATCTTAATCCACAGCTCACACTTTGCCCACCAATTACAACTTCTATTTAATATATACCAAAAGGTTTATACCACTTCCCCATGCACATCAGTGACCCTTGAGGACCCATGTCTCCTGTCTCCAGTTTACCTATTGTCCTGTATATTGTACAATATACTGTATATCACTGTATATTGAGACACCCCTCACAAGACCTGCTGTTTTTGGACACGATCCCAGACGACCCAGTCATCTGAACATCACAATTCAGCTCTTGTCAAAATTGCTCTGATTCTTACCCTTGCCCATTTTTCCTGCTTTCAACACATCAAATTTGAGAACTGACTGTTCTGTCAAACTGTTTGTAGAACTGTTTACTACATGCTGCGTAATTTATCCGACTGCTTGACAGATGCTATTTACTGAAATAAAATAATATTCACTTCACAGGTCAGTGGCTTTGTGTTTGTAATAGGGCTGTCGAAGTTAAAGTGATATTAACGCGATCTCAGATTATCCCGATTTAAAAAAATATTGCCGTTAACACAAATTCTAATTTGGCCCTGTGATTCACCCATAGTTCATGTTGAGGCTTGTCGCACACTGCTTCAGTAAAAGGAAGGCTGTGTCCGAAAATGCATACTTGGGACATCTGGGAACCTTTCACATACTACCTGTTATGTACTAGGTATTCGGACGCACTACATCGTGTCACATACTAACTAGTATGG
>JAOVVF010000036.1:5200398-5212037 GCA_028565595.1 Duopalatinus emarginatus | reverse complement strand
GAGAGAGAGAGTATATTTCATTTATTTATTCATCAGACAGTTTTATCCAAAGTGACAGATAAAGGTTAAGGGCCTCACTCAAGGGCCCAACAGACCAGGATTTGAGCTGATAATCTTTCCTAGGTGCAGCTATAAGTGCACAAAACCAATGAGAAATTTCCGGCTGTATACCGTTACTGTCAGTGAGGACCTGAGTGCAGATTCAACACAGTTCGTGATGTATACAGTTATACACATCGTGTTCATTAACGTCAGCTTTGTGGCATATTACAAATACAAACGACACTGTTGAGAAATCTAATTTAAATAAAACAGAAACGGAGAGAGAGAGAGAGAAAAAGAGTGCGAGCATAAATCACACACCATAAATAACAAGACAGAAAGTCATAAAATTGATACATCTCAAGGAGTTTTTTTTTTTCAAAAATAAATTTTTAGATGTCTGCTGTAGGGGATGTCTTTATAAACAATGATAAACTATTCCACAAAAAACTCTTAGCCGTCTCTGAACGTCCTCCGAGAGCATGGCCTGGGTCACAGCTGCTCATTAGTAAAGATCTGAAGGTCCTGGATGTGAAAAGGGGAAAAAAGATTGATGACTAATCTCTGTAGAGTTTACAGTACTCCTCTGTATCATCGTGTATCCTTTGTACCTTTAGTACGGAATATTCAAAGTAATTAAACGCTGATCAGCCATAACATTAAACAGGTGCCAGAACATCCCTGACCCACTGAGGCATGGACTCCACAGGACGTCTGTAGGTATGCTGTAGCACCAACAGATCGTTCTGCAGATCTTCTGTTGAATCTGACCAGACAGGGCTAGCCTTCACCCCTTCACACATTATTGAACCTTGGGTACCCATGATCATGTTCACCACTTGTCCTTCTTGAACCACTTTTGGTAGATACTAACCACTGTATACCTGGAACACCCCAAGAGCTTTTTGGAGATGCTCTGATGCAGTCACCCAGACACACACTCACAAATTGCCCCATGTCAAAATGACTTCCAATACTGACTGCTTTCTAATATACTTGCTGCCACTGAAATAACATGATGTCAGTGGTATTATGGTTTTATTTTAATGGCTGATGTCCATGTTTCTGGGATATGTAAAGATACAGTACCTTTTCCCACCATGGACCACCAGAAGACCACCAATAATAAGACATCACTTGGGGCTCAGCAGAATAATGTACAATTACCAGGCACTTTTTAAAGACACAGCAACACTGTTACTGTACTGAGTACCTAGTTTTTCATCCCCTTAACCCTTTTTTTATCAGTATCAATTTCTGACAACTGGGACGCTGGATATTTTTGGTAGATGGACCATTGTTGACCCAGCAGTGCACTTGGGTGTGTAAAAAAAACAAAAAAAAAAAACTCATGCAACTGGATTCCCAGTACAACTGACTCTGCCATGTATCAGAGCCATACACACTACCAGGACATTGTCAGTGTTATCAAATATCTTATACACTATGGTCAAAAGTATTGGAACACATGTTCATTACACCTGCAGGATCTTTTATGTTGTCCCATTTTTAAATCCAAACGCACTAATATGGAGTAGAACAGCTTCATTTTATACACTTGTTGCAATGGGTCTGAATAAAAACCCCTGAATTTTTAGTGATTAAGAGCTGTGTTCCAATACTTTTGTCCATGTAGTGTATGAAATCCAGAGCTGAGTGAATGCCAGAAGAATGAGTGCATTGTGCCAACCTCAGGGATTAGTCTAGACCCCTTAGTTCCTGTAAAGGGAAATCTTAATGCTTCATCATACCAAGACATTTTGGACAATTGCACGCTTCCAACTTTGTCGGAACAGATTACTGTGCCCCAGTATATGTCTTGGGGGCACCAACTTTAGAGGGGACATCAATTGTAAATGACTGCCTATGGATTTAGAATGGGACGTGATAAAAGATCCTATAGGTCCAACATGTGGGTGTCTGAATACCTTAGTCTATATAGCTAGAACAGTACCTGGGGACCGTACGCACTCATGCTTGAGATTGAGGTTGAGAGGATATTAAGTGTTCCTATAAAGCACATTAATGTAAAGGTACTTAGGTTTTTGTAGAATCTACAAATGATAATTTACGTATATTAGTGTACTATGAAATATAATAGACAGTAAAGACAGAGTATGATTTTTTTTGGTACACTGGTGAGTAACTACTTTCCCGGATGCTTGCACACAGGGTGGATTATAACAGAAGCTGGACTGACTGAGTTTCACTCACTGGCACAGAAATGGGCACGTAAATACAGCACTTCTACTTTATGGCAGTGAGTCATGCTCAGTCAGCAGAGACATTTTATAAGGAGACACTGTCCGCTTTTGTACCTGCATACAGAGGTCGAATTGTTTTATTTTTTTTTTATATATATATATATATATATACATGTATACACATATACATGTGTATATATATATCCAGTGGGACCGATCAGGACTTGCCCAGGCAGATGGCAGACCAGTAAGTACACAGGAAATATCCATATAAACCAGTAAGTTAGAAGAAGGCACCAATATTCAAACCTCATTACATACACTGGAAGATAAAATGGTTTAATAAAATAGATAAGGATTAGCTTTACTGTCTTTTTATTAATCAAGCAATTAAGTTTGTTACCGGCAAAGCTTGGCGAGATCAGATTAGCCGGTTTTTTTTCACTTATAATGTAATGAGACTTGATCAGAATAACATAGTCTTGGCTTTTCAGGATATTAAATGGCACGTCTGTTAGAGGAAATACAGTTGCTGACCATTTGCGTTACTGTACTCCGTTCAGATTATGATGACCTTAGTCGCAGTCTAGCCAAGACTTAATTGTCTGACTGCCGTTGTCGCATGTAATCTATGCCAGAAAAACTGGTGCACCAGTCTAATACTTCCCCCATAGTTCCCCCATGAAGCTTGTTGTTGAAATATTCTGTAGGTAATGAGAACCATACTTCCTACAGAACGGTCCACAGTTCTGTTGTACTCCAAGGTGTAGGATTTCTGTGTTCCACAGCACGTTTCACTGCATCCCAGATGTGTTCGATAACGTTGAGATCCGGTGACCTAGGTGTGAATGACCAAACCCCAAACTCAGTGTTCCTCTAATCATAATTTGGTGTCTCTAGATGTGTATGGTGGTGCATTGTACTGTTAGAAGAAGCCAAACCCATCAGAATGAATGCCGGACGTGAACATGAACTCATCAGAAAGGAGACCTGTCAGAGATGTTTGTAGGTGTACCAGGGGTCCCATGGAATGCCAGCTATGCAAAGCCTATACTGTTATGGAGCCATCACCAGCTTATATATTTTGCATAGGTTGTACCAGTTTTTCTGACAGTTCAGTGTATAAAATAAGTTTAGCAAATCAATTTTCTGGCCAATTCCCCCCACCAGCCAGCTCGTTCCTATTATCTACCAACCCAGGAGAGTGACATGTTGCTTCCAATACACGTCCGAACTGCATGTTTTTCCCAACAGCTGCTCATTCTGCATCACAAAGTGGCGTAACAAACCCAGAGGAAAGTGCCATCCAACCACTTTGGCATGCATGAGCTCACAGACACCCATTACTGACTGTCTCTGTGATTAATAGGGGAATGAAGCGTATGTGATCCCTCTCACCCAGAGAGTATGGTCAGTCCCCGACTCTGACTATAGTCCCAGCTCTCTCGGATTCGCGGCCAGAGATGGCTGTGGCATTATCGGAAAAAGTGGCTAATTTTGTTGGTACTTTACTAGCGCTAGGATCAGTTGTACTGAATATAATTCTGGTTCAAATAAGTCAAGTCAAAAAAAAAAAACACACCAAAGCAATGTACCTGGTAAATGAGCTGGAATCCATCAGCCAGTTCTGAAAATACCACACCAGCTTTGTGAGGGCCAGTTAAGTTCTTCCACACCAACCTCACCCAACTATACCTTTATGGACCTTGCTTTGGGCACTGGGGTACAGTCGTGCTGTAACAAAAAAAAAGGGCTTCCCAAAACTGTTCCCACAAAATTGGAAGTTGTCCAAAGTGTCCTGGTATGATGAAGCAAGCTTCCTTGAAACTAAGAGGCCTGGGACAATCCCTGAAAAACAACCCTATACCATTATCCCTCCTCCACCAAACTTTACAGTTGACACAATACTGTCAGGTAGGTAACATTCTCCTGGCATTCCCCAAACCCAGACCCAGAGAAGCGGGATTCATCACTCCACAGAACACCTGTACAGCACTCCAGAGTTGAGTAGCAGTATGTCTATACCACGCCATCTGATGCTTGCCAGATATAAGGCTTGCATGTAGCTTCTCAGCCATGGAAGGCATAAAGCTTCTGGTGCACAGTTATGTAAAAGTAAAGTGAAAGTGTACAGAGGAATGCGACCTCTGTATTTAACCCCTCCGTGCAGTGAAACACACACAGTGAACTCTAGGGGGCAGTGAATGCACTTGCCCGGAGAGGGGGGCAGCCCCAAACCATGGTGTCTGGGGAGCAGATGGGGGGGGGGGGTTTAACTGCCTTGCTCAAAGGCACTTCAGTCGCGTTTTGTCCATTTTAAGGGCTCGAACCCGGGACCTTCCAGTTACAACACAGGTGTTGGCGACTTCAGCACGTCATGCCCCTCGGCGCTCTGTAACCTTGCATGGTCTGTATAGTGTACGCTTCAACAGGGTCATAAAGGCAGCAGACTGAGCATTTACAGGAGAGAAATACACGCCATGCAGAACTTAACAGAAATAAGTCTGAGCATTTCCTGCTCATACACTCATGCTGTCGCTCTGCAGTTAATGGCCAGGTGTGGTAGGTGTTTTACAGCTAAAAATAATCCCAGAAATAACTACGCTGTGCTGGATGCTGACTTTCCTGGACCGCTGCCTTGCACACAAAGAGGTTTCATCCTCCTCCGGTTCACAGTCATGCATTCCAAAATAGCGGAGGTCCCCCCCCCACCCCCACCCCTCTTGTATATACACACCGCACACAAACGCTCAGAAGAACAGGTACCTGGCGGCTGATCAGACACGGCCAACCACAGCTTTAATCTTCTCACGATGCGTCATAAAGCAACAGAAGGACGTCGGCAACGGAAAAAAGCCGCCGGCGAATTGCTGCAGATGCACGATGATGGACGCCGTCTGTCTTTATTTGCTGGTGTAAAGTGAGTGAAAATAGACACACGTGACCTCACTCGCTCTTTTATCACCTGCATCGCAGCTTTTTACCCCAACTCCAGCCCCAGTTTGTCATGTGTTACTGGTGAAATGTGCTGCTCGCGTGGGAGTGTCGGGGGTGCAGCCCACTCTGTTTCCACAAGCCAGCAGAGACGTTTTCTATTTTAGACCTCTCTTTCTCAGTCTCCCTTTCACACGCTCACTCCAGACTTCATTTCCACAGGCAACAGGCATCCGAATTCACTGTCAATGTTTGCCTAGCATTTGGAAAAGCAGGCCATGGAATTGTAATACCTGAAGCGTCTGCATGTCTTCCGTCAGAATGTCAGCAACTGAATTTACAAACAGTTCAGGGAACAGGTTAGTATGGACAACAGGGTGAGTCAAAAGTCTCAGGACACATGACAACCTTCCCATTGGGAAAACTTGCCCTTGATCCGACATGGAGGCTTTCAATATGACGGCCTAAAAGATAGGCCCCGCCTCATCCTTTACTTGCTGGGGTATTCAGATATGTAGTTGGTGTGGTACAGTGGTAACATCATTGGCTCCCATGTGAGAGACCTGGGTTTGATTTCCGGTCTGGACAACCAGTCTGTGCTACACCAATAAGGGTCCTTGGGCAAGACTCCTAACACTACGTTGGCCTCCTCGTAATACCAGCAACCTTGTAAGTCGCTCTGGATAAGAGCGTCTGCCAAATGCCGTAAATATGTCATTTTCCTATTCGTTTCTGGCATAAAACGTACCACCCTGTAGGCCAGAAGTATGTAGACACCTGAACAGTTACACCTATATGTGCACCCCACATGACCTGCTGTTTCGGAGATTCTCTGACCCAGTCGTCTAGACATCACAGTTTGGTCCTTGTCAGAGTCACTCAGATGTTTATGCTTGCCCATTTTTCCTGCTTCCAACACATTAACTTCAGGAACTGACTGTTTATTTGCAACATCTTTGACAGGTGCCTTTGTAACACAGTGATCAATGTTATTCGCTTGACCTGTCGGTGGTTTTGCAGTTTTAATGTTATGGTTGATCAGTGTGTAGTGGCTGTAGGTGTAGCTGGAACAGGAGCTAAATGAAAAGTTACAGTCACATGATTTGTGACAGATTTAGACGACCTGGATGATTTGGATTTCAGATCGAGTCCGAGCTGCTAAAATAATAAGGAAACAGTTTATAGCTCGTCCTCTGGTTCATCTCTGCTGTAGTCTTGATTTCCAAGAGACCTCACTGAGACACCATTCAGACCTACAGGATTGTTTTTTACATTTACGGCATTTAGCAGACGCTCTTATCCAGAGCGACTTACAAGGTTACAGGCATTACAAGTCTAGTACAGACTGGCTGCCCAGAATGGGAATCAAACCCAGGTCTCTCACATGGGAGCCAATGACATTACCAATGTACCACACCAACCACAGGATCTTTTATGACATCCCATTCTAAATCTGTATGCGTTAATATTTGGGTCCCCCGTTTGCAGCTGTAAGGTTTCCTATAAGATTTTCGATTGTGTCTGTGGGAATTTTTGCCCGTTCATCCAGAAGAGAGTTCTGTGAGGTCAGACACTCATGTCGGACGAGAGGACCCGGCTCTCAGTGTCCGTTGTAGTTCATCCCAAAGGGACTCTGGACCCAATTCCCAAATTGTCAACCATGCAAATAAAATAATGATTATTTACCTTTTAACAAACAGATAAACTGATTAATGTCTCACAGCAGATGTTGCTCCCAGCAGCGATTCCCACTGCATGTCCTCTCGGCCTTATCCTTAAAGTAAACGTTTCTTTAAAAAAACATAACTACAGCAGCTGTTCACGTCAGAACGCGGAGGACACTCGAACTCCCGGCTGATTTATATGTGACGTTATCACACCTGCTCTGTCTCCTCTGTGTCTTCTATCCTTATACATCTTGTCGCATATCCGCGTGTCCTGATTTCTTGAATTTCTATCATGCTGCTGTCCTTATAGAAATAAAAATGAATTAATAAAAAGCACTACAGGATGCTCAGCTCATTACAGCAATTATTACAAACCAAAACCGAGGTCAATATTGACTGTGCCTGCTGCCCAGCGGGACCGCCGACGTATATGTACTGAGCAACAGCTTCTCCTTAGAGAATCCCAGTGGGAGTCTGATTCCAGGAAAATGTAAGACCTGGAGACTTGTTACGGAAACGGAAAAAAGGGTTTGTTCAGGGATGCTAATGATATGCGCCTTTAAGTTGTATATAGGTTGTGTCTAAGAAGTTCTCAACAACCTATAATACACCACAAAGCCACATTCTATAGAATACTGCAACTGATGACTGGTTCACTGAACAAATATAAGAATAAAAACAGAACTAAGGAAGGTTCGTAGTTGGCGGTTTGTATATTTTATATACGTTTTGTTGATCTTACTCACGTATTTAAGTATATCATCCAGAGCGCAAACTTTTCTTTAGCCCACCCATTTACACATTTACAGCGCACAGGGCAGCCGAGGCCTTGTGGTTAGGGAAGGTCCTGGGTTCCATGCCTACATAGGGCAAGACATGAAGGAGGTGCCAAGGCCTCCAAAGTGCTCCCTGGGTGCCGTGGTTTGGGGCTGCCCCACGCTCCGGAAAAATGTGTGTTTCGCTGCACGGACGGGTTACATGCAGAGGTCAAGGTCAAGGTCAGCAGCAAGGTTTCCTGTTGGTCTGTAGAGTCTTACCTGTGTTTGTTCTGGACAACTGAAGGTACATTTTTAATGAGTAGCTGCTTATTAGGAAATATTTCATACGGAAACTGTGCAGTGTAAAATGACACTGTGAAAAAAGAGCTTGTTGAGAAAACTCGAAACATTAAGGCAGCATGATGCATTAGGATTTTTTAGCTGTCTCAACAACTGCACTGGTAGTCAGTTATAACAAACGCATTTTGAACAAATCTGATTTTTTTGGTTCAGGCTGTTAAAAACTTCATGTTAAACTAGAGAGATGCATGTGATAAAGAAAATGTGAGTGTGAGTTCCGCTGTGCTGTGTTGGTGGGGTGCAAATACTATTGCTCTGACAGGTGATTGTATCTGTGTGTGTGTGTGTGTGTGTGTGTGTATATGTGTCAATGGGACAGACGTTTAAATTTAAAATGGTGTTGATATCCAAGATTGATTTACCTTCTTTTTTTCTATACAAAAAGCATATACTGTGCTGCAGGTAGCACCTGGGATCCGGGGGTTGTGGGTTCGAGCCGTGCTCCAGTCTCTGTCTGTGAGAAATTTGGGTTCGCATGGGTTTTTGCCGCGTGCTCTGGTTTCCTTCCACCTCTCAAAAACCACACAAGCAAGGCTACATTGTCCTTAGGTGTGAGTGTGTGAGTGAATGGGTGTGTGTTTGTATGTGTTACCCTGTAATGGATTAGCACCCTGTCTAGAGGTATTGCTGCCTCGCCCCTAGTGATTCCGGGTGAGCTCCAAAAAAAAACCCCATGACCCTGTGGGACTAAGCGGATAAGATAATGACTGACTGACTGACTGATTGGCGTCTGGTCTGCCCTCCAGTAACCCGCGTAACACATGAGCAAGTATTTGAATGGTTACATTTACGATGCAGCCGGTTGTCTACGTGACCGCATGGCCAACCAGCAAGTATATCACTGATTTTTCAGGGATTGTAAACGCTCTGTTCAAAGCCCCTGCTTTGCAAGACTGAGTGAAAGTGAAAGTGAACTGTTTGCCCACGGTTAGGCGTCTTGCTCAAGGGCACTCCAGTCGTGTCTTGTCTGTTGCAGGGCTCGAACACGGGCCACATTATGCAATGCAAAATTGCTTGTTCAGGTAACACAGAAAATCTTGTTGGTACAATATCAAGGTGAAATCAGTCGAATTTTCATGTTTTGCTTGTTCATGATCATTTAGCTAATTTGTGAAGCTGTACAAACAGCCACAGAGAAGATTTTGCCCATCTGGTCGGTTGCCTGATATTCGACTATGCAAATCGTTTTAGAGGGTGCGCTCATTTCCATCCATCAGAAAATAAACAACAGACCCAAACCTATTTGTTTTAGAGTGGTTCATACGTGACCTATCACGTCTTGCCCCGTGTGCCCCGTCCTCGTGCGACGATAAAGGGACACGGTTTACCTAATAGAGGATTTAATTATGACCTAGCTGTTTATTACAGCACTATAGCTCTTATCTGATTGGAGGAAGCAGGCGCTGAGCTTTAATGGCCCGTCTGCTCCAGAACAATTGCGATCTAAAAGCCTGGGTATGTTTGTGAACGTGTGGTTAGTTGGGGTGATTGATTGTGATTGCCTTTTTTTCCTACTTTCTCCGTAGGGCTTGGAAAGCGCCAACCGTATCGGGAGCGCTGGCCTTAAACTCCACACATATTTATTGTTTCAGGATTGAGTGCGTGTGTATATGTGTGTAAGGATGAGAATGAAAGTACAGTCTCTTGTATGCGTGTGTGTGTGCGTGCAAGAGAGGGAGAGAGAGTTTTCCTGTGCACTGATGAATGACTCACAATACAGGGCTGATTGATGTGGGCCTGGCGGAGGCGTGTTTGTGTGTGTGTGTCGTTCTCTGATCCCTCTGTCCACGAAAAACATGAATAATTACAGCCATTAGACGCTCTCATTACCTTCCTGCTCCTCTCGGCACATTAGTTCCTCGTCCTTTTTCTCTCTCTCGCTCT
This sequence comes from Duopalatinus emarginatus, assembly GCA_028565595.1. NCBI lineage: Eukaryota > Metazoa > Chordata > Actinopteri > Siluriformes > Pimelodidae > Duopalatinus > Duopalatinus emarginatus. The sequence continues at coordinate 5,202,188 of JAOVVF010000036.1, read as the reverse complement.
TTTTTTTTTTTTCTTCTTATCTCTGTCTGTCTCTCCGCTCATTTCGACTTCGTGACAACCCGTAGATCATGTGATCATCTGTTACATTATCCGTGTACAGAGTTTCCACGCCGGATCGGTTTTCCCCTCTGCGAAATCCGAACCACACAAGCATGTATCAAATGACCGCACTTGGCGCCGAGGAATAAATTGGACTTCCGTGCAAATTGGGCGTGTTTCCCTAAAAAAAAATCAACCCGTAGAAATAAAGCCTCAGTGAAATCTACACACGCCTGCGTTCCTCTTGTGTTCCTGTGTGTGTGTGTGTGTGTGTGTGTGTGTGAGGGTTTACACGGATTATACAAGGAAAGCCCGGAAACAAAGCCGGAATACGCTCAAGAGCTGTAGATGCATCTGCCATCTCAAACACACACACACACACACACACACACACTCCCACTCAAAAGACCCATCTGAAACATGTCCTCACTCAACAGAGTCAGAATGTCAGACTGCTGCGCTAATTAGCTAACAGTTCGAACCGCAGCGCTATTGAATACTCACTTCAGTGAAGTGATCGACCTACTGTGCTTACACACAGACCTCCGCATTTAACCCAGCCGTGCAGCGAAACACACACACTAGGGCCGGTGAAAACACCCGGGCAGCCCCTATCTATGCAGCCCAGGGAGCACTTCAGGGGAGCACTTGGGTCCCTTGCTGAAGGGCACTTCGGTGGTGTCTTGTCAGTGCAGGGGATTGAACCGGCAACCTTCTGGTCACAAGACCTGATTCCCTGACTTCTACGTTCTACATTCTGATTGGCAGAATCATTTTTCTCCTGATGTCTGTTTTAATGAACGTGAAAGCGAAGTGAAAGTGAACTATTCTTGACCTCTGTGTTTGACCCATCCAGTCATGCAGTAAGACCCACACATACACACTAGTGAGCACACACTAGGGGGCAGTAAGCACCTTCGCCCAGAACAGTCGGCAGTCCTTATTCGGAAGTTCCGGGGAGTATTAGGGGGTTACCTCGGTCAACGTCAGGTGACCTTCTGGTCTCGAGGCTGAATGGGGCAGCCGTAGGCTTGTGGTTAAGAAACCAGCTTCTGTGTGTGCACAGGTGGGTTAAATATGAAGGTCAAATTACTCCATGTGCTCGGCAAGCACATCAGGCCACTCGCTTCACTTTCACTTCCTTTTACTCTTCTGTTAAAGTACAAGCACGTCTGTTTATGCCTAGAAAATGTCCATGCCATGTTCGTGCAGTTTGTCCGTCTGTTCTGAGCGCTCGTGTCCTTTCCTGTGTCTCTTTCAGTGTTCCACTTCTCACAGCGCTTCACCACCGTCGTCCCAGAGAGCTGCATGCTGATTCTGTTGGGCCTGGTCCTGGGCGGTGTGGTGCTCATTGCCAGCAAGAAGCAGCTCTACCAGCTGGACCCAGGCCTCTTTTTCCTCTTCCTGCTGCCTACTATAGTGGGGGATGCTGGGTATTTCATGCCTGCCCGCCTGTTTTTCGACAACCTGGGTGCCATTTTGATGTATGCGGTGGTCGGGACTCTGTGGAACGCCTTCTGTACTGGGTTCTGCCTCTACGGAGTGAAGCAGGCGGGAGTCATTGGTGGGTCATAATGTAATGTAAAGGTTATACTGGATTAGTCAGTTACTGAAGGTTGTTCGCCAAAAGGTCGTACTCACAGTGATGATGATGAAAGAAAGCGCGATTGTATCTGTGTGTGTGTGTGTGTGTGTGTGTGTGTGTAGATGATAAGGTGGAGGCAGGACTGATGGAGTTCCTGCTGTTTGGA
>JAOVVF010000036.1:5143033-5162598 GCA_028565595.1 Duopalatinus emarginatus | reverse complement strand
ATATATGTAATAATGATATTCATAATGATATGGGGTTTGTTTAGCTGGCATTTCATGGGGCCCCTGGTACGACTGACACCAGATCTTAGAATTGTAAACTGCAGGAAGTATAGTGTTCATTGCCTACAGAATACTTTTTCAGGCTTATGGAGTCAATGCCCCATGGGGGACCTACCAAGTATTAGACTGGTGTACCAGTTTTCTGGCATTCCAGTGTATACCCTAGCTCTTTTTAGGCACGTAGTTGAAACTACTATAACAGCTGGTCGACAGGGCTAGTATGATGGATGCCCCATATAATCAAAGGTTTAGGACCTATTATTATTTAAGATTTATGGAAGGAGTCTACAGTGTCAGCACTTTGTAATGGTCAGTTGTCAACTACATGATATTATTAGGAAACAACAAGAAGGCTGTTGGGGGACCAACTAGTTTTAGCTGTAGCATACCTATACTACCTGTTATAATGTAAGTGAAAACAGGAACTCACTTTTTTCATGGACTTTTCACAACATAACATGAACAATGAAAGGATAGCTTGGGGTTGTGGATTCGATCCATGTGGGTTTTTGTCGGGAGCTTTGTTCGATACGCTAAATTGAATAGGTGTGTGTATGTGTGGTACCCTGTGATGTATTGGCAATTCCTGAAGGGAAGGGAATTCCGCGGCTAGTGTTTCTGCATGGGCTCTGGACAAACCACGACCCTGACGGACTAAGCGGATAAGATAATGACTGACTGATTGACCAGACCTGCTGTTAAGGGTAAAAAACTGTTCTTCATCTTCATGTGTGACCATATCAGATCATCCCATTGTGGATTATTTTCTTATACCGATATGTCATGTAATGGTTTATTCCTTGCTATAATGCAGACCTTCACACTGCTTTTTTTTCTTATAAAGAAAGCGGTCTTGTGGAATCTGCTGACTGTTCAGTATAACTTCCAGCTGTTCAGGGTTTCGCGCTGTAGGTCATTTTACTCTTTTCCTGCTGCTCTGCTTCACCTTTGCTCTGTCGTGCTAATTAACCGCATACTGAATATAACTTTACAGCCAAACACTTCATTTGGGAGCAATCTAAATCGTCTCCGGCTGCATTTGTGCACTAAATCGGGAGACTGCATTGTCAGAATACAGCTACGACCAACCTGAACCTAAAATATGGTGAGGTATAAATGGCTGTACATTTTAAAGCTATGTGCAACAAAGTTGAACTGAATTATAGAGTATAACCTTAGTGTGAACTAAGCTTGCAAACAGAGTAAAAAAAGCTTTTCCAAAAATTTCCAAAAGGGATTGAATAGCTAACAAACTGTATTAACAGATTTCAAATATGATGATGTTTGATATTTAAATACTAAAATAACCTTTTTATGGACTTTTTTTGACTTGATTTTTAATACGTACTGTATATTTTGACATCCATCACATACTTTTGACCGTATAGTTTATATCAGCTTGCAAAATATGATCAGTCATCATATGATCAGAGTCTATCATCTGTGATATTCACCAACCCTCCAATTATAATAATAAGCCTATTCTGTTCTCTATATTAGCTTGAGCTTCATTCTGATTGGAAGACCTCTGATTGGTCAGTCAAGAGGTGTGTCTGTTCTGCACTGTAAAAATTAGTAGTTCCTTAGAGTAGAACCTCATACGTTACTCTAAGAACCTAGGACCTCCTCGAAGAACTCAAATGTTCCTCAATCTTCCTGGAAGGTTCCTGAAAGAACTTTTGGGATTCCTCAGTATAAAATCCAGTTCCTCAAAGATCCTGTTAGAATTACGGTTCCTAGAGGATCTTTATTTGGATAGAACTGAGAAGGTTCCTCAAAGGACATTAAGAGGTTCCTGAGAAACCTTGAAAAGTTCCTCAAGGATCTCCTTTTTACAGTGTGTTGCACAACCATCACAAACGGGAAGGTTTCCATTTTACACTTTCACACCTTTAATGACTTCATTTGTGCAAGTGTGGCAGTAATGGCCTCATAATGAAGCTTATTATTGCAACCAAGTAATTTGTCATGGTTTTCCTGAACCGAACAGAGACTTTCATCTTGTGGACCATCTGGTAAAGTATTTCAGCAGACTGAGCCATGCATTTGGAAAACACTGAAGCAAAACTGAGCAGTGTATGAAATTACTGGCCATACTGGAGCAATTCCAGTTCCTTTACAACGCAGACTCTCAACTTTTGTATAAGATTGAACTTGTTGCAGTGGTCAATCACATAAACGGGGTTTTACCGATTTAATTCATTCAGTCATTCATGTTATTCATTAAGTGTTTTTATCCTGGTTGGAGCTGTGGTAAATCCAGAGCTTATCCCAGAACCACTGAACACAAAGTGGGGAAACATCCTGAATGGGACGCCAGTCATTCACTGAAGAATCCAGAAAAAAACAGTACAGATACAGGATCGAACCATGGACCCACGGATCCACATGCCAACAGATGATTTAGAGGCAGCGGTGGCTCGATAGGTTTAGCTGTTTGAGTTGCTGACTGGACGGATTGGAAGCCAACTTTGGGCTACCGCTGGTTCAGCCAGTTCATTTAAAATTCAGCTCATTGCCTACCAGACTGCGTCCAAAAACATTCGACTCTTTAAGAAAATGTTTGCCTTTATTTGCCTTTACTCCACCCACAGTGCTAGTCCCAAACCTAGTTAACGGAAGGGGTTGCATCAGGAAGCTCATCCGACATAAAACATGAGCCAGATCCTTTTGCGGTCCACTTGATCCACGGTGGTGACCGCTAGAATGGGAGCAGCTGAAGTGAAGAACCCTGTCCTATCTGATTAATGAAGTGACAACATGGCTTGTACAGAAATAGTCAAAGAAAGTTTGAAGACGATTGGACGGAGAACCCTGCGTTTATTTTCAATCATTACATCATCCCAGCTGTTTAGAGAGCTGTGGCGTCTGTCTGAAGTGATGTGAAGCACTAGCGTGAAAAGAAAAACAACCACATGAACCTGACGTGTCTGATTGATAGGCACCAGGTAACCACTAATTATTAAACATTATAAGGTTACTATTGTTACCATTCCTATGTCTGTAGACAAGAAGGTTTTTTAAAGCTTGGCCAACACAAGTTGAACAGTTTTTGTTTCTATATCTGTTTATTTGAATTAGTATCTAATTTCCTTGCCGGTGAATTGCGAAGCATCTTATAGTGTAATCCCTTATGTTTGCGCTCGCCTCTAATTGAGTTGAGACTTCATGTCTCTGTGGATTAGCATGGGTGGTGTCAGTCATCTTTTAGTGAGAACATTGTTTTGATGAGTGTGGGAAATAAAAATATTTGCGTAAGGAATACACCCTGTTATTAGAGTTGTCAGTAGCGCACGGGTTGTACAAACACTGCCCCGTGTTCTAGCCTTCTCTGTTTAGATAATCACCAGTTCAGATTTTCACCTGGGAAACATGTTGGCATGTGCGTGACTTCACTCACTGTTGCTCAACACAGCCTAGGAATAAAAAAAAAAATTATAGAGAAGTGCACTTTGGGCATGTTTTTTTTGGTCACATCTTTGACATTGCATGTTTGGTTTAGATGCAGTGTTTATATCTGAAATGAATCGCACCAGAAATTATTTAGAAACGGACCGAGACCCTCCTGCTCAGGCTGTCTGCCCACCAGAGTTCAGAAGAAAGAGTTCACAGTTTTTTTTAACGAACCAGTCTAACAAAGCAATTTCACAAGGGGGTTTTGTTTTAAAGGCTAATGGACCCCCCTGGTTATTTCACATTGTTTTAGATACTGAAATATACAGACTTTAATTAAAATAAAAAAATAGCAGCTTAATTTGCTTAAAAATTGACAATGAAATGTACGGAAAAAAACCCGCGCTTGCTAAGGAAATTCCTGATGCTCCGTGATGACAGTGAACAATGCCGCACTAAAACACCATTATGACTGACTTGGACTGGGAATTTCCCAGTGCTGGATCTTCAGATTCCGATGATATCATAAGGAAATCAAACACCCCTTTTTGTCATTTCGCATCGCCGTGAGCACATCTACTAGTTGTACTAGTCTACGAGTTGTCCACCACATACGTCACACACCTGACGCCTACGTCAGTTTCTGAACAGCGTGGCTCAAAGGGCAGGGCTAAACAGTTGTATTTCTTGTTGTATGTAAAAAATGACTATCGATTATCACAAGTTTGGAACTCAAATTCCTCTGTATTTATGAATTGTCAGAAGTGAGGTGAAGCACTTTTTGACCACTGTGCTTGCGCACAGAGGAGTTTGACCTCCGCATTTAACCCCTCTGTGAAACACACACACACTAGAGGGCAGTAAACACATATGCCCAGAGTGGTGAGCAACCCTGTTCTTTGTGGTATTTTAGTTCCTTGTTCAGGGGCATTCAGTCGCGTCTTCTTGGTTGTGGGAATCAAACCAACAACCTTCTGGTCACAAGCCTGGTTCCTTAACCTGGTTCCTTTTTTTTAGCCCCTTGTGCATTCCCTTCTCGGTTAGTACACACACAAGAGACTAAGCTTCCTTATATTAACACGCATTTATTAAGCATTTGAAAAGGGTTACCATGCCGATGCCGAGGGCCTCTTTTTAGGAGCTCGGTGGTCGGGTGTTCACATTTGGTGGTGGGTTTGGTAGACTTGATATTTTAAATGCAGTCTTGACTGATGGCACTTCCAAGCCAGAAAAAAAGACTCAAAAGACAGTTAGTCGTGCACCCTCGCGGTCATCGTGCCTGTGGTTATGTTCCCCTGCCAGCTTTTACAAACCATTTACAAAACCGTCAGTGCACATCGTGCAAACTTGGATACGTCCGTGATTGTGATTCATTTTCCTGATAATCTTGGAATAAGATGCATCTTAACAGGGCAGACCGGGTCGAATTTGGAATAATATACCAGCGAATGTAAAGCTGAGCCGAGTTTTAATCATTGATCATTTAATACTGAATTTAACACAACCGTGTCAGAAGTTAATGTCAGTGTAGTTGAGGAAAAACTGGTTGCCAAAACACATTTTATCGTCAGAGTATTTGTTTTCTTTTCCTTTTTTGGATGCTTCATACAGGTTTCATCAAACGTGTTGTTACAGCGTGTCTTCTCGAGCTCTTTATACTCCATTTATCTTCTGCTTGTTTGATTTTTCAGATTAAACGAGGAAACTGATGGGGAGGATTCAGTGATGATGCCTTCCGCTTTGGGTGAGTAAAATTCAAATCGAGCGTCATGAACAGCTAGAGTGTATGCTACACAAACCAGACACAGCACTACAGTACCAAGCTGTGTAATGACTGTAAAGCCACTCTGACAAGGAACCATTTAGTCTTTCGCCAAAATATCCGTTTCGCTTATTATTATTCAGAAAAGGCTTTTACTATTCATCTACTGTAATGATCCAGGAGTGTTGTCACTGATTGGCTTTCCCCAAGGAGTCGCCTCATCGTGTATGCTGTCAAGTCCTGTGTTACGAGGTTAAAGGGTCCCCACGCTTCGAGGACAGGCTGCTTCTGACTGTAACAGAAGTCGAGTCTATGTCGGCGTCAGTGCGCGTTGATTGATTGGCCTGGATTTGATGAAAGACAGGTGCGAATTAGAGGTAGATTTTGGAAAAACATGTATTAGATTAGCAGTGCGTTTGCGGCTTGTCCTGATCAGACGGTTATTATAATCCACAACATGCAGTCAAGATTATGAACACGGTTACAGTTTCATGCCGTGGTCGATAATGTGCTGTAGATAATCCAGGATATATAGACTGGTAAGAATGATTTATCTTACTTGTGTTGGGAATAATATTTGGTTATGGTTAGGGGTAATCCGACCTTACAGAGTTAAATATCTGTGGGAAACATTCACACAGTCGTTCTATTGTTAAAACTTTGTGATTTGTCGGGTGCAGATCTCATGACTCTGCTAATCTTCTTGGAGGTTTTATAATAGTACTTAGAATAGTACTTAGTACTTAGTACATAGAAAATGCCTCGGAATGAAGTACGTAATTCCCACTAAACGTTGCTGTAATGATTTGTGTCCACATTGTAGGAAGCTCTTTATATTTTTATAAAGGAATAAGAAAGTGCTCAGTGAGGTACTCAAATAAAATTAAGGTGCCTTAAGAGGAAAATGAGTCTAGTTTAATAAATTAATCAGAATAAAATCAAACAGAAATGGACACAATGTTAACTATTCCAGTTCCAGCACCGATATTTATAATTCTTTTTAATAATTTTTTTTTGCTATGCCAATTAACCATAACATTAAAATTGCCTGTCATAACAGCCACCAAAACAGCTCTGACCCATCAAAGCGTGGACTCCACAATACTTCACAAGGTGCTTTGTGGTATCTGGCACCAAAATCTGCCACAAAAACAGTTCCTTTTGTAAATCTTCTGTTGGATAGGACCAGACAAGCTAGGCTTCGACCAACTGCACATCAGTGAGCCTTGCGTGCCCACTTTTGGTAGCTGAAAAGAAAAAGTGGACTATTAGCCTATCATGCTTGCACACAGGGGAATGTGAGGTCTGCATGTAACCCATTCGTGCACTGAAACACACACACACCAGTGAACACTATGGGGCAGTGAACACACTTGCCCAGAGCAGGGGGGCTGCCCCAAACCACGGTGCCCAGGGAGCAGTTGGGGGGGATAGGTGCCTTGCTCAAGGACATCTCAGTTGCGTCTTGCCCACGAAACATAGAAGACGATAGCGTAGATTTTTAGTCTGTCACTTGGCAGTAGAGAAGCAGTAACTCTAGTACGTCTGTGTACAGTTGAGAGATCAATCATCACAGCTTCAGAGCCGTGTGTTTGTTAGGGAACAGGAAACAGAAGAGCCTTCGCTAACGGAAAAGCACTGGACAGACACCAAAGCAAGTGTGTGCCAGCGTGTTCCTACTGAAACAAACAGAAGCCTACTACTGATAAATGACAATTGAAAGCGGTGTATAAACAAAATGGTTTTATTTAATCTTGTTTGCACAAGTCAAGGCTATCACCCTCTTTATACCCTCCTCTCAAGCCAGAGAGAGAGTACGTATGTGTCAAAAGTACTAAACTGAAGTTCTCACTAATTGAGTTCATACTGTGAGGTGTGTTCTGCCATTCCATAATGCTAATTGGTCAAATTACAAGAAAATTGTAGTGTACAAGTATTTACTGGTTACTTTGTATTATACAAATACTTGTTGTAATCCTATTTTCAGTCAACTAATATTTAACTCTAGTCTAGTAATTATTGTAATTTCTGTCAATTACATGGACAATGTTCAGACATGATGTGTTTTAGTTCCATAACAGTACAACGGATGTGATAAATCCATGTCAGATTGTTGATCATTTATTATGGTTCAAACCTGGTGTCAGACACACTGGCAAAATACATAGGCTGGTGGTGGCTCCTTAATGGTATTGGGTATGTTTAGCTGGCTGGACCCCTGGTATGTCTACGTAGGACAGCCGTGGCCTAGTGGTTAGGGAACCATTCTCGTGACCGAATGGTCCCGGGTTCGATCCCAGCACAGGGCAAGACACGACTGAGGTGCCCTTGAGGTGCCCTAACTCCCCGCTCTTCTCTGGGCAAGTGTGCTCACTGCCCCCTAGTGTTCACTAGTGTGTGTGTGTGTGTGTGTGTGTGTTTTTTACTGCACAGGTGGGTTAACTGCGGAGGTCACGTTCCTCTGTGTGCAAGCACAGTAAGCACTTTCACTTTCAAACGTCTCTGACAGGTGAACGATATGTGTTTTCCTTCTGATGAGTTACATCCGTTTATGTCCAGCATTCATTCTGATTGGTTTGCCCTCTTCCACACACATGTAGAGACACCAGATTATGAAGTTCTGGATTCCCAAACGTTAGCAAACACATCTGCCATGCTACGTGCTGTGGAACACAGAAATCCAACACAACAGAACCGTAGGAAGTATGGTGTTCGTTCCTACAGAATATATCCACAAGCTCATAGAGTCCATGCCCCATGACGGACCTACCAGATGTTAGTACCAGTTTGTCTGGCACTTCAGTGTATACCTGAGCCATTTCATTAATTGGATGCTTTTATTTTTTAAAATCCTTTCAGCTCTTTGTTGCTTTAACCCAGATGCAGTTTCATGTTGTCCAGAAGAACCCGCTCGACTTGTAACTAAATACTGTATGGAGTGTTTGCTCTGCTCCTGAGAGTCTATAGAGACCCAGACAGGAAGCCTTGCTCTGTCGTCTCTAAATCTTCACGTTTCTTCTAATGAGAATAGCAGACTGACTGAGTAATTATGTCAGTGCTAATATAAAGAGAAAAGCAGGCTTCAGGCGTGCCGTGTCAGACCCCCCGTATTCATTCATACAGGCCAACTGTCAACACCGCAGCCCAGCAGCTGCCAAGTACCTCCAACATACACGCTTTTCAGAGGATTAAACAGAAGGAGCCGACAGGATATATTTAGTGTGTTGACTTAACGCACGCTCGTGATCGAATAGACTTAGGGGGACTGTTGGAACAGGATTTGTGCGACGCCACAGTTAATATAAATCATGGCACTTCTATGATTCTTTTAATAAATCTTTATTACAAATTAATAAGGAGTATCTGTTACTTTAAGTCAAGAGAATGAGGAAAGTCATCACTGCGGTGGACATGGAGCTCATGACCAAAATTATCACGATAATCGATATTATAGCGGTATTGTTCAAATGTATTGAAAAGTAAAATAAATAAATACATAAATACTGATAAAGTATTTTATTATTATTGTTATTATGATTAATAATATAATTATGGTAATATAATAATTATAATAATAATATTATTTTAATATAATTAATAATAATAATGACAGTTGTTCAGCCCCGCCCCTGTTTAGCCATGCTGTTCGGAAACTGTCGTAGACATCACACGTGTGACATCATCAAGAAGTGTCAGGAATTTCTGTACCGACTGTGGCGTAGTTGTTTGGTTAATTTAATTTAAAAAAATTTAAATTAAGCTGCTATTTTTATTTTAGTTAATGTCTGTATATTTCAGTATTTTGTCTATATATATTTCAATAACCAGGGGGAAAATGAAACATGAAATGAACATAAAAATGACTCCCTGTTAGAAGTCTTCACTCGGGGGATTTCTGTCCTGACTGTAAATGCCGCATTGTTATGCGGCTGTGGCGATGTAGCCCTGATCAGTACAAAGCACCAGTGGTGTAAAACTAAAACAACATTTTTTAAAGAGTTTTAAAACTAAAACATTAATTAATTTAACATGAGCTGTGTTATCTGAGCTGTGACAGAAACTCCTAAAGTTTAATTTCGAGCACATTGCGTTTACTTGCTCAGGGCCCCGTTTAAAAGCACACTATCTTCCCTATGTAGTACACTTTTACTGTTAGTTTACATTTCACACACTATTACTAATTTTACCGCAGTTTAAAATGACACCGGTTCATCGTTTTATCTCTAATGTACACCCACCTGCAATCATTCACACCTAAGGGCAGTTAAGGGACTGTCTCAAAGCCTGGTGAGCTCTTTTTATAGACAGCATTTTGCATCATCCTAGACACATTACCAGGAGGAAGGCTGTCTCAGAATGTTTACTGAGTATACCTTATTCTGACTGATATTCTGATCAAATATTGAGGGAGCTTTGTGTCATGGGTGGATGGCTATGGATGAACAGATGTACTGACCATCAGTCAATTATTGTCCATCAGTGAACAGTTGACAAAATCAGATTACAGGCCTCTAACTGTAATTATATCACAGTTAGGTCCGACCCTGCAATGTGATTGGCCAACATTCCATGAGTGCCGTTATTACGTTATTATTATGATAATGGCACTGGGACCAAATCTCTCCAAATTTAACTCCGCCACATACACACATAACCCTAGCAGCGACGCCAGCGTTTACAGCCAAACACAGCAGACATAAACAAACCAGCAACATCTGCAAAATAAATTGTAGTGAGTTCATAAATCGTATTTTATGAACGGATGTATTTGTGTTTATTATCTGTATAATATTTATTGGGTAGTTAATGATGCTCCTCGACTGTTTAGATATATAACGCTAGATGTTTTAGCAGCGGGCCGTCTGATAGAATGGAAGTATTTTACCTTGCGGGATGTTGATAAACAAACAGATCGTATTTTTCCGTCCTCTTTATCCTAAAATTTATTAATAAACATGAATAATAAAATGGTGGTATTATCGCAATAATACACTTAAGGTTTATGCTATATCGTGAGATGTTGGCACTGGTGTACTGATCTATGGCCTCACGATATAGCAACAAACCTCGAGTGTATTATTGCTTAATTAATTTTTGCACTATTCGTCACCCAAATAAAGATGGGTTCCCTTTTGAGTCTGGTTCGTCTTGTCATCTCAGGGAGTTTTTCCTTGCCACTGTTTCCACTGGCTTGCTCATCAGGGATTAAATTTATACAAATCGTCCGTTCCTTTTATTTCTGTAAAGCTGCTTTGGGGCAATGTCCATTCTTAAAAGTGCTATGCAAATAAAACTGAATTGAATTAAATGAAATTTATTTGCAATTTTGGCAGGTTTTTTCATATCAGCCCATTGGTTTAAATGGCCTGAGGCTAACTCTGTTAGCTTAGTAAGAGAGCCACTGTCTAACTGGAGTGTCTCATCTGCCTACTAAAGGTCAATGTCAGTTAGAGTCCTCTCTACGTAAGCAGCTGCCTAGCTAGGAAGTAGGCAGCAAGGCAGCTTAGTAGGTTTTGAGACAGACCCTAATATTCATTAGAGCACACAAGATGGGGCAGTCGTTAGCTAGTGGTTAAGGAACCAGCTTTGTGACCGGGAGGTCACCTGTTTGATCCCCACTACCAACACCACAACCATCACCTAACCCCCAGCTGGTCTTCCTGGGCACCATGGATAGGGTTGCCAATGAGATGAAAACAGAAGTCTGTATAAAAACACCAGAACTAGAGTAGAGAAAGTAAACTCTTCCTTGTCCTCTTCTTTCTGTTGTTTTTGTCTCGACATGCTCTAGATGTGATGTTCGGTATAATACACAGTGATGTAATTCTGAGCTATTACAAGACTGGAGCCGCTTTTATGATGTACGATTATAGCAGTCTTTTAAGATGATTACCTGTCACTCTGTACGAGATGATCCCAGATGATCCCAGTGAAATCTTCAATATGCTGGATAATAGACTGTGGAATAACCTGTTCTCCATGTCTGATTGTATAATGAAGATACTTGAGCAATGTATATGTGACTAAAGAAGATAATTACCAGTAGGCTCATGTCTTAAACGAACATTCTTCAAAGTCAGCTTGATATTAGCAACAGTTTTAGTTTACATTTAGAATTTTGTATAGTGATACAATATGGCGTCATTCTGTTGGTGGCTGTAAGTGTTCATATGATTTTGTTTTAATCAGAAATTTCTGACACTCCCAGGATTGTTGTCGGCTATCTTTGGTCACTTTGGTGAACATGTCGCATTATGAGTTCTGCTGGTCTCAACTCCGGCCCAAATGCAGTAGGGCTGAACAATTTGGGAAAAAAAATGATATTTTTTTCTGTTTTTTTCGTACTACTATTAAGTATGTGATTTAAATGTGTGAATATCTTCTATAAATTAAGGTTCAGGGTTGCTTTTAAATATCATTATTTATTTATCTATTTATTGATTACTTTGTCTATTTTAGGTCTGTTTATTTATTTGTATCTTTATTGCCCCTCGCAGGAGGAGAGTGAGAGAGATTTGGCAGGGCAGTTGGTTAGAGAGAAGGGGGCAGGGCTTATGCAGGATGATCTAACAGACTCCCTGACATTCCCAGTGTGCAGTTAGGAGTGTGTGTGTGTGTAGACCTGCTCAGCATATAGTCTACTCAGTACAGCCTTTCACACACTGTATGTTTCTGACTGGGGAGGGAAGTGTGTGTGTGTGTGTGTGTACTGTGAATACTGCTCTTGTGAAGGGATTGGTTTATGGTTTATGGTTTAGGAGTGACAAGTTGATTGAAAGTTGCAGGGTTTTGTGGCTACAGTTGGATCTACTGAGGGTAAGTCTCTCTCTCTCTCTCTCTCTCTCTCTCTCTCTCTCTCTCTCTCTCTTTCTCTCTCTCTCCACCTGTTTGTGGAATTCACGCCGTCCCCTAACAGCCTCTAATCATATCTCTCCATGCCTGAGCAAAACACTGTCAGCAGTCAGCAGTGTTATATGCTCTCTCTCTCTCTCTCTCTCTCTCTCTCTCTCTCTCTCTCTCTCTCTCTCTCCCTCTCCCTCGCGCTGTGCACCTTTTTTACAAACTGTACTTTGAGGTTTAAGGCAAAGTGAGACTTGCTGGCAGTGCATGTTCAATTATTCTTTCCCCTGTTTATTCTTTTGGATCACGATTAATGAAGTTCACATAAATCTCTGTGTCATTTTCCCCTCTGAATTATATTTCAGTGCCACATTGTTATTGTCTGAAGCTCTTAAAGTGCTTTCCGTGCACTTTTGTATATCGAAATACTCTGTATCTGACTGAAAAGAACAGATACACCTAGCTGATGTCGACCAGTGTCGTTATATTCTCTGCAGTCCTATAGCGGATAAAACATCAACATGTTTCAAACAGTTAGGGGCCAGTGTGAAGAAGTCAGGCGGAGGCGAACAGCAAAGGGAATCGCTTGTTAAAATAATGGGTTGAAATGAATGCCTGCTGAACCTTTGTCCCTGACAGTGGAATAAAATAAATCTCATGTCTTTGCTTTCAGCAGGCTGCCACCCTCAATTTCACACCTCCCTCCCTGTTATTCCGGCTTTGTTTCTCCCTGTCTCAGTCTCTGTCTGTCTGTCTGTCTGATTTAGACCCTTTCTGGACCGTCCATTCTCGCTTTTTTTTTCCTCAAAGCATTAAGTTGTTTCAAGGCCAAAGCGGTAAAGTCACACACTAGAGCATATACAACCCTGTATTACAGTTTGATGTTGTGTTGGGAATCGCTGCCCTCTTTGGTAGAAAGATGCCATTGCAAGCTGATTGTGGTTATGCACCATCGGTTGTGCTGCGCTCTGTTAAAATTCACTTCATTAAACCAATGATTGCAAGAGTTGAGGAAGTTCGGGCTGCATCTCAGAAAGCATCCTATTGAGACTCTTGTTATTGTTAATCTCACAAGACGAAAGCTTGTCTTTTGGACTGTGTGTAAATGCTAAGCTTTTGGTTTTTTGTGGTTTAATTCAATTCATTTTAATTGTATTTTATTTGTAAAGCACTTTTAACAATTGACATTGGTCCCAAAGCAGCTTTATAAGAGGGCAGTGAGTATGTTTGTCCAGAGCGGTGGGCAGCCCCATCCACGGTGCCCAGGGAGCAGTTGTGCTAAGTGTTTGCCGATCCCTAAGGCTAGTTCCTTCCTTGTGTTTCTATAAATGTAGGTAGATCCCCCATAAACTTGTTTTTTGTAGTTGTTGGGGGGTTAGGAAAAGGTTTTGGCCTGGGTGATTTATCAAGGTCTACAGCTGGATTTGAGGATACAGCCTCCGATCCAGACCACACCAGGCGCTGAGAGTGTGGGAATGTTATCGTTGCTCTCTTTACTTTCTCTCTCTCTCTGTCAGTCTGCGTCTCTGTGTTTTTCACACTCAGCCCCTGATTAACTCCTGAGAAAGGACAGGAATGGGATATGAGCCCAGGCCCACTGCGGAGCGGGAGGAAGAGAGAGGAAGGAGGGAGGGACTGGGGACACAGGATATTACTGCTCATCCATAATGAATGATGGAGTGTTTGAGTGGCAGTGCTTGCTGACTTTTAC
The DNA here is from genome assembly GCA_028565595.1 of Duopalatinus emarginatus. Lineage (NCBI taxonomy): Eukaryota > Metazoa > Chordata > Actinopteri > Siluriformes > Pimelodidae > Duopalatinus > Duopalatinus emarginatus. The sequence continues at coordinate 5,148,832 of JAOVVF010000036.1, read as the reverse complement.
TTCCCTTTCCTCCTTCCTCCCTGTCCTCCTGCTCCTCTTCCTCAGCTGTACCTTTTCTCAACGCTGTGGGAAACGTTCCAGGGTTGACGCCACCGTTCTCAAGCAGATGTTGCCTCATGGGGAAAATATCCGAACTTTTTTTTTATGTTAAACCCCTCGTTTTTCAACACAGTCTGAGAAACAAAAAGAGACTTTTTTTTATTTCTTCACTCACTCTTTATCTCACTCTTTCTCCTTGCAGCTGTTAAGTTCAGATAGTACTGTTGTGTTTTGATCTACTCTGATAACTGTATATAACTGGCTGTAGACAAGTCATTCCTGTCAACACTGAACCCAAACCAGTTCAGATCATTCAACAGCTGGATTTAGCTCTGATCTCAGGAATAAGATCAGTTAAACCTCACTCCTGGCTCCATTATAGACCTACTCAGGGCAAATAGAAAAGCTTTAGTCCGCTGCCCAGGCCTGTGTTTGGTTTCCGCAGAAACTGACTAGACCCAAAAGTGATAGGTTGGCTAACCTTTCAGCTATGAGCCATCATGTTCTGTCCTCACATTGCGCATAAAAGATATTATTTACATCTTGGCTAGCATCTTTGTTTCCTTTTAATACATTCAACCACATGGTGAGTGTGAGTGAATGCTCTTGACATTATTGCGTTCTGTTTTACCTAACCTGTGCATTCCTGATTATAGAAAACCTGCCTGTTGTCCACACACAATAATTAATCCAAGCAACATGCACAATCCACCGGCCCGCCATAACATTAAAAAACCGCCTGCCTAAACAGCTCCAGGCATGGACTCCACAAAACCTCTGAAGGTGTAATGAGGAAGCTGGAACCAAGACATTAGCAGCACATCCTTCTGTGGATCTTCTATTCAATCAGACCAGGCAGGTTACATTTCCCTGCATACCCATCAGTGAGCCTTGAGCTCCCATGACCTGATTTGTAGACAGGTTTGGGTCTGTGTACTTCCAGTGAAGAGGAGCTGTAAATCTACACCGTACAGAGGTTGTATAAAATTTGCCTACTTTCAACTCCGTGGTAAACGCTTGGAGAAGACCTGTAGGTTTAAATGATGGTCAGGTCAGGTGTCCAAATACTTTTGGCCATGTCATGCGAGTCCAGTTTGTAGCAGTGTCCATTTAAAATCTGTTTTCTTTGAAAGCTGTTTGAATTCATACTGAGGATTTATATTGTTATAAGTATATTTTTCTTTCTTTATTTGTTTGTTTTCTAACAATTTAAAAATGTTTGTGTCTGTACAAGGAAAAGGATCCACTTTATTTTATTTTGTGTTAATATACTTTTATTTGATTTAAATTTACTTTGTTTTCTTGCAAAACTTAAAATATTTAAGATTTTATAATTTTAAGGATTATTTTATTTATTTGGGGTTGACCAACTAATTTAGTGTGTTCCATAAAATATGAATCTTTGGCCACAATTCATACGTTTTATTTTCTGTTATTTTCTGTTACATACACACACACACACACACACACACACACACACACACACACACACACACACCCACTGGAGTAACATTCCATAGTACATTTCTCAAGTTCTGATTAAAAAAATATTTAAACCAGAATTTGCCTTTTGATATTTTCACCTCTCACTGAAGAGTAAAAAAAGAACCTTTAAGTATAACAGAAATATTGATTTGATTTATATCATACAATATATCGATATTGACTGACATGAAAAAAATATTGTGATAAGATGTTTTTCCCATATCGCCCAGTCCTACTAATACACAATCGGTGCATGTTTTACTCTGCAAAGAAGAAATGAGTTTTCAGTGAGTAAAGTATACTATGCAGAGCATTAAAACTGAACCAGGCTTATTTACATATTGCTCTGGAACAAATTACATCCTTAAATGTAGTATGTAAGACATTGTATTATCCGTTTGCCTTTTCCTAGTCTAGAAGGCATGTCTGGGTTTAATTACTGCAGCACCGTTATTGTATTATTATAAGTCAACAGCAAGCGGACACAGAAGTCAAAAAGTAAAAGAGAAAATTCTGCCTGACTGTTTCTGAAAGTATTTGACACAATCAGTGTCAGTGGGGAATTTGTTCTTCTCCACTTATTTTGCCACACTGACTCTCTCTCTTTTCTTATACCATCATGGTCTAATCTCTCTTTTCTTCCTTTAGCTTGTCTCTCACCACATCTCTTTCCTTCTCTTTATTCTCTTCCACCCTGCTGATGCATCTGACTGTATATTTTATGCATCCAGTGTACCATATCGAGACCACAGTGCCTCAGTATCATCAGTAGTGGTCGAGTTCTACCTGGCGTGACTCAGGGAGTCGTTTTAGCCTTAGCGTTAGCATTCACTCCGATCACATTGATGGAAACAAAATAGATGCAAAGTGTTAACAGTATCTCCGGTTCTGTTTTGATTTGTTTTGTCATCTGTCAGTTTATATTTGCATAGATTATATTCACTTCCTTTAACCCTTTTTTTGCTTCTTTTATTTACACATGGTACAAAGTACCACAACTGAAAAGTTGTATTCAGATGCTAACTTGACCTCACGGGGTCACAGTTGAGGCCAGTGTTGCCAACTTTTGTCTCAAAATGTCACGAGAAACGGTCAGATGACTTCATAGACTGATTTGAATCTTAATCATGGTTATTTGCATATCAAAACATAAAGGATAAGTGCATCAGTGTAACAAAATATGGAATATGAGCTTTTTTTTTTATAGAGGGACACGTCTTTAGTCATGGCAGCACTAAAAAAGGTCATTGGGAACAGAAGTGTTCAGTATAGATGGGCCAATACTGATCACCATTGGCTGGTAGCCTGTTCTGATCCAGGCCAGGACTGGATGCTGGTATATTACTATTCATAATGAACCTGAGAGGCTTTGACAACAGCAGGACATCTGACCTTATTGCTACGTCACATACGGTTAAAAAATGACTTTGTTGTCTGTCCACATATCTGAATAAATTTTGGGGTTTCTTCAGTCGTCCACAAGGCCCCTTGTTTTAGTCCCTAAGTGCAAAAGTTAAAGGGTCTGTATTTCCATCTAGCGTTTCAGCTAGAAACTACAAACACATGTGGCTGAGGGGTTCAGCACAGGGCTTCACTTCCTAGATAAAACACTAGATAGAAATACAGAAAAGGGGTACACGCTGGACTGCAGCGTTCCTTACCTCACGAAATACGGCTCAATTGTTCCACACTATTAATAAACTTGGATAACTAGGATAGGCTACTTTTTTCCTGAAAAACCAATCACTGAACGCTAGAAACATGTGTACAAACATCAGCCGCTACTGCTACCCAGGGCTGGGTGATATGACCTCAAATCAGTATCATGATTAAGTGAATTCTCGATTAATGAACGATTATTTTTATTATTTTTAATTTTACTAACACAGATTGTGCTAAAGTATTAAAGCTGAGATACTTTTTCCAATAGAACAGTGCATATCTTTATAATTAAAAAAAAATATTAGGAAAGGAAACACACACACACAAACTATCTATGGTTATTTAATTAATAAATAAATTTACTTAATAAATTAAAAACGCCTTATGTAAAAGGTCACAGTTTAGTTTTAATATAAACAGAAAGTTCTCTGAAATGTAAAAAAATAATTAACTTTCATTTCTCCACATTTTTCAGCAATATTTGCATTTGGTTTCTCTTTGTTCGATGTGAACTGAGCCCAAACAACAGACACCGTTTTTTTTTTTTTTTTTGGTACAAGCTGTGCACTTGGTTTAGTATTTAAATTTACCTCCATGACGCTTGCTTACTGAAGACTGGATGGTTCCGAGTCACGTGACTAGACACACAAAAGTGTATTCTTAGAATATGAACAAGCACCGTGGGGGAAAGGATTAGATGAAATTAAATAACCTGAAATAACCCACATAGACAAGATCAAGTCTCATTAGAGGGTCTGAATATCGGTTTTGGTTATATTTTGATTAATTGCCCAGCCCTACCACTACCTATCCGAACAAACCTTTCATCTCCAGCATTCAGTGATTGGTTGTTGGGGAAAAATGCTGATCAGTGATTAGCCTTTTGGAACAACAGTGATGAGTGATCAGTTGTTAGGAACTGATCAGTGATTGTACAGTACAGTATCTGTATTTATATAAGTAACACTAATCACTTGCAGTCAGCCTGATTCAAATGATTGGTAGTAGTCTCCATGTAAAAAGCCAGGCAGTAACAACGCCCATGCCGAGCAGCATTCCCTCGCGCCTGAGTGCCTGAGTGTTCTCTTAATCTTCCCTCTGATGCAACTCAGCGACATAGTCTGCCTCTATTTATATCTTTAGCTCATGTTTCCTAAACATGACCTCTGACAGGAGTTCACAGTTCGTACTCTTCTTACATCAGTAAATCACAGATCTATTGTTTAGTAACAGATTTGGCCTGCACTAGTATAGTGGACCCTTTGTTGTCTGTCTGACTGTTTAGCTGATGCTGTCCCGTGCATAAAGTCAGAGTGGTTTCTGTAAGGTTTTAGTTTTATGAGGTCTTATGATGCAGTCCGGTATAAATAAAGATTAGGCTACTATTACAGCCACACAAAAACTATGAGACGTACACACTCACACGTCAGCTGGTGATCGAAAAAGTAGAGCCGGAGAATCTTTTCTCAGCTGTCTGTCAGTTTGGAGATATCAAATATTACAGGTTAGGATTCTGTTAATGACTTATTGAGCTGTTATCTGATAATTGCTGTAATCAACATTTGTGATGTTGTTATGACTGATGGACAGACTTTTTTTTTTTCATTTTTTCACATTTCACAATTTAGATTTTATTGTGGCACACAGTGTACCTTGTTTGATTGCTAGAATTAAAAAATATATCTCAATTTGTTTCTCAGCACAGTTTGATTGAAGAACATTGTTGATTCTGTAGCATTTGGACACAGGCTGTCATTGCAGAAAACAAAGCACTACTATTCCTGCTTATTGACCATGAACAATCAGTACAGACGTACAAAATGATCTCATAGTCCCACCTAAGGCCAACAAGTCTATAGAAGAAAAATGGGAACAAATACCTGCTTTTACATTTTTTTTAAGTGATTGATGAGGATTTTGACCTCTGTATTTGACCCATCCATCCAGTGAAACAGGCACACACTAGGGGGCAGTAAGCACCAGGGGCAGCCCCTATCCTTAGCACCTGGGGGAGCAGTTGGGGGTAAAAAGGCATTGCCCATGTACACTTCAGTCATGTCTTGTTGATACAGGGGAATGAACCTTTTGGTAGCTATTTAATGCAAAATTAACTAAATGAGAAGTGTGTAAGAATAATTCTCTCCGTTCCAAGCCGAAAAACATTTCCCAAGTTTCATCAAGAACCGCTCCGCACTACTCAAAGACAATAAAATGATTAATGATTAATCATGTGCATCTTACGCACATGATTAATCAGTAGCGAACTGCTCCATCAGTAGCTCCATCTGAATGCTTTCAGTCATGCTCTGCAAACAGTCCGTCCTCATGTGGCTCAGTGTAATAAAAGAGCATGTGCTGGAAAACATCTGCGTTTATTCACCAAACACAAAACACTATTTACTTGAGCGTGTACGATTTATACAGAAACCACAAGCAAACCAATGTATATAATTGCTTCATTTACCTTTTTATTGACTGGCATCTGCCGTACTACTGGCTATTCTTGAGGACGTTTTGTTTGACTGTCCAGTGTATACAGATTACAGGTGTGTGTGCACAGTGACCACATTTAATGAAAGCGTTTAATGTTTTCCTACTTTGAAGTTTTATTTA
>JAOVVF010000036.1:5123204-5142933 GCA_028565595.1 Duopalatinus emarginatus | reverse complement strand
GTCAAAATGGATAGGAAAGAGTAAAGCAAATTATTACACTTAACCATAGACTTTGTTTGGGTTGCAATCCATTTATTTCACCCCCTGGCCGATCAATAAGTACTGAGGATGTTTTAAACTCACGGGAGCCTTTGAGAAGTCGATAAATCGACTGTGAAGATTCAGCACGTATTTAGTCTTCTCAGCAATCTAATTGAACTCTGTTGTTTGTTTTTTTACACCTGATTCACATCGGGTATGTGACAAATCCGTTTCATAACCTGATCATTTCCTTTCTTTTTGAGGTATTGTCTCTGGTAGAGATTGATTTTTAAAGAATTGCGATTCCTAGTCCTGGCGATTCTGAATCGATTCAAAATTCCAAAAATCGATTTTATAATGTGTTTAAGTTTTATTTTTTGACGCTCCTACTCCAGAGTGTACTGCATATGTCCACTCCACCACCGTAGAAGAGGGCCGTCTAGGCCACTGTACAGCAAGCTAGTTAGCCAGCGCCCTTGCTAGTGGACTAGCGAAGTATGACTTTAAAGTCTGTGTTTTATTTTCCGTTAAAGGGTAATGCACTGTGGTAGAATGAAGTCTGTGTTTACTTTTGTATTAATATATGTTCAGCTATTTGTCCATTGATAGATTTTTTTTCATAAAAAAGAAAACAGACAGCGAAGCTAATCTAATACTGGTCATTTAAGTTACAGAATTTTATACACCATCCGATTTTTGGTATGAAAAGATTTCATACAGTAAAGTATTGTCTATTGTTTAATAAATGTTCTATTTGTTTACATTGTCTTTTCATCTTGTCAGTAACATAATTGAAACAAAATTGCCAGACCATTTGAATAGACAAATCGATTCTAAATCGAATTGTGACTCCAAAAATTTGAATCGAATCGCCAGACACTGAGAGATTCGCACCTCTAGTCTCTGGTTTATGTAAAAGTCATCTGAACAGGTCCTGGTGCGCTGCATATAGCACGGGTTCTGGTGTATAGATAATTTGTAAAATATTTCGTAACGCAGTACAGATTTGCTTCATTTCTGTACAGTAGTACTAGTAATGGAGAGATCTACTTTTACCAGAGCAGGATAGACATGTTTCAATGCCTTCCCTCTTAGAATCAGCAATCTGAAAGTCTATAAATGTTCAAAATGTCTATGTAATGCTCTCATTGGGAATTAAATACATTCACAGAGACTGTTTTATTTGAACGTACCCTTTCTGGGAAATGTCCCAACGTTATTTTATAACTTCAGAGCAGTGGGTTTTATCGTGAGGCACAAAAAAGTGCAACATCAAAAGGTTGATCAATTTCCCAGACGTCCCGGAGCTGGCAAAATGTCTGATAGATGCACAGAAGAGAGAACGAGAGAGAGCCTAAACCAGCCAGTGGAGAAGCCGAAAAGCCAAAAGCAGCTGGAAATTTGTGGTTTCAGTGCAGCCCATGTCTCCTTGTACCAGCTGAAACTGAAAGTCTGTGTTTCATTGAAAGACCTAAGTGCAATCAAATTGTCAGTAATTGTAAACTCAGCCTGTATAATCAATACACAGTTTGTCTCATTTGTGCTTCCTGTTTTGGATAAAGCCTGCCAGCACGGCCATTTTGACTGAGCAAAACATTGGCTGCGTCCAGGATGGCATATTTGAACATTATGTGCTAGATTGGATCCAGCGTACACTGCACAAGCGATAGAACGGAAGTCTGTTTCAATACGTGAGTGTGTAAGGTTAACGCGACCCAGACATAATACGTCCATTATCATCCTACTGTCATGTGACGCATGACATCACACCATTACCGTAAAAGTAACACTACCGTAAAGTTCACGCAAATGCTTTAGATGTTGTATATGATGAAAGTGATGATGAAAGTAAACTATTTGCCTACTGTGTTTGCACACAGAGGAATGTAACCTCTGCATTTAACCCATCCGTGCAGTGAAACACACGCACACACCAGTGAACACTAGGGGGCAGTGAACACACTTGCCCGGAGCGGGGGGCAGCTCCAAACCACGGGGAGCCCGGGGAGCAGTTGCTCAAGGGCACCTCAGTCGTGTCTTGCCCTGGGCGGGGATCGAACCCACAACCTTCTAGGCCTTCTAGGTTCCCTAACCACTAGGCCACGGCTGCCCAACAGTTAATAGAGACCAAATAAGCCATTGAGCCATTCAGTAGCCATTGATAGCTACTAAAATTACGCAATACACAGCTACGTTTAGACATGAGCATGTAAATCTAACACTGACACTGATCCCATACATTTAACCTACTCTAATGTTTACCCTTTTATCATATAACTAAAAGAGACTTTTCGTATGACAGTTAGCTTGGCTGGCTAACTAGCAAGCTAGCATCATTACATCATTAAATATCTTGACTGTCAGTACATAAATTAGCTTGGCTGTCTAGCTAACATAATTACCTCAGCTTGTATTCACTGCAATTTTTAAATCAGACAAAATGTGGTTGTCGCTCTACACAAAGCTACTCATGGGGTTGTAAATAATAGTCATGATATTTTACATTTTTATTTTTTCTGGTTGTACGCAGGAGACTTCTTGATTTTCATTTTGTCTTCTTTAGTTTTGAGCACCTCTGCTGCTCCTGTTGAATTCTGGGATTGATAATCACACCACAGTGTGCTGTGTTTGCATTCTTCAGAATGATGCAATACATCATCCCAGGACCATTCACATCCTGATTAGTGAATATTACATATTTAGACACACTGCCTGTTCTCATGTAGCGCTCATGCATACTGTTCAGCAGCTGCAGTGTAGTTAGAATTCTTTATTTCTTATTTTTAGTCATTCGAAACTTTGTTTTTTCAATTTGTTTTTTCGTTTTTTACAGCATGTAGGTCATGTAGGTTGATTTTGTATCCTCTTGTAGGGACTTCACGTACTTAAAATCCTTGCACATGTGCGGAAATGTGTATAAACAAGGACAAATTTTACCCAATAATCCATTTTTGGATCCATATATTTCCTGAACCCGTTGTTCTTTTTCCAGGACTAGTTACTATTTGTGACTTGGGGTGGTGCATGTGGCAGCAGGAAGGGCAACTGTGTGTGAGTGAGGGTAGGAAAGTAGAAAGTAAGCCAGCTGTTTGATGTTTTGATGAGCATTTTAAGGAGGTAAGTGTCCGTTTGACCCTTACAGGAAATAGGGCAGATCCAACATGGCTGACGGTTCATGACCTTTCCGCCAAAGCAGAGGTTGTGTCTATGTTTTACCAACCTCTGTATAATTTATGTTTCTCTACCAACATGAAAACTGCTGGAAATATCCTAATGAGTAGTATACCTCTCTCTATTTCTCTCCCTCTCTCTGCCAGACATCTGGTTTATTCTGTCACTCAGACTGGGGTGAAAGGTTGGACCCCTTGTGCCCCCCCCCCCACACACACACACGTTATGCTTTCTTGTGTGTGCTCATGTGCCTGTCAGACAGAACAGTCTGGCAAGTGTGTTACTTAACAACTGCCGGGGATAAACATGTCCCCACCCACCCGAGGTTATTTGTGCCTTCTGGAAAACACTGTGAAGGATTCCTGTCAGTTTTGTAGCACAGTTCACACGCGATTTGTATCTCAGGGTGTTTTCACATATGCACCGTTTAGTCCTGCTATCTAAGTTCTGCTCGATTGGGTTTGTTTCGGGATGTGAAAACGCGGCAGTCACACCCCAAGTCTGCTCCAAGTCAAAGTCTAGTACGGTTCTACTGCTGTACCAAAGCCATTCTGCAATAAATCTAACTGGCACTTCATGCATCTTGGGTTTTTTCTGCAGGTTTGTCAGGTGGTTCAGGTTTTTGAGGTGCAAACTGATCCGAAGGACCGAGCTGTGAGGTGCTGTTAATATTTGAGCAAATGAACAAAAAGCGGATATAAACAGTGAATATGATGGGGAAGTGTTTAAACCAAGTTATATTTGTGATTTCTGCACATGTGTAGTAAAGGTCTGCTCTTGTTTTCATTCCTAAACGCCCCTCAGGCAGCATTTTGTTGCTTTGTACTCAGAGCTGAGCGATAAAACAATAACAGTAATTATAGCAATATAACGTTTCCTCGATAGAAGTATAAGACAGTCGATAACACGTCGATAGAATTAGTTCCATCCATGTTTTGACAGACACCACAAACAGCCAATGAGAATGAATACAGCGCCATGCCGAACCAATCACGTACAGCCGTTTCAGGTATGGTTGACGCACACAGTACAGAGCGTAGGCATAGCGGTGGCTTAGCCCACATGCTAATGTTTGGGTTACTGCAGGCGTGCAGGCCAGAACTAATTCACAACATGGTGAATGTTGGTTTGTTTTCCTTTGTTTACATTTGGAAGCTGCTTGAATTCATACTGAGGATTTATACAGAATATTTTTGGTTATTTATTTGTGTTTGTGTTTTCCAACACAACACAGATTTTATTTTGTGTTAATTCCTACTTTTATTTCATTTGAATTTACTTTTTTTCCTGCAAATTTATTAGCTTTAAGATTTCATAATTTAATAATTTCATAATTCATAATAATAAAGATTATTTTAGTTATTTTAGTGTGTTCCATAAAACATGAAGCTTTGATCAGAATTCAGACTTTTATATATAATAATAATAAAGGAATACAGCAGAGTAACGTTCCATAGTACCTTTCTCAAGTTCTGATGGAGAATAAATCAAATTTAAAACAGAATTTGCCTTTTGAAATCTTCACCTCTCACTTAGGAGTAAAAAAGAACCTTTACGTATAGTAGAATCATTGATTTGATTTATATTGTGATATATATATTGATATCGACTGATATCTGGGAAAAAAATCTAATATAATATATAATATAAATTTGGTTTATCCTAAACTAAAACAGCAAACAATCCAGACTTAAGCTCGGATTTGGACTAAGAACTAATACATGAGAAAACGTCCTTAATCTCATTTAGTCTGGCATCAAATTAAAAATCAGTAATATTCATTATTATGTTCTAGCAATTTCACCTTTGTGATTTATTTCCCTGTTTTTCCCACTAATCAGCTAAAGCCATTCGTCATCAGTCTTTGGCTTCAAAGCAGAAAAATTATTTCTATGCCTCTCCTGTGTGAAGCATTTAGAGGGTTAACACAGTTAGTAAAGAGAATCACTGCACCCTTGGGAGCAGATGATGTGATTGATTATTCATTGGCCCGAGCTTGGCCTACGGAGACAGGATTAGTCGAGTAATCTAATATGGTGCTGTAGAAAGGCCGGTCTGTCGGTCCATTAGAGGCCAGATGCTTGATTACATGCCGTGAACTCGGCTGGCCTGGTGATCATTACTGAAATGGTTCGCTGCCACGTACATCCCGGGGGAAAAAACAATCGGCTTTTAACTCCCGGCGTCAAAAGCCAAGACGGTCGCTCGCACATGTGTTTATTGTGGAACAGTTGGGTTTACTTTCATGCTGAGGTTAGTGATCCCCTCAGTCTTATGGTGCATGAACGTTCTGTGAAATGTGGACCAAAAGGAACCACAAATCCATAGAGAAACATTCGCACCCGAGACACACTGACAGCAAATACACACACACACACACACACAGACACACAAAGAGTCTACTTTTCTCATTTGCTTATGATGCAGTGTGTTTACTCAGTCGGCATAGCTACAGAACTTCATAGAATGATGCCATTGTGGACCCAGACCTCTCCAATCTGACACGCCAGTGCCTCCGCGATTAAAGAAACGAACCGGAGGAATAATGATGGAGAAAAAATATATCTGTGGGAGAATTCGAATCTGGGGAATAACTGCCAGCTCTAAATCACCCTCCAATCGACTCTCGTCTGTCTGTGACCGGAATCTTTTATTAAGAGCAGGGATGAGATTGTTGTTTTCACTTTAACCCCTTCGTATTGAGAGAGAAAGAGAACATGAACGAGTTGCAAACTCTGGAAAGTTACAATCTGGGGAATGTTTAGCGTATATTTGGCTTTCTCCTGAAAATGCTCTGACACACACAGAGAGCGCTGTGTTAAACCATTTCCTTCCTGGGTAATTAGTTCACAGTCTGCAACCTAATGACCATGATTCATCAACTCTAGCTTAATTAGATTTTCAGCAGCGAAACGTGTGTTTGTTGTCATGCGTGTGTTACAGCAGGAACCAAGAGGCCGAAAGTTTTGATACTTTTTGTATAAGTAAATCAGTACGTACTGAAGTGCCAGAAAAAGTGGTGCACCAGTCTTACACTTGGTAGGTCCTCCATGGGGCATAGACCCCACGAACTTGTGGAAATATTCTCTAGGTGATGAACACCGCAAAAATTCCAGGTGTGCTCGATAATTTAGGTGCGAATGACTAAACCCCAAACTCAAACGAGTGATCCTCTAACCATAATTTGTCGTCTCTAGACGTGTCTTATGGTGCATTGTCCTGTTAGAAGAGGCCAAAACGCATCAGAAAGAATGCAGGACATAAATCAGTATGAACAGATTGTTACTGTTTGGGTGTGGTGCAAATCACGTACGTTTATGTTAATGCACCACTGCTGAAATATATCTTTGTTTCTGTAGTAACAGCGTATACAGGAATCCAGAGAGAGACGGGGGGGGGGGGGGGTTTGAGTGGAAATGTCCTAGTGATGGCCTGAGATAAGATCAGTGAAGTGTATGTGGAAGAGGATATGCACAGTAATGTAGACGGAGATCTACAGCTAATGAAAGTTTGCCGGAGCGAGTGACAGACAGCTTTCACATTTGAATGGAAGAAGCATGTATGCTATTTCCTTCCGTCACTAAATCTGGAGTGTTTAGCTATAACCAGAAAAACCGGTACAGACAAGCCTATGTAAAATTCAAATATGGATAACGGTGTTTGTTTAACCGGCTTTCCACGTGGCCCTACGTTTACAAACGCCTCTGAACGCTACGTGCGCGTCTTCTACCAGGACAATAAGTCACCTCACGTCTAGAGGAGCACTCGTCTGAGTTTGGGGTTTTGTCGCCAGAGCTCAGTGTTGTCGAACTCATCTGGATGTGTTGGATGCCATGCAACAGACTCGGAATACAACAGAACTGTGAACCATTCTGCAGGAAGTGTAGAATATCTCCGCAGGCTTATGGAGTCCATGCCCTGTGGGGGACCTACTAGGTATTAGATTGGTGCACCAGTTTTTTCTAGTACTTGTATAGATTTATTTATAATTTCTCAAGCTGTTCCAAGCTGTAAATGTGTTTGTGTGTGTGTGAGGAAATGCCCAAACACTGACCGTGTTCTACTAAGAGCTCCTTTCCGTTCTTCACGATGGACCTGCCATGTATTATACTGGTCTAACAGTTTTTCCAGCACTTCACTATATGGTTGTTTGTGTCTACGCTCTATCAGTATACTAGCGTTTATTTACCTTGTCTTGTAGATATCGAATTAAATCTGCGTGTTTACACGTTTGTGTGCGTGACAGCAGGCGCGTAAAGGAAGTCTAATGCTTTATCTCACAACAGCATGTTCGAGGGCTGTTTCGTGACCAGTAGTACAAAGCTTAACCAGGGCAATCCATTTGGAAACCAGGACTGGCCAAGCTTTTAAACGACTTCCTCCCATTAATCAAGCAAAAGCAAAGCTTTCAAAAAAATGACCTCATGTTTGTCTTAACCCATCAACCATTAACGTGTCAGCTGGCATTAATTGATAACATGCTTTTGTCAGTGAGTACCTGAGCTTCCGGTTTATACTGGACTATGAACTGGTGGGTCTTGTGCAAAATGGGCTGCATTGACTGAACTATAATCATTGCCATAAAACGCATCCTGGTGGTTGTGTGTGTCTGTGTATGTGTGTGTGTTATCTCCTAGTACCCCAAGACACCTATAGTGACATGACACTTGAGAATGTATTACAGTTGCCACAATAGCAAGGGGACACTCCCAGTCTCATACATGCCTCGTTCCTACTTTGCACCTTTTGGTAGCTACTTGTTAGCCAACTTTTAATGTGGTGGTGTTATTTCTCCAGCGGAGACTTGTGTAATGTGTCGGGAACGGTGCGTGCAGTTGGAAACATGCCTGACAGACCTTCTATCGGTTCAGTGTAATCCTGTAGATCAGACGTTCTGCTACCACCTGAGCCAACCGTAGAGCTCAGGGTTGTCTTATCCTTCTCCAGCCTGCATGACTAACCGCTCAGTCATTCAGGAAAGCAAGTAAGCAAACGCGCCAAGAATAAACAGTCAGAACGTGGGCAGGCAGGGTAGAATGAGGGGGGAGGATCATTCATTTGGGGTAATTAGCCTGAAGATGCCTGGGTTATGAGGTAGTCGAGTAACAATGAGTGTGAAGAGCAGTTTAAAATAGTATTTGGAAAGGATATCGGTGCTGCCTACATGCAGTTCCTGACTTTGGATACAGAAAAAGGTTGAGACACAGAGAAAGAGAGAGAGAGGGTGTATTGTAGTGTATTGTGTTCTCTAAGTGCTTAGGCTCTTATTGGCCCTTCTAGACAAGCCCATGGGAGCTCTTCTACCACATGGACCAATCCTAATATACAGTCTCTCTCCTATCTGACAGATGGCTTGAAATAAAAAGCAAGAGAGTAAAAAAGGGGGCTTTAAGGTCAACGAATGAGCAAGAAACGGTCCAAGGAGAAGTTTGTTCTCATGATGAGTGAAATTCTGGCACAGCTCGGACCAGTCACTGCGTTTTTGCATGACAATACTGTCACGGGCCGTTTCTTTTTATTGTGTTTATTTATATCTCTCAAGACACGCCGAGGGCGAGCCCTCATTTTCACGAGTGCTGTCTGAAGAATGATCTACAGCTAAATCTACAGTGCAGCATTAGCAGGCAGACACAATAAACCCTCATCATTTTCACTTAGCACTTTAAATTGTTATGTCAGCGTCACTGGATGTGGAGCTTAAAGATGAAATATTGAGTCTGTTTATTGTAGTTTGTTGGAATGTTTTTCAGGTGTCACTCCACAGCCACTGCGTTCACGTTTTCTTGCACTTCTGTGTCTTTCTAACAGCTCTAATCATCTTGTCGTCAGTCACCTTTCATTTATTTTGATTTCAATAGCTTGGATTGATGGAAAATGCCTGCACACTGCACATTTCATACACACTATGGAACTGTGGGTCTGCTCTTTGTGAGAAGTGTGTGTGTGTTTGTACAGATGTTCTCTCGTTCAAGGCTCTTCTTCACTGAAGTGTTTTGGTTGTCACCAGGGCCGTTCTTTTTTCGCTCTCCTTACTGATAAAGCTTGTTGATGCACAGAATTGCTTTTACATGACTAACAGGTGTGGTTATTGTGTGTGTGTGTTTTTTTTCTTTCCCAGGACTCTGAATCTCTGGACAGCTGCATCCAGAGCACACTCGCGGCGCTCTACCCGCCGTTCGAGGCCACCGGTTGCACCGTGCTGTGCCAGGTGCTCGATGTGGTCGAGTCATCGTACCGCGGAGACGGCCTGCGCTACCTCATCGACTTCCTGGTCCCCGCCAAGCACATTCTCCAGAGCATCCAACAGGACGCATGTGTGAGTGATGCACAGGCTTTGATCACTTTTTTTTTCCGGGTCCAAATTCCACAGGAGTTACTCTGTGTCCTTTTTTCCTTTTGTCTCGTTGTTTGTTTTGCTTTCTCAGTCACACTCTCGCTCACTCAGTCATGTAGCGTCATGCCGTAGCGCATTGCAATGTGTCATGTATGGTTACGTGAGCTGCTTTCCCTCTTTTCACAATAAGTCATAATGTGGGCGCAGTCAGGACACACAATCACACACACAAAAAAAGACTGGAGAATCCACCAGGCTCATATTTTTTTTGGCTAGCGGCTCCTTGTTTTGGTAACTTGAGACCCAGCACATCAACACTTCAGAGATGAGGGGTTTTTCCCATTTGCCCGATCTCACTTTTTAACATAAGCACACACAGGCTGGGTTTCAATGTTGTTTAATGTCGCTGCCTCGGTGTTGGTAATGGTGCATCATGTACACTATATCTATATCTCTACATGTATACATATACACACCACGTACTTGACCTAGAGGTAGTACTTAATACTTGTTTTGGACACAAATGTCTTTGAGAGCGTGTCTCCAAATAAAACTCACGGCATGAGTTTGTGGTGTTTACTGTGTCTGATAATTTGCACCTTGGCCAGAAGAAAACATACCACACTTGACCACTTTAGTCCTTCATAAATATAGACTTCAAGGAAGGATGAAGTGTTTGCACCCTCAGTGCTACAGTCATCAGTAGGGGTGCTGAAAAAAATCGATTCTTTAAAGAATTGCGATTCCTAGTCCTGGCGATTCTGAATCGATTCAAAATGCCCAAAAATGGATTTTGAAATGCGTTCAAGTTTTGTTTTTTGCCGCTCCTACTTCTCAGTGGACTGCATATCGCATTACGTGTCCACTCGGCCACCGTAGAAGGCGTCTAGGCCACCATACAGCAAGCTAGATAGCCACCTAACTTTCTAGCGAACTAGCGCATTATGACTTTAAAGTCTGTATTTTATTTTCAGTTAAAGGTTAATGCACTGTGGTGGACTGAAGTCTGTGTTTACTTTTGTTTTAATATATTTTGAGTTATTTGTTCATTGATAGATTTTTTTTCTTTTATTTAAGAAAAAGCCAGACAGCTAAGTGAACCTAATACTGGTCATTTAAGTTACAGAATTTTATGCACAATAATATAGTAGGGAACTGATACCATAAGGAACCTCAAAGTATTGTTTTAAATAAATGTTCTATTTCTTTACATTGTCTTTTCATCTTGTCAATCACATAATTTAAACAAAATTTATAGACCATGTGAATAGAAAAATCGTTCCTGAATCGCCTGACACAGAGATTCCCACCCCTAGTCACCATGATCTTACATTTCACATTCTCACAGACACAAACAAACAGGAGAACCTGCACTACTCCAGCTGTTGAACAACATCCTGTGGGTACATAAAGTCATTTTCCACAGATGTATTACAGAAGAACTTGCGCCTTGGGTTCTAGGTGAAGTTATTTTCTCAATTATTCACGATGACGTCGGGTGATATCATCGTCAAAACAGGGAACAACACCGTTAGGAAATATTTTAATTTATAATTAAATTATTTGCTTGCTTAAAATGTGCTTGCAAAATACATAAGCTGGTGGTGGCTCCATGATGGTGGGTTTATTTACATTCCGCAGGACCCCTGGCACATCTACAGACATCTCTGACAAGTGAACATCCTTTCGCTTTTGATAGGTTCAGCCTCTTCTAACAGGGCAATGCGCCACCACACACGTCTAGAGATGCCGAATTATGGTTAAAGGAACACTTATATGGGTTTGTGGTTTAGTCATTGCCATCTAATATACCAGATCTCGGTGTTATCGAGTAGTTCTGGGATTCCATGCACCATGATGTGGAACACAGAAATCCTACGCCTTGGAATACAACAGAATCGTGAACCGTTCTGCAGGAAGTACAGTGTTTATTGTCTACAGAACATTTCCTCAAACTCTGTGAGGGACCTACCAAGCATGAGACTGGTGACCCAGTTTTTCTGCCACTTCAGTGTATTTGATAAACCGGTCTACAATATCAAATGCTTATATCTCAGAACGTCCAAACAGCTGCATGCTCTCGAGTAAATGCATCCTCTGATCCCGGACACCCACCACCTGGAGGTCACGCTCCATTTCTTTTGCACAGGACAGTACAACCAAAGGAAAGGAAACGCCACACACACGGTCGTGTTATGTTTTCATGAGACCTCTTCAACCTGTTCATTCAGCAGCTCAGTATAGAGTTGCTGCTAAGAGGGACCACCTTTGCTTTCAGCCATGAAAAGGTCAACAAGAAGAGCAGAAGGACTACATTTAAGACGTCGTTAACGATTCTAAGTTGCTTTGGCCTGTGAAGCGAAGGGGGAAAAAAAAGACTCTTTGACCTCTGTCCGCTCCAAAAGTATATTTTGTACTGCCACACACACATGTGAAGGAAGAGTGGGAACAGACCAATGAACTGTCTTTATGTGTGAAGTTAACTTTTAAAAGGAAACGGCCTGACACCAGGTTGTTTATAGTGTGTCCGAAGTGTGGGAATCTCTCTTTGTGTGTTTGCGCGTACAAACGTCTACAACTGCTACGTGTCATTTGTTCCCAGGCAAGTGAACTGTGTGTGTGTGTGTGTGTGTGTTGATGATTTTCTGTTTTCATTCTCCCCTGGATACTCTGTGGGAAAATCTCTTTCTCGGTGCACCTGTGCTTGGAGGAATGCATCCCGCTCGGCCCTTCATAGCAAGTCGCCGTTTAGGGGCCCATACGAAGGTGAATAAGGATATTATAATGGGAACTAGCAGCCTGAGCACAGTTATAAAAAGCTCTTTCACCCTTATCAATCCACCCCGTTACCCCTCCACCTTCCCCCCTCCCATCTTGTCATCCACCACTTGGTGACACACTAGCCGACATCCTCTGAAAACTCCTCTAGCCGTCGGTTTGACAGGAAGCCACCGGTCATTCTTGGCCGCCCCCGAGAATCATATTCCGGCAGGATATTTATTTCATCAGCGTCATATATCCGCGGTCTTCTGCATTGCATTACGGTCACACCATTGCCGTCTACTGGGAGGAATATCCGAGACGTGACTCAGGTCTCGTAGCATTCCTAGATACCGGTTCATTCGTGTCAGTTAAACAAGAGAAAGAAATGATTTCTTGGTCCACTTTTCTCATCAGTCAGGTCCTTCATAAACCTGACATAAATTTTTTATTTGTGTTGTAGTATTAACAGAAATTCAATTCCTGATTTTTTTTATTTGATTGCTACTTGGTTACTTGGTTTTCATCTACACTGAAGTGCCAGAAAATCTGGTTCAGATGAGCCAATGCAAATACATAGAGTGGTGTTGGCTCCATAACGGTGTAGGGTTTGTTTAGCTGGGACGTATTTGACAGGTGGACGCTATGTTAAACCAGTTCGTGTCCTGTATTCGTTCTGATGGGTTCTGTATTCATTCTGATGCACATGTAGAGACGGCAATTATGGTTAGAGGAACACTCATCTGAGTTTGGGATTTTGTGTGTATTCCTACACCTTGGAATACGACAGAATTGAGAAGCGTTGTGCAGAAAGTTTGGTGTTTATTGAATATTTGCCTGTAGAGTCCATGCCCCATGGGGGACCAACCATGTATAAGACTGGTATACCAGTCCCATGCACATTGGCCTTATTAGTAAAAAAGAAATAACTTCGCTCGCCTTTTGGCTATTTTTTGACAGAAACTAACCCATAGTGTGTAGATAGTGATATTTGTAATTCACTGGCACAAATAGTGAAACGTCCATAATTAACACACGATCTCTGTTTCTTTTTGCAGTTTCCATATTGCGGTTTCCTCTTCCGCCACGAGGGCTGGCCGCTGTGTGTCCACGAGAAGATCATAGTCCAGCTGTCCTCTTTGGACCGCCGCATCCTGCAGCCTGGTGACTTCTATCTGCAGGTGGAGGCATCATCTAAAACCTCGCCACGCATCGCCCTCAAGTGCCTGTCAGCGAGCGGGCAGCATGTGGAGAAGGTGGAGATCCCGGAGTTAGCTTACACCTCACTTTTCAGCATGGCCTGGCTGGAATCCATCAACCAGGAGAGGGCTGGAAATGGCCTAGTCACCTTAGAGCACTGCCTTTTGTCTGCTGATAATGACATTTTCAGGGTGCCCTGGGAAGACGTGGTGCATCCCGAGTTTATTAGCAGACCCCCAAAAGCGAGCCAGTTGGTACTGGAGAACGGACGGGTTGAGGACAGTGGGGTAAATGTGGGACAGGAAGACCACGCTTGTGAATCGGGGCATGGGATTGTGATAGACACGTCCGTGGCGGAGTCAGCCAAGAGACGGGACCCGTGTAAGCCAGTTCAGCTTGTCCCTGCCGTGGAGCAGGACAGTAGTGGGAGGAGCAGTGCTGCTGATGATTCAGAAGGTGAATATGTAGAACTTGCAGATATCACTCTGCCTCGCTTTTCACCACAGAAAGGCTCTCTGACTCAGTCTATAAGCATGAACTACAGAAACTTACACAAACCACGGACTACAGGGCCCGAACAGCCCAGTGCTAACGCCTTGGAGAGCTCTGTGAAAAGTAGCAGGTGTCCCCAGAGTGTGGTGTGCACCATGCTGATCGAGGAGAACCTTACCGAGCCGTTCCTGCGTCCCGCAGGACTGCGAAGCGAGCGGCAGGAGGTGAACGAGTGCCATCCAACGTCTTCTAAAGGTACAGCCTCATCCGACAGTATGCCTGAGCATGAGCCTGTGACCGAGTGTGTGCCTGAAAACTTGGATTGCACCAATACAGCACTTTGTGACTTGAAAACAAACACTTTAACGCATACCGACCATCACTGTCTTACCCCAGAAACAGATACTGACCTGTCTACACTTAGTAGCTATACCACTGACCTAGAAACAAACTCCATGGATGAGCTGAGAACCGTAAGTAGGGTCGAAACAGACATTAACGTGAGTGACTGTACCGCTGTACTGGAGACTAGCAAACCAAACACAGGGCTTGTAGCAGCTTACGCTTCGGTCGAGACTCCGGAAGAGGTGCCAACAGAGGTTGAGGCTAGCACGATAGCCCAGATTGAGCTCAAACAGGAAGAGCCTGCAGACCAGCCAGCTAGCTGGCCTGCAGAATCTGAGAACAGAGCCTACGGTGCTAGTGAAAGCAGTCTCAGTTCGTGCGACACTGAGGAGGGCAAGCCGGGGTCAGCAAGCCCCCAGGGGCAGCAGGTAGACCGGGCCATTGTCTCCGCACAGCCCGCAGAGGGTCACGTTACAGGCATTCTTCCAGGTCACGAGAGGACAGAGCCATTTGAGGAGAAAGAAAGTGAGAACAGGGATAAGGGGTATGTAGATGTAGAGATGGAGCTACCAAAGGATGAGGCCGAGGGAGAACAAGTTACAGAGATGCAGCATGTGGATGAGAGCGAAGCACGTACAGGAGGGATGGAACTGCAGAGCGGGACCGAGAGTGAAGTGAACACAGAGGGAGTGGCAGGCGATATTGTAGAAGAAGCAACAACTCCACAAACAGGTTTGGTTAATTCCACACCCAAATCTGGCACAACTGTAAGCACGCCTCCAGGTCCAGAGACAGGCAGCTTAATAGGTGTTGAGGAAAGAAAAGAAATACAAGAGAGACAAAGGAGACAGGATTTAGAGTTAGAGGAGAGAGAAAGTATGCAGATTGAGTCCAAGGGAGTCGAGGATGTTGGAAATACGGGATGTCGCGCAAACAAGGATGAGGTAACCATGGAAATTAAAGCCTCCACACAAAAAACAAATACACACCCTCTGGATGCACTGGAGGACGGAGCGAACGTCCCTTCTACGGTCGAGAAGGAGATGAACGACAGTCAGGAAGAAAGGATAGGGGAGCAGAGGCCGCAGGATGGGCCTGTATCTTCTGATAGTAGTACGCAGCTGGAGGCAGGAGAGGAGTGTCATCATCATCATCATCAGGAGCAGCAGGAGCAGGAGAAAGGTAGACTCCATTTTCTCATCCCAAACCTCACCTGTCTCTCTTGCCAAGCTGTCCCTTTCACCCCTTCTGCAATTTTTTTTGTCTCCACATCCTCGGGACCCCATCCATACTTCTTCCAGTTAACCATCACTCCCTGCTTCTCTCCTCCCCTCAACTTATGTTTATCTAATTTTCCAGCTCTTTGTTGTTCTTTGACATGTTTAAATTATGTCCCACTGGCTACTCTGCAGACCCGGTGTTATGTTTTTCGGTTCTTGTCACCTTTATTCCGCTGGGTGTAATGTTTTACCGCTTTTCCCTCCAACCCTGAGTTTACCATGCCCTGTTTACTTTAGAAACAAGAGCCTGAAGTGGCAGTTCCCTCTGCACCGATCGCATCCCTGTGGGGGAAACTTCAGGCAGCAGCCTACTGACAGCCTACAAATCTGCTTATGCTCGCTAGCACAGCCTTCATCGCAGGTCATATTCCGGTCTCTAGACAGTTTGTTTTGCCCTGACTGAGGACTCTTTTGAACAATAGCCAAGGTATTAGAGTCCTAATGGAAAGAACAGGTCATGGGCATCACTGACACTGTCTCTAGTCTGTGGTCTGTGTTTTTTGGTAATGCAATATGTTTGCTTTTGGAGTCCATTGTATTTGTGGACACTTCTTGCCCCTAGGCTGATGTTGACTGGAGATTCAGTGACTGTGTTTTGACTGGACGGTGGTAGTGTGTCTGTTTTAGAGTAGCTTCAGACAGTAAATAACAGCCAGGACTGAGGATAACTAGAACCAGACTTTATGAGAAATCTGTAAACAATAGAGCAGTAGCTTACGTTGCATTATCCATGGGCAGTATATACTGAAGAGACAAAAAAAAAACTGGTATAAAACCCTTGTACAAGCTGGTTATGGTTCCATAATGGTATGAGGTTTGTTTAGCTAGCACCCCATTGGGTCTACAAACGTCTCTGACAGGTGAACGCTAAGTGTGCCTCCTTTCCTCCATTCATGTCCTCATCCAAGTTTGGCCTCATCCAACAGGACAATGCGCCCAGAGACACGAAATTATGGTTAGAGTTTGGGGTTTTGCCATTTTGCCCACCGGATCTCAGCTCCATCAAACACATCTCGGATGCCATGCAACACTGTTCTGCAGGATTTATGGTGTTCGTTGCCTGCAGAACATTTCCACAATCGTATGGAGTCAATGCCCTGTGGGAGACCTCCCAAGTATTAAACTGCTATACCAGTTGATCTGGTACTTCAGTGTCGACTCGGTTGCTTCTCAAAATCTAAACGCAGTACCACTTGTGTATGGGCTGTTCAGGTGTGAACAGTAACGTGCAGGTGGGTGGGCTGCGGGCGGGTAGGGGGATGGTGTGTGTGTGGGTGTGTGTTTATCGGTGGGTTGCACTGTGTTGAGAGCCACAGCGACGGTGTCTTTGTTTGTTGTGAGTTGGGTATACGTGATGGATGGCGCTCCATGTAGGTGGTTTACACATTTGACAGTGTTTTGGTTTCTCTATAGTCAAGTAGGTTCAGTGCAGTAATTACATCCACACACACACCCATTACTTAGCTCTCACGATTTTTACTCATCCATCAATGTCAGGTGCCTCGTCTAGCCTTTCTCACTGGAGCTCATCGTATGTGGTGTTAAAATGCTCAGAGGTAGGTACGGTATTTCTAGTCATACGGAGTGAAGACTAAACCATGGACGCCTCACAGTTAGGTAGTAAAATAAGCTAATATAAGCAAATACTAGTACATCAGCTCAGCAAAGAAGTGCTCATTTGTTTGCTGTTGATGCTGTGAGCAGCTCTGTTGGTTTGTCGTCACTGGATGAAGCTGAAGCTGAGGGAACCGTTCAAAGTTTTCAACCAGGAATTTTAAGTCCAATGTAGGCTTAAAAGCAGCAATAACACAACAGCATAAGATTACACAAAATCCACCAGATAACCATGAAGAAAAACTGTTACAGACTGTAAATAGAAACTGTTACAGACTGGTTATGGCTCCATAATAGTATGAGGTTTATTTTGCTGCTATTCCATGGGACCCCTGGTACAACTACAAACGTCTCTGACAGGTGAACTCTGTGTTTCTATTCACAAGAGAAATCTGCTAAAAGGTGAGGCTGCTAATGTCCCCCGTCACACTCATAGCGTTGACTGGTTGTCTGCTGTGGTTCTGTGGTGATGCTGGAATGCAAAACCGCAAGCTCAGATGAGTGTTCCTCTAACCATAATTCGGCGTCTCTAGACGTGTCTGGTGGCGCATTGTCCTGTTAGAAGAGGCCAAAGCCATCAGAATGAGTGCAGGACATGAACGGATGTAACTCGTCAAAAAGGAGATACACGTAGAGTTTACCTGTCAAGAGACAATTTGTAGATGTACCAGGGGTCCCATGGAATGCCAGCTAAACAAACCCTGTACCATTATGAATTTCCGTGTAGAAACAAGAACAAGCAGGAGAAATCTCAGGCCTGGGGCTTTACATTAGCATTTAGACCTTTGACCTCCGGAAAGTAGTTTAAACATCTAAATTATCCTCCTCTCAGTGTTAGGAAACCAAAATGACTTATACAACCTGTAAATAAAAACTGATGAGCTAAGCAGATGGGACTGTAAGGACTGTAAGGGTTAAGCACACATGTACATTGACGGATGGGCTTGAACAGCAAGATATTATGTAATAAATCTGCCTCCGTGAGCCATATAACAGACATCAATATACACATACACACTTCAGCGCTTTAAATGGCTAAGGGACCCTGAAGACCTGGAGGCAGTAGCTATGTCTGAGAATAAATGAAAGCAGAAAAGAAATAAGTAGGAACTGGAGAATAGCGAGGGGGGTCGGGGGGTGGGGGGAGTAGACTGAGGCAGCGGCCCATAGGCTTTGCCAAACATGCCCTCCAGACAGAGGGGGCAGAAACGTGAAACTTCATCCTGTTTCACTCTGCAGCACTTAACTTCCCTGAGGTCTGAGCCAAATCTGGGAGCTGTTGGTTTGACTTATTTTAACAGTGAAAAAAAAAGAACTGGTAAAAGATTTGTTCAATTCCCTGCCGTCTTATCTTCAACATTCCATTACGTTGTGGAATCCTGGTCCTCAGAGCTTCACGTTTACCGTATCACCCTTAATCCGCTTTGAAATACAGCTAGCCCTGCCAGATTACATCTCCAACCTGATTTATGCTTGTTTTCCCTGTCCTTGTGGTTTATGAGCCCGAGGCTGTGTTTGCAAGTATCCTGGCCGTATCTCATGTTTTTTGTTCTGTCAGTGCATTGTTTGGTTTTTACGGTTCTCAGAAACGCCAATCTTCAGGATACTGGTAGATATATTGGATCCTGTAAGTAAACACAAACACTGTGCAAGTAAAGGTGCATGTTGTCGGTTGGTAATTGTGGATGGTTTGGATCAGTTTTGAGCTGTTTGGACTGAAGGTTAGTTGCAGTACATTTGTATTTTTCAAATCCAGGACTGTAGGATGTTGATTTAAAAATATTAAGAAGATTTGAATGAATCGAAGCTAAAAAAAAAAAACTATAATGTTCAGTCACTCAGCCGCTAGAGTTTGATTGCTGATGGTTGTTTGATTGTGATTACTAATGCACAATTTACAACAGAGATCTGGTAAAAGGTGAGACTGCTAATGTCCCCCCCCGCCCCCATACTCATAATAGCGTTGATTGGTTTCCTGCTGTGGTTCTGTGGCCATGCTGGAACGCACGTTTATTAGTTGCACCAATATGTTTTTCGATGTGTTTATGCACGTAAGGGTGTGTTTTCATATGCTGTTCTCTGGCTCTTATATAACATTACTGACCCAGATTCCATCTTCCAGACTCCATGTGTGCAGAGGACCAGTCGCCGTGTCCCGTTTCAGGGACGCCTGCTGTGGGTAAAATTAACACAGAGGATTCTGCAGTGACGCCGCCGGGTCCTCCTCCTGCATCTCCCTGTCAGGCTGTCAGGCATCAGCCTCTTCTCACTGAAGCTCATAACATTAACTCGGACATTCTGTACTCTGGAGTGCTCTGCCTGCCTGGTACTGTGAAATAAACACATGTATCTAGTATAAGCAAAGAAGTGCGTTATATATATAATATTGTTATAAAAATATTATTATTATTATTAATAATATATGAAATATATATATTAATTGATATATTAATATATTTGGCAACATTGCCAACCTGAACTGACATCTATAAGTATATTAATAATAAATACT
>JAOVVF010000036.1:5075754-5117314 GCA_028565595.1 Duopalatinus emarginatus | reverse complement strand
ATTGTCGTCTTCTCTTTGCAGGTTGACTAGTGTAGAAAGTTTTGGATAATTGATACTACATGACTCTTTTCTAGTAGAATTCTGGTCTGAATTCTTGAATCCTGATTTACCTTTACTAGTTTCAGATACTCCAAGAATTTAACTCACTCTTGTAAGTCGCTCTGGATAAGGGCGTCTGCCAAATGCCATAAATGTAAATGTTTGTGTCCAGTGTTCTTATAATTTCTGTAAAACTACAACACACCCCGATGTGTTTGCCTTACACGGCTTGTAAAAGAAGACGAAAACAAGCGAGGAGTGCTTTAGTACACATAAACCACTCAGAACTTGATTTTATGAAGTGTTGGTTTATTTTTCTTCTACAGCATGTGACCTTTTCTCGACTATAAATTCAGCCCTTTATTGATGGCTTCTAAGATTCCTGAAGAATTTTATGGCCTTTTGAGGTTTTCTGTTACGCAATCTTTTATGTCCTACTAAGATTTACATCCTTTCTTCAGTGAAAATATTGGGTATTTTGAAACCTACTGCTAAATGCTAATGCTGAGCATAAGTTTGTGACGCATGTATGTCTGTATTAGCTTGGTTTTTTTCTGTGTACTCAGGAGGCCATGCCCGGGTGTATCCATACTGTCCTCATATTGGCTGATAGAGATCTGGCCTTGCGCATAGAGAAGCCTACTGCAGTTCAGGTAAGACTCACATTCATTACTTTACGTCAATCAACTATTGACTAAAATTTGAAATGACAATGAATCCTGTGCATAAATCAGACAGACAGACAGACAAGCAAGTAGATAGTGGATAGATAGATAGACAGATAGATAGATACATAGACAGACAGAGAGACAGACAGAGAGACACATTGCAGCTCGGTTAAGATATCAGACTTCTGATCGGAAGGTTGTGAGTAGTGGGTGACCAGTAAGGATTTTTAATAGCCGATGCCCGTGCCAATAAGAGCAGGGCAATCGATGGGTGATATATATATATAATGAAGATATCATAATGTTTTTTTTTGTTTTTTTTTTATGGCATTAATTGGCCCGATTAATCAGTCAACCTCTAGTTGTGAGTTCAACTGCCCTCATTGCAAGCTGTCAGTGCTGGCCCTTAGGAAAAAGGAGAGATGGATGTAAGATAAGTAGATAAGTATGGTAGATAGATAAGCAAGTAGAGAAACAGACAGACAGACAGACAGACAGACAGAGAGAGACATACTGATCAGAAGGTTGAATTCAGTTCCCCTCATTGACAAGCTGCCACTGCCCCTAAGCAAAAAAAGAGATGTATGTAAGTCACCTGCAATAAAAGCATCTGCCAAATTTCATAAATGTAGAAAATTGCCATTTTTCTCTGCATGCATAAAATATATAATAATCCATCTGTCTTAATGATCTAAAAATACACTGTATTAGTCTGGAGCCTTGGCCTTGAATCTCCTGAACAGTTTTGAGTTTGGACTGCTGAAAACACATGTGTCTCTGCTGTTGGACAGACAGTCAGCTGACACTCCTGCTCATACTTATGATATCATTGCTGCTCTTTAGACAATTTTTAAGTGTTGACCTTAAAGATAGAGACACTGAACCTGATATTTATACATTTAGAATTGTGTTATTATGTACAAAATACAAGATGAGACTCAGAATCAGACTCAAAGAGAGTTTTTTTCATTTATTTTTTTATTTGCAGGTGGAGATGCTGACCTCTCTGAAGTCTCTTCATAAGCACATAGAGATTTCTCAACTCCCCACCGAGTTCGACGGCACTTTTCCTTTCTCCCATAACAGCTGGATCTGTTTCAGGACTGTACGATCAAATCGTTTCCTTCATTTTATTCTCCTACTTTATTTTATTTTTTTTCTCAATTCAGGCCAGCTTCATTGATCTGACCATGTGTGTACTGTGTACAGTATTGCCAAAATATAGAATAGAAATGTAGTAAAAGAAAGAAATAAAACAGCACCACTCATTCGTCTTAATCAGTCACTCTGGAATGACTGCGGTGCCTCTTTTATTCTTTCAGAGGGTTGAGCAGTTGACCAGTCATTGTGAGGACGCAATAAATCTTCTGCAAAGCACTATCAGCAGCCTGGAGTCTACAGTTCTGCCTCCTACTGCCGAGGTACCGTACTTCCTACGCAATGCTTTTTTAACTTGTTTAGGCTTGTTTGTGTCGTTTTCCTTGGTGTTAGATTGACAGTTTACCACCCCTTTAGCTCAAACTTGATCGGCCCTATACAATGCCTTCTGCTTTAATTAGGTTAATTCAGCTAGTCAGGCCAAATTTAGAAACCTTCTGTCATGGAAAAGAGAAAATGAATTCAACAAACTGTTTTGTTTTGTTTTTTTGCTTTAACAAATGGATACATAGCTGTTAAATGCACTTTTATCTAAAGTACCAGACAGATTACGCCAGACAGATAAAGATAATACACATGGAAAAACCAGAAAAACTGGTACCAGTTGAACACTTATGTAGGTTGCCCACAGGGCATGAACTCTACAAGCTTTTGGTAATATTCTGTAGGCAATAAACACTATACTTCCTGCTAAACAACAAACTAGAAAAAAATTATGGGTTGGAAATGGAGTTTAATGTGCTGTAAGGAATACAGAGCTGAACAATGAGCTGTAGGCTGTACAGTGAGTGAGTGGAGTTTGTTACTGTGACATAGCGACAAGCTGCTTGCTTGAGGAAGAAACACATTAAACTCTACATTCATGTCTAAATTTATTTATTTATATTTTATTTTATTTATTTTCTGAATTGTTGTGTAAAAGCAGTAGAACACTCGAGGTTGTGTGTTATTATAAAATAACAGCACTCACCTTTTGCCCGTGTCTGCCTCATCACAACCATGCTGTCATTTCACAATACTACACACCCTCTCGTGCTCTGTTGCTTTAGTAATAAACACCAAGGTGGTGTGATGATGTGAAGCTGATTATTTTCCAAAAACAGCACTTCCTACAGTCTTTTATTCTTCTTCCAGCACAGCAATTTACCAAAGATGGCAATTTCTTAATGAATGACCCGCTGTGGAACCTTTCCCGAGACATGTTAGTTCATGTTATCACTGGTGTCATAGCAGCTATAAACACTCATTCTCTCATCAGCCTGTCTGTTTTCCCCCTTCACTCCTGAAGCTGACGTCACGTGACTGAGAAACTGGAAAGTGTGAACTCCTGTGTTTTGACTGGAGCTTCTTTCCATTACTGTTTGTCTAAATGACTATACTCTTATCATATAATTTATCATTAATCCCCTGTGATTAGAAGTCTCTCTGACTGAGCTGTTGCTTTAGAAACAGTAATACATAAGAAAAAGCGCATGAATTACAGACGGAGATACAGTCAGATACAGAGCAGTATTAAAATCGTGCAGCGTTTTCCTGATCTGAGTTAAATATCGGAGGGGAATATGGAATTTCATTATAGAATGCTAGCTTGTGTACCTGATTGCTTGGTTGGTTTTGCTTACAGTATACACCGTATTCACATCAGCCAAAAAAAAACAAAAAAAAAAAACACCACAGTCAACAATGAATAGTGCCAAGTAGACTGTAATAACGTTTCTAGAGTAAAATATTCTGCTCTGGTATTATTATTATTATTGTTCCTCTCCTCCACACTGACCGGAATCCGTAGCTGCTAATGCTATGTGTGTGTGCAGTTTAGAAGAGCAGGGTTAATGTGCCATTCCTTTAACTCAGTTGACCCCTGGCTGTCGAGTTAGGTCAGTGAAGGACGCCCATTGCCCATGGGGAGATGGAAATGAGGAGAGGCAAAACCCCCTGGAGAGTTGTGTATCATGGGTCATCTTTGAAATCATTAAAACAGGCTTTATTTAGTGGGGTCTATGGATCGCAAGCACCCGGTTGATGAGGGTTATGGATTCGTCCTCGGCGTTACGCTAAATGTCTAAAAAGGGACCTCTTCTGCTTCTGCTTTCCCAGATAACGGCATATAGAGAGGATCGAGGACCTCAGGAGTCCCGGTCTTCTCTCTATTGATCTTTTTGGTGCACATAATTCATAGGTTCCTTTTCTGTATCTCCCCCTATCTTTTCTGCCTTTGTTATTTTTATGTGTTGCACCTCTTTGTCCAGAATGGAGATTCGGTACGCTCGCATGCACCAAGCAATTAAAGCGAGGCTGAAACACTCGACGTTTACCGCTAGTCTTTAGCATTCCATCCCTGCCACATACTCACATACAGGAACCTAAGTAATTACAGGCATCACAAATACAGCTCCTGTAGGCGTCTTTACCACCTGCTGAACTGCTCAAGTACTAACACTGTGTATTATTTTTTTTTTATCACAATGAACAATTCTGTCTTTTAATTTGTGAGTCATGTCTAGTAAAAATATCATCAAGAACATTTTGAGGTTGCTCTAAGAAAGCTGTTGCTCTGCGAGGACCAGAAAATCGAACAGCATCGCATGTCTGATATAAAAAATTCAATTCAATTCAATTCAGTTTTATTTGTATAGCGCTTTTAACAATGGTCATTTTCCCAAAGCAGCTTTACAGAAATAATAAAAAGGGTCAAATATACATTTATAGAATTTTTAGAAATTTTATCCCTAATGAGAAGCTGGTGGCGACAG
The DNA here is from genome assembly GCA_028565595.1 of Duopalatinus emarginatus. Lineage (NCBI taxonomy): Eukaryota > Metazoa > Chordata > Actinopteri > Siluriformes > Pimelodidae > Duopalatinus > Duopalatinus emarginatus. The sequence continues at coordinate 5,112,696 of JAOVVF010000036.1, read as the reverse complement.
TGGCAAGGAAAAACTCCCTGAGATGACAAAAGAAAGAAACCTTGAGAGGAACCAGACTCATAAGGGAACACATCTTCATCTGGGTGACACAGATGTGTAAAAATAAACAAAAGTGCAGGTAGCCAAGTCTGTTCAAGTCTGTAATCTATTTCATGGTTTCTACATCTGTCCATTATGGTGTATTGTAGACTGTCCATGTCTATAGTGGGTCAGATGAGACTGCAGACAGACAGGTTATTCTATCCCAAACTGCTCGTAAATGTAGTAACAGTGTGGAGGTGTGTGAGAGCATAATTACAGTCCTGATCGTATTACCATCAGAAAATCTTACAATTCTTCTACAGAAAAAAAACCAACAACACAGTCACACCTGTGTGAAAGAACATCACGTGCATATCTCAGTCCAGTGGCCGTTAGAATTAGTACCTACGTTGTGCAATATTACGCACTTCCCATCTGCCCAGATCCGCTCCTCTAGCTCAGTAAGAGTTCAGATGTGTAATTTAGAAATCAAATTAAATCAACCTGTCAGCGCTCATAATGAGTAAATAAGCCTTAATGTTGCCTCTAGAAGAAAGAACAAGCAGTACAGTCTATGACAGTGACTCATGTCCGGATCCTCATGTCGTAATCTGTTTTTCTAGCACCGGTGCTGCTCCCACTTAGTAATGTACAGGTATATATATATATTTGTGTGTGTGTGTGTGTGTGTGTGTTTTCTGCAGGAGGCACAGGTGCTCCTGTACAAGTATAAAGAGTTGATGAGGAGCGTGCTGGAGGACGGCCAGCTTGTACGCGTGCAGCTGGAGGGAGGAGCCACTCTGTCCCGTCTACGTAAAGAGGACACGAGCGTCAGCCTGACTGAGGACTACAGGTGACCGAGAGCATACTGCATGTTAACACACACACACGACAAGAGCTTAACGATTCGTTTAATTGCCCGAGAACCTCGCCTTTCTATATTGACCTTTGACCAGTATGTCACAGCTACCTGTGTGCACACATGCACGTATTTTAGACATACGCAATTCCCCAGACTGGCCGGTGAAATAGCACCTGATACTACACAGCAGATTGTAATGGTGTATCCTGTCAAATTTTGTGTGCATGTGTGTAAGTTTACATTACTGTAATTTTAATACAGAGCATAGAGATGGACAACCCGATTGTGCAGTGTGGTATTAGTGAGCATGGTTATTAAACCATGTTGGTTAAGAATGACGAATCATAAGAGTCTTATCCTCACCCATAACATCTGGAAAACAGTCTAGACCCTAACGAGCGAGGGAAATAAACATCCACATCACGGGGCTCTGTGCTTATCAGGCACTTTGTGTATGCACGGTTCACTGCGTCTAGCTTTATCTCACAATATTCCCTTCATCATGGCACACAGTTTCTCACAAGAGAGAGATTTTGATATACACTGCCAGGAAAAACTGGTTCACCACAATCTTGCGGAAATATTCTGTAGGAAATGAACACCACACTTCCTGCAGAACGCTCCACAGTTCTGGTGTATTCTAAGGTGTAGGATTTCTGTGCTCCACAACACCTTACGTTGCATCCCAGATGTGTCTGATGACACTGAGATCTGGTGCAAGTCTCTCAGTGTCGGTTGTTACGATTCCGATCTTTGGGGTCACGATTCGATTCAGAATCGATTTTCAATTCAGGAATTGAGGATTTTTCTGTTCACATGGTTTATAAATTTTGTTTCAGTTGTGTGGTTGACAAGATGAAATGGCAATGTAAACAAATAGAACATGTATTTAAAACAATACGTTTAGGTTCCTTACTATATCAAATCTTTTTATATTTATACCAAAAACAGGATTGTGTGTAAAATTCTGTAACTAAAATGACCAGTATTAGGTTAGCTTAGCTGTCTGACCTTTTCTTGAATAAAAAAACTATTAATGAGCAAATAACTCAAAATGTATTAATACAAAAGTAAACATAGACTTTAGGCTACCACAGTGCATTAACCTCAGACTTTAAAGTCATAGTGCATCACGGCATTTATATTTTGTATCATTTTGTCAGAATGGAGTCCTCTAGCAAGGGAGCTGGCTAACTAGCTTGCTGTATGGTGGCCTAGATGGGCTTCTTCTGTGGTTGCTGTGTGGACACGTAATGTGATATGCAGTACACTTGGGAGTAGGAGTAACAGAAAAATGAAACGCATTTTATAAACGATTTTGGGGCATTTTGAATCAGCTTAGAATCGCCAGGACTAGAAATCGCGTTCCTTTAAAGAATCGCTTCTAATTTGGTGTCTCTTGACCTGTGTGGTGGTTCATTGTCCTGTTGGAAGAGGCCAAACCCATTAGAATGAATGCAGGACATGAACAGGTTTCAGAAAGGAGGCACACATAGCAATCACCTGTCAGAGACGTTTATAGATGTACCGAGGGTTCCCATGGAATGCCAGATAAACAAACCCCATCTCATTAAGAAGCCACCAATACAATAAAATAGTTTCTTTGCCTGAATAGTGCTGTGCTTTGTATTCATTATCCACTGCTTCCTATATTGTGCTTTCTCTTTTTGATAGGCTTGTTTTTCTTGTAAGTGGTTCATCACGGGTGAAATGCACGACCCGCCTTTTGCATTCCCCTGAAGCGCATCCGAACACACATTCTGCCCTTTAGGGTGGGCTTAAAGCAGCAGAGCTCAACCTGTCAGAACAGCTTTCAGAGACAGACAGATGGAGAGACAATACAAAGAGAGAGAGAGAGAGAGAGAGAGGTGGGAAGGAGGGAGGGATGGAGCATGTCAGGGCTTCTGATGTGCAGCAGTATCTTCATGGCAGCGTATGAGGTTTTTCCGACACCTGGGCCAAGAAAATAATCTTATCTCTGTAGGGTTTCTATGTGCATCCTGACAGACACTAGGAGCACTGTATCACACACAAACCCAATCTAACCCTCACTGTCATTCACACAGATAAAGAATTTATACCTTAACCTTTCCCGATACAGGTGTAGCACATCGTATTTGCACTCGCAGTTAAAATGTAAGCAAGCTGCTAGCAGACATTTTGGCTATGAGCAGCGGTTTCCTTGCATCTGATGTAAAAACATATTAGCATGTTACGCTAGCGGAAAAGTGAGCCGTCATCCGAGCACGCTAATCAGTCGAGCTAGTAAAAACCTGTTCTGCTGTTAAGTAGGTCATACGACTAGGTTGATGCGTGTAGTGCGGCAGGTGGTGGGATTCAGAACCAGAAGAGCCCTCTGTTACAGCGTCACATCACGGTTCAACACGTTGTAAATGCTAAAAATTAAACGGAAACGTGTGTAGAAGTCAGACAGAATTTGAACAGGTTGTTTAGTCTGCTTGTCTACTGGGCAAGTAGAAATAAAAATAATAACTAAAGAAAAAAAATACTCCAGAATAGTGTTGTTTAAAAAAAATTGAGATATATTGATACATATCGATACTGAACATTCTGAAGCGGTACTATACTCATTTTTCTCATTATCAATTCTATTCATATTACATGTGCTTGCGTTTGATCCACCTAGACTCCCATAAAGCACAGAGCAGTTTGAAATGCTGAAATGGCAGCTAAAGCAAAAGCAGTGTGTTCGCAGCCCGTCTTGAGAGTGTATTTTTTGGTCATCCGATCTTAATTTCAGAAACAGAAATGTAGAAATAAAAAATGTAAACATAAGAAATTTGATTTACGTTTCAAAATCCGAATACAAGAAAAAGGCTCCGTCTTTTCATTTTTCTGAAATTGGAGGTTTACACTCGCAAGGTTGTTGCCAGGGCAACTGGAGACGTGTAAAAGCACTATACTGTCTGTCATGTTGTTTTTCTCATCTGCAGTTGCTCTTCCTTTTAACAGAGCTGTTGGTTAGTAGGATGGATTTAGAACCAGACTCTGAAGTCATTTTACACATGGCGAGCAGAGAACTATTTTTCATAGCAATCTCTGCGACTATGTCACATGACTATGGAGAAGAAAGAGGTTTTTCTTCAAGGAGTGTTAAGAGATTTTATGCTGAAAATGGCCTAAAAGGACTTCAGAGTCTGGTTAGAAAACCATCCTATTACGATGACTGTTGTTTAAACAAAAGGCACTTTTTTTTTGTTTGCACTGTGACTGTTTTTGACTTGTGAATGTGAATTCTAGTGTGCACTTCCCTCACTTTTTATTTTGTATTAATATAGAATTATTTCATTTTGTTTTGTTTAAAAATGGTAGGTACGTCACCTTTTATTTATTAGACATTTGAATGTACAGTCTGCCTTTTTGACCGAGAACAATTATTTCTTAGAGAATTCTCACTTTTCTTGGATGCCTTTGTCTATAAAAAAATTAAATGACTTCAAAAGGAAAATAGACAAAGTATCTGAGTTTGGTATCGAATTAGAATTTTTTAAAGTATCATATCAAGGTTGTAATTGTTAGTATCGTGACACCACTACTCCAGACGAACCCTGACTTGGAAACTTGTGATTTGTTGGTAGATTTAAGTCTGTTTTATGGTGCTTGTTTGGGCCATGTGGTTAGAAACGTCCAAAACAAAACACTTTCAAGTTCCCGGGTTCCTGAAAAGCCTCCAGATATTTGTAAACCAAATGGAAGTCTTTATTTTCCATGCTGCCATATATACTGTATTAGCAAGCTATTACTGGGGGATTCCTTGCTGAAGATATCTCAAGGCTGTTTAGGAGGTGGGGGGTGAAGGGGTTTCGGTCAAGGGTCATCTCTAGAAGCTGGAGAAAATCGGGGTCACTGCTTTACTGCTTGTCTCTGGAGCCGTAATTCTTGTTGTTTTATGCACTTTGTTTTTGTTTCCCTTTTGCTTCTGCTGTCGGTTTAAATTGAGCTTTTCATGCTCATGGTCAAACTCGGTTTTCTGTGCTTCAGTGAAGAAAGGCTGAGCGGAAAGTGTGTGTGTGTGTGTGTGTGTGTGTGTGTGTGTCAGTCAGTCAGCCTTTAGAACTGAGGTGGTATTGAAGTCAACACTCCCATTATGGATCCTGGGTGTGAACTTTGACCATGTTGAAGGAGATGTTTAAACAGGGCATGTAGGCATGTGGAGTCACAGTCCGGGTATAAATAACATCCTGTTTTGGAAGAGGCAAAATCTTGCACCTCCTCCATCTTCTTTATGTGTGTGTGTGTGCGTGTGTATCAGTCTGCTTAGACTACCATGCCGATCCTCTCTTTCATTTCTCTTTCGTTTTTTTTTCCCCTAGGAATGCTTTTGATATCTGATGCCTGTTTAGTAAATTAACAGAGTGTGTGAGGTGTGGGTGTGGGTGTATGCACATTGCGAATAATTTATCTGGAACCATAAAGTTTGAAACTGGATAAAAGTTGCGCTTTTGATGTCGCATTCTCATGAAGAATAACATCTTATGCCAGCATTAAGATATAACATAGATAACTTTCTGAATTAGTATGTAAACAAAATCTGAATAGGAGGTTTGTGTGTTTTGTTGTGCATGAAAAAAAGGTCATGTTTACCCAGCTGACCCTGTGATTATCAGTGAGAAAGCAAGTCAGGGGATTTATTCATCACTGCTGTCAGGTCTCATGGGCAAAAAAGTGTGTGTGTGTGTTTTCTGCTACAGACAAGCCTATGCAAAATACGTAGCAACACCACCTTTACACATCATTGGTTACATCCGCCAGTTTGTGTATATAATGGGACAGACGTCTATTGAAGCTTAATATTGCTATGGGGTTTGTTTAGCTGGCATTCCATGGAACATCTGGGGCATCTGCAAACGCAGACCTGCCAACATTGACGCATGTTGCGTAACGGGCACGCATTTCAACCTCCTAGTACGCTTGTATGATTCTGTGTCCTAAAGTAGGCATAGCATTCGATATCGCATTTTGTCAGTTTCAATCGAATTGTCACCAATTTGTAACAGAAGTTGACTCCAATTCTGAGCCTAAACAGAGTGCTTTTGGCCAATCAGAGTGTGCACATGCGCGGGCGCAGTAGCCATAACAAGCTGAAAAGCCGTTAACGTTGAAAAGTTGAGCCGATAACATTGAAAAGGTAAAATTAAGATGTGGTGTTGGCCCAATATTAAGCCGACAGTGTTGTTAACCACTCATCAGGGTTTATCTATTCAATATGTGTGTTGCGAAGGTAACCGTTACACTTCCCTGTATTCTTATGATTACAAAACTGTAGGCTTGCGTTTTATTTATTTACATAAATAATAATGTCCTCAGTTGACTTTTGTTTCTGACCTAATTCTACAACCCTGTTTTTAAGATATTATCATAATATAAAATTGGTTTGAAAGTATTATGCTTCTGTACTGCTGCCATAATGTAAATGGTGGGCGTGCCCCTAAAGCCTCCCCCACCCTGTTGTACGCATATATTTCTTTCAACGTTGGCAGGTCTGCAAACGTCTCAGACAAGCGAACACTATGTGTGCCTCCTTTCTGATGAGTTACAACCGTTCATGTCCTGCATTCATTCGGATGGGTCTGGTCTCTTCCAACACGATAAAAAACGTCTGATGCAAAAATGATGGTTAGAGGAACACTCATCTGGGTTTCGGGTTTTGCCATTCACCCCCAAGTCACCAGATCTTGTGGACCGTTCTGCAGGACACAAGGTGTTCATTGTATACAGGATATTTCCATAAACTCATGGAGTCATATTTTTGCAATCTACTGTCTTGTGAGGGACCTACCAAGGATTAGACGGTTGTATGAGTTTTCCTTCAGTTCTGGTTTTGAGAGATCCAATACATTTTGTTCTTTTATTTGATCTGTATAGGTAGCAAACCTTTGTTAATGAGTGCATTGTTGATAAGTAATCGCTATAGTGTGACTGACAGCATAAGATTATACTGGAACAATACCTACATGAAGGTCATTATAATGATCACGTCAGTCAGTTTACGGTCTGTGGCACGGGTGTATTTGAACAGGATCAGTCTGAGGTGTGCCTGTATAAACCAAACCCAGAGTGCGAAAGGTCGAAGGCTGCATACTTCCATATATACACACTCCCGTACACAGGAGCCTGGAGTAGTGCCCGTGTTACATTCCCACCGACTCACCGGGTGTGTCACCGGGCGTGCGCTTCGGTTGTGGCTTTAATGATTGACTATAAATTGAATAGATGTGACATTGTTAAACTGTTTGTGTATATGACTAAGATTCTGAAAGAAAAAAAAAAAGATCTGGAAAACATTGTGAGGATGTTGAATCAGGGCACAAACCGCCATTGTGTAACGGAGCTCCAGCACAAATGAAATCATCCATTAGTCATCAAGCTCTGCCACAACAAACAATGTGCTCAGTCGCTGCATTACAGCTCTGGAACGCCGTTTCTCTGCTCGCACAAGGCCAAGGATACACACTAGCACAGACAGTGGGCATGCTGGGGGTTTACATTGGCTGATGAGCTGATGAGCACAGCCGGACCCTGGATGGTCTCATCACAAGCGCTGGGCGGTGATTGCATGAACTCTGTGTCAGTCAAAAAAACAGAATCCAATCCTTGGGACGTCCTCGTAACCAATAAGCGCTTTAGTTAAGAACAAACCTAGAAAACATGCACGAGCTCCAGGCACCGTTCGTGGCACTTCCTGCTTAACCCCTGGCAACCTTTAACAGTAAGATTTTATGGTTTAAAATGAACAACCGTCTCATTCCATGCTTGTTTGTGTGTTTTGCTACACTGCAGAGATGCCATTGACGGAGTGGGCAGTCTGTATAATCAGGTGGACGAGCTGGTCCATAAGCTGGTGATGCTGTCCAATAAGTGCACTCAGGAACTGGAGTTTATTATGGAGTTCAAGAGCCTGGAGGAGGGATTCAGAGAGGTGAGAGCCAGACTTTATCATCCTCAGACCTACGAGCAACATTTGGGTTGCCTTTGTTAAAGAATTTTACAGCGTTAAAAATAAATAATAAATTGTTTGCTTAATGACATGTAAACTACTAAAAAAGCTCATGAACGTCTCTACATTTTTACCCTAATGACAAAAACGTCAACATTTCTAAATATGCACAAATGTGCATACAAGATGCCTAGTTAGCTATTAAACTAGCATGCATTTGTTACAAGTGCCGTTTCAGGAATCTGATTCTCAGTCAAAGCTTCGGTGCCTTTCTCAGTGGCACTTCAGTTGTGTTGGTTATGGGAATCGAGCCGGGAACCATCTGGTCCCGAGGCTGGTTCAGCTCCTATAAGTTCATTTTTGTGTAACATCACTTAAATGTACATAACTTTGTTTGGAAAGTGAACTATTGACCTACTATTTGTCCTTCGCCTTAAACCCATCCTTGCAGTGAAAAACACACACTACTCAACACACACATTTGAGAAAGGTAGCAGTAAAAGTAGTTTGCCCGTGGCAGGTGGCAGCCCCATCCATGGCAGGGAGCAGTTGGGAGTTAGGTGCCTTGCCCAAAAGCACTTCAGTCGTGTCATGTCGGCTATTGAGGATGAATCGGTCCTAAGGCTGGTTCCTTAACCACAAACCCAAGGCTGCCCCACAGTAAGGGACATGATTGTGAATGTTACAGTATTGTTAACTGAGAAAGTTGTACAAGCTAAAGTAAGGACCAAAACATGACACAGTGTGTTGTTACGGGGAAATAATCAGTGACACAGGCATGTTCTGTGATCCAGCATCAAGTGGGTTTACAACATCATGCTGAAGTTGGTCATTTAATAGTAACAGCACAACAAATCCCTTTTTTTTTACCCAAGACAAATGCAGTGTCATGGTAGCCGAATGAGTTTGTGGTCAGAGGTGCTGTTATAGAAAATGAATCACCTTCTGACCAATCAGAATCGAGCCATGATGACAGCGTAGTATTTTTAAACTAGGAGGAAGAAGGTCTGCTGTCGAAAACACGATGCATATCTCCAACAGATGTATAATCTGTACAGGGCAACGTTCTCGAGAAGGCTGTTGAGGCATCTGAGTCACCTTTCCTAGGAATGATAAGACTGATGGATGTATACAGGGCTGATGTTTAACCTGGTGGTTAATTGTGCTGAGGTTCTGAATATGATGCAACCTGTGTGTGTGTGTGTTTTTCTCATCTCAGGTCAGTCAGTGGATAGATGATGTAGGAGAGAGCAAGCTACAGACGCTGGGTGAGCTGGAGGAATCTCTGGAGCAGCTCCGCAGGAAGCAGGCGCTTTTCAGAGACTTCTACTCTGCTGCTTATGTACGTTTACACTGTTATTCCGTTCTCAGCTTTCTACACTGTAATCATGTGCATCTGAATATAGTAACCATGAAAATGATGTAAATTACTAAACAATATGTTTTTTTAGATTGATTACTTTACGACGGATACCGATACAGGTGTCAGAATAATAACATTATGCAGGAAATTGACATTGTAATCAGCATTTATTACAATCGTAATCATGTAAGTGTGCGTAAAATCATGCGGAGTTACAGATTACTTTGTGTGTGTCGTTGTTCAGGATCACTGTAAGAGCGGAGAAGCGCTCCTGAAGCGGTTAGAGCGATGGGAGGACATCTCGTCAGCCGAGCTGCACGTGTACGAGGTTAAAGTGCGCTCCTTCTGGGTCCACCTACACGATTTCTCCCTGAGAGTAGAGGACACCAAAGAGAAAATCGACAAGACCGTGCGCCTCTACGAGTTCTTCGACAAGGTGAGATTTTTGCTGGTTTTTTTCCAGTCCTTTTTCACGTCCACGTAGAGACTGAATAATACTGAAGTGTTAGACATGGAAAACTAACAGAATGTTGACAAGCTAATTGCTAATAGACAGTTAAAGGACATTTGCACTATGTTTAGTATACACTGAAGTGCCAGAAAAACTGATGCACTACCAGTCTAATACTTGGTAGGTCCTCCAATGGGGGACAATCCTTAATTCTGTTGTACTCTGAGGTGTAGGATTTGTGTGTGCCACAGCACATTGCACTGCATCCCAGATGTGTTCGATAACGCTGAGATCTGGTGACTCAGGTGTAAATGGCAAAACCCCAAACTTAGATGATTGTTCCTCTAGCCAAAAGTGTGTGGATGTAGTGAGCTGTAGCATTGGAATGAGCTGGAGGGAAGTACAAACACACATCAACATGCTAAAAGTGAAAAGCTCAGTGTTAGGCTAAACCCCGAGCTCCACTGCAATAAACCTTTATTGTCTCGGTGATTTGTTTGCCTGCGGTACATTTTGTTAAAGCCGTTCATTGTGTTTAAGAAACTTCAGCGCAGTCATAATACTCCAGCTTTTGTTTAAGTATTCGGGCTTTACTACAATACCTTCAGATAGAGAAGTCGCGCGAGCTCCGTCTGTCTTTCAGTCATCTGTATGACCGTGACAATGAACGGGCTTGAATTAGAAAGACATTCTCAGTGACTCGATTGTCTGAATTTCACCAGGATCTGATTGTAAGTCTCCATAAATAAGTGTGGATGGAGCAGTGACGGAAACGTAAAAAGACTGCACGATGAGACGCCGGAGGCACGCCACCGGGTGGTAGTGATGTCGGCATGCATACAGAAGGACTTTTCTGTTTTCCGCCGTTTCTGTGCTTATCCTTGACCAATCACCAAATCTCTCACATTGCGTGCATAACTGATAATGGCGGCTTTTACAGCACGTGTTTTTAATGGCTTTCACATGCTCGGATTAGGATAGACATGTGAACTGCATGTGGTGCTAATCACCGATTTTAACTGTAATACCAAACGAAGCTATAAATCACCTGTGTGTTTATGACAGGCCCTCATTGTAGTGCTAGTAACAGTTCATTTTAACAGCAATCTAACTGGAACAGTGTACTGTTAAAAAAAATATTCCCAATTTTATTTCCCCTCCCTGGTGCAATCCTGAGGTTAGACGTGGAGTTTTGAATGTTCTCTGACTGCGCATGGGGTTTCTCTGGGTTGTCTGGTTTTGTCTGGCGTCCTATCACATGCTACTAAGTGAACTGGCTGCGCTTAGTTAAGCTAAAATTTATTTATATGTGTGTACTGTACACGATGCCCTGCAATTCTTCCGTCCAGGTATAATAAGAAGAATAAATATATCCCAGTTCCTTCTCAGCCTTTGAGTCTGGCAGAGGCGGTCGTGGATGCTAACTACTAGACTTGTGTTGCTTTTATGATGCCTTATAAGTGCTAGTCTTTGGATGTTGAATTAACAGCACCTCAGAGTGTGACGTAGAGAAAAAAATGGATGCTTCTGTGAAAGCCTGGTTTCACTTGCTGGGTCAGAGCCCATGCAGATCAATAAAAAAAAAGGATTTTCTACTTTAAGTGCACTTTTACAGTTACGTGCCTGAGTGGCCATTAGTGCTGATCTACTATAGTGAATTAAAAACGCTTGTTCAGAATTACAGCCTGAAGAAACAGTACAGCAAAAACAGCAACAAGCCACACTTTGATGCTGATGCTGATCTAATGTTGATCACAGAAATAGCCTATGCAAAATAAATAGGCTGGTGGTGGCTCTGTAATTGTATGGAGTTTCTTAAGCTGGCATACCAAGGCACGGACCCCTGGTACATCTACAGACGTTTCTAACAGGTGAGCGCTACGCAGGGCTTTAGACTAACTTTTAGCACTGGTGTGCATAACTTTTTTTTCTTAGGTGCACTAGCACTAAAGTTAGGTGCACCCAAATTGTCAACCGCATCCCATTTAACACTGCAGTTTTACAGGTTGACTTTTTTTTAATGACTGTCCATATAGGCAATTTTTTAATGTATCTGCGATGACCTATAAATTTGGCACACACAACATCATTGCTGTACGGCGGGTTTACAATCAAGACATTTTTTTCTGAAGAATTATTTCAGGACTTAAACTTAGTGAATGGACGTTTTGCAATATTGTACGCAACGTTAAACTTGATTATCATCTCAGAAAGGCAGCAGGGGACAGGAGACACGTTTATCGCAGCATGCAATGTGCTTTATAGACGCATTGCGCTTTTTCAGCGTTTCAGTTCGAAATTGATTAGAACTTTACAGTAACTGCAGTGCATTATGTTATCTGCTTTACTGTACCTTAGCCTTAGGTTACTGAACCTTAGCGCAATGTACAGGAATACCTGGATCACAGTCTCACCCAGTCAGAGGTATCTGCTATCTCTGATTGGTTTAGGCCTAATGTTAAATCAAAGGGAAACTTTCAGAGTTCCAGAGACTTTTTTTTTCACCCTCGAACAGCTGGTTTAGTCGCACCATTGAGAAATTAGGTCACATGTGCAACCAAATTGGTCACACTCTAGAGCCCTGCTAGTCCTGCATTCTTTCTGATGGGTTTGGCCTCTTCCAACTGGACAATGCACCATCACACACGTCTATAGATGCCAATTTATGGTAAGAGGAACACTGAAATGAGTTTGGGGTTTTGCCAGTACCATAGGATGCCATGCAACGTGCTGTGAAACAGAAATCCTACACCTCAGAATACAACAGGATTGTGGAGCGTTCTGAAGGAAGTTTGGAAGGAAGCTTGTGGAGTCCATGTCCCATGGACGACTTACCAATTGTTTGACTGGTGTACCAGTATTTCTGCTACCTCAGTTTATTTAAATCCTTTAATGTATGTGGCCATTTTTAACTTGACAATTTTTAACTCGGTTAGTAAACATGGAAAGAACTGGTAGTTGAGAGGACTACCCTAAGTTGGCAAGCCGAAGTGGTGTTTTTGGTGTCTTTTACCAGTTGGAGACAGAATTACAAGTTGCAACATCACCTCGAACACAGCCTTCCACCCCAAACCGCTCTCCTCTGTCTCATTGTGACTCCTCTCCATGTTGATCCGATCCTGCCATCTGTTGTAATATTGACCCGCCTGGTGCAGCCGCTCACCTCTGTTTAATCATAACATTATATTAAGCGACGGGGCACAAAAAGCCAGCGAATGCTCGTTTAACACAAACGAGTCTCACCAGCTTTAACCTAATCCCAACACGAGATGTGTATTAATAGTGCCGCAGCCTTTACAGGTCAGAAAACAGGCAGGAATGTCATGTTAATGCAGAGAGCTTACAATGCTGATCATCTGAGAATTTACCCAGCATGCATTCCTCTGTTTTTCTGTTGAGCAACTGATTATAGGAAGCATCTAACACAAATACGCTAATCACACTCATAAATAAAAACCTTTCGGAGAGAGAGTGTGTGTGTGTGGGTGTGTGTGTGCCAGCATCGGCATTCGTGACTATATTAGCGACGGTATGCGACACCGAGTCTCAGTACGGTGTATGTTGAGTCACCAAGTCCACAAATCCGGGTCTGAATTTGTCTCCGATGACATGTGGGCCCATCCCAGCGTTAGAATGTGGCTGTTTGCATCGACTTCCTAGCAACTAGGAAAGCCGGAGCAGATGAAATGTAATGTGGATCATCGTCACTGTAAACAGTGAGACAGGCAACAGCTGAGACGCTCCACTTTAATGTGTTGGGTGGCGCGCTGTAATTGCTTACGGGGCTTTGATTCGCTATTCACGTTTGGGTGTGTAAGTTTATCATGAAGCAAATGCCACAAGTCAATATGAGTAATAATTAAAAACCCGTGGCTTCTGCATGCCAAGAAATTCAGGCAGCGGGCAAAAGCTGTCATGTCGTATGAATCAGTCCAGTGTGGCCTCCAGAAACCCGCTGACACATGTTGGGTGCCCCTATGGATTGACATGCCTCTACGGATGCCCTAAAGATCTTACGTTAGAAATCAAAAGGGGAAAAGTGATAGCCGACAGGGGCAGCTATACAAACCCCCCCCTTCCTGTTTGATTTCCAGATTTAGGTAAGGAACCGTGGTCTGATATAGCTGGAGGCAGTGGGTAGTGTGCTGCGTGTTAAGAGGGGGGGGGGGGTGGTCCAGATGGTAGGTGCACAAATACAGGCTGAGGAGCATCACCACCATAATTTGGCTGTTTAATAGAAGAACAAAGAAAGAGTGACAGGTGGAAGATGCCAGATATAACAAAGAGAAAGAGAGAAAGAGAGAGAGAGCAAATCTAACTAAATACAGTGATACAAGGAACAATGCGAACTCTAAAAAAGGAAGTGAAAGTAACATGTCCAGTAGCCCTGAGGATAATTTATCACGGTGACACTCAGCATGGACCTCATTTATCAAACTGGATATGAATGCATTTATTTCAAATCCAAAATGAATCCAATAAGACTAGCCAGAAATTAGAGCTGATCAGCTGCAGTGGCTGAGCTGCATTATTGCACGATTTATCTCTCCTACACAGTTTAGTCACTTTTTATGGTGTTTTCTTTGTCACCGAATGTAAATCAATTGAACACACTTTTTATTTGATAACTGACGGCCATTTATCAACACGTGCACATTACTATCAGGAAACATGGCTATAAATGAGCCTTAATGTTGTGGGTCAGGATTTTTATTTTATTTTTTAACATTCCAGCTTTTTTTCTTGGTATGCCCTTTGGCACAACTGTAATATTTTTTAAAGCCTTGAGTGTAAAAACTAAAAAGTGTTTGCTTTTAAAACCACTGCAGAGTTTCAGCTCTTATCGACGAGTCAAAAAGAATTGCTGCCATTTATATACAGCCTTAAACACACAGACACTGATAAACTGAGGAAACAGCACCTCTTTATTGCCCGTTTACTAAATCCCATAAATAATGAATGGCTGTCAGTTGAGACATTCCGCGAATCACTTGTGTTGACTCTCTGTTTATTAGTAACTGGCTTTTCAAAGGGTGGACGTACTGCCGTGTCCTAGCAAAAAAAAAAAACAGTACAGAGGATATTGTTTTAATTATAATTCATTTACAAAACAAAGAACTTGGGTCGTTAGAGGGGTTCATACATATGCGCTGCATTTCTGCCCCTGCCATCTGGCAACGGCTGATAGGTTCGAGTCCTGATAGTGATCCGAGCGCCACACAGGCGTGCGTATTTGTGTACGAAGCAGTCTGCGAGCGGCGGCGTATCGATCAGGTTATCGATACGGGCCGTCTCTGAGGAATACGCTCTCACTCCACAAGCCTTCTGTCTCGTGCTCTCCGGCCCACTTCCTCCTCTCCTCCCCACTATCACACCGGATTAGCATCTCAATGCCTGAGCAGGCCCCCTACTGACAAATCAACATTACCAAAAGCAGGCTAAAAGTGTGGCCAATCATGCCATTCACAGTCTATTCAACACGCTCTCAGATGCACAGACTCACATCCATTTCACTGTAGTCAGGGTTCTTTAGTGAACCCCTCTGACCCCCCACCACACATCTTTCGGCAGCACACGCTTTTACTTTTACACTCTTTACTACTTAGTTCTGTTTATTACAGAATTCGGATCAGACATTTCTGCAAGTCCAGTTTGACCAGGTCTAATCCTACTTAATCTACAAGTGACTCAAACTGGATTTTTTCCCTCCCAGTCATCGTTCTGTAATTTTTGACACCAGAAATTTTCCGTGATGAAAAGGAGCAAGGCACGGAGTTGTGATGAACCGGCCTGTCTCCGTTCTTTGTATAAAACCTTTTGTTGTTGCTGTCTGCATGGGCTTATTTCATTCACACGCTATTAAAACACAAAATATTTCTGTTCACCTCTCTGAGATCAACTCACCCATTTCTATCACACTTCAGAATAAGGCCTCATGAATAAGTCTGGTCTTAGAGGTGATGTAGTGCTGGGAAGTTTATCAGCAGGACATAAATGAAAAACTGTCCATAGATTGTGAAATCCTCACGACTGCTTTTTAATTCATATTTGCTTTCCCTTTTATTTTCTGTGTTTTTTTTCTAAATGTGGCACACACAACCTGGAATTAGGACTTCTATAATCTATTGCTAAAGTATTTAATCTCTATCTTTACTGGCGAATGATTAACATGCTCCTGTTGTTGAACGTCCCCCCTGCTCAACAAGCACATGAAGGTGTTCAGCAGCCAGGGTCACAGATAGTGTTTGACCACTAAGGCGTGATAGACATGAAAAAGGCCGCTGGGGTTGCTCTTTAACTTGGGCCTGACCTGCAGCGCTCGGAGTTGACACAGATCAGGAGCGGGATCCGGATTCACCGCATGTAGAATTACAGAGGAATACAACGTGGCAGATTAAATACAATATGCAAACTAATACACACAATCTCTGTATATTTACTCATGTACAGGATTCTACTGATTAATCACTGGTTAGTCAGCTGATTAATCACTTTACACCTCAGACCACTACACCTAGACACTTGGTCACTAGAACCTTTTCATTTGTATTATATGTAACATTTCTTATCTATTGTTTTGTCCTGCCCTTCTATCACTACTCCAAATATCACTTAGATATATGTATACAGAGGCCGTTGTATTCCTAGCCGATAGGAATAAAGTTCTCCACCGGTCCGGGCAAAGTGTGTTCACTGGCCGGTGCACACGGACGTGTTTAATTCCTCTGTGTGTTTAATTCCTCAGTGGTCAACGAGTCAGGTCACTTCATACATCCATGTAGAATGAAAGTGAACTGCTCTTTTGACCACTGTGCAGTTGACCTCCGGATTTGACCCATCCATACAGTCAAACACACACTAGTCACTATGTGCAACGCCAAGGGAGAAAGGGGGTTAGGTGCCTTTGTCAATTCAAGTCTTGTCATTTGTCAGGCTTAAACCTGGTGGGTTCCTTAAACTTTATTGTATTATACAATAAATACATTTTATATATATATATATATATATACACACAATATATATACTGTTTCTTTTTTTGTTGTTGGTATTTCTTACACATTTTCACATTTTTCTTTTTTTTTTACTATCTTTAATCTACCTCTCGTCCATCAGAGCAGCCACTTTACATTTCACTGTACTGGCTACAGATGCCCATGTGACAAAAAACAAATCTTGAATCTTAAACTAAGCGAATGTGCCACATGCACAGCATCCAAACCCTGGACTGTAGGAGAAAGCGGAGCTCCTGCTCACTGATGGTTCGAGAAGAAGTCTGGGAAAAAATTGTCCCTATGTCAGGAGAGCCACTGTTTCCCTGAGGGGAGTGTGTGAAACTGATAGTACACTGTGTGTGTGTGTGTGTGTGTGTGTATGTCTAAAATGGCTACTTGTGTGTTAATGTGGATGACTTTTCAGTTATATTACCCTGCTGCTTTCGACACTACGGTTCACATAGGCCAGGAAGCACCTTCATGGCAAATTGTACTCTCCTGCTACATCTCTCTCTCTCTCTTTCTCTCTCTCTCTCTCTCTCTCTCTCTCTCTTTCTCTCTCTCCATTCCTACCTCTTAAGTCTTTCTAATGTGAGTGGCTTTGTAGTACCGACAACCTCTGTCCCCTATCCTCCCCTCCCCATTCTCTCTCTCTCGCTCTCTCTACCTCTCTCTCCCTCTCTTTCTCTGTTGCTGAGGCAGGCCCATCTGGTATTTAGACTAGTATTTGCCTGTGAATAGCGTGGAGGTGGGGCGAGGAGGGGAGTGGGCGCCACTGGCCCTCTCTCTCAGCAAGCCCGTCACTCAGTGAGGCAGAGAGAGAGAGAGAGAGAGAGAGAGAGAGAAAGGAAAACGGAGGGAGAAAAGGATGACTGCCGCTGCTCCCTGCTCTATACAAGGAACTAGCAGCATTTTACTCGTGCAGGAGCCTGGATATGCACACGCAGAGGTAGGAGACGTGCGGAGAATAGAACTAGAAGTGGTTTGTAAAGTTTAAAAAGGGTGTCCTGGTCATATAAGGGTTTGGATTAGTTGTACTTAGTTACAGTCACACAGGGCAAGTGCACAGTAGTTGTGTGTGTGTGTGTTTGTGTGTGTGTGTTTGGGTTTGCGTGTCACCCCAGTCGGTGGCTGATTGAAATCTCGGCGCAACAGAGCTGAATGAATCTCAGTGGGTTTCCATGGATAGTTGACTAACTCTCTTTCTGCTAATCCTCTCTCGCCCTCCCTCGCTCTCTTCCTGTGTTTGCCTTTCACTCTTTTCTCGCTCTCTGAGCAGTGTCTGTTGCTGGAAGACTTTTGTACGAGCGGTAAGATTTGAGTCGATATAAAGCGCAGTGTTATTTCAACGGCGTGTGCCGAGAGAGACGCGTCGCCACCACGTTTCCACATTTTTTTTCCACCACATTAGCATGTCAGATTGATTCAAGGGGGAAAAGGACGTCTCGGGTAGCTTGACATGTTCTATTAACTCACTGTAACTCCTCCCAGCTGGACTGATCACCATCTTGCATGTGGTTCACTTTACACCACTTAGACTCAGGATGAATATGAGCTAAAGGAGAGGACAGTGTGAGATTCAGAATAACGTCCCTAAGGGCATTTTGTCACATTTCTCTTCAAGGACACTTATTTGTTGGTCATGAGACATAGAGCAGAAAACTGTAGACTACATTGTAGACTACCTGATTTTAAGATTCCAAGTTTTTTTTATTTGTCACATACATAGTCATACACAGTACAACCTGAAATGCTATTTGACTGTCGTCCACAGAATAGGGTAGAAAAAGGTAGAAAAAATACAGTAGAATAAAATAAAATTAAGTGGAGTAAGTGAACAAATAGTAATAGAAAGGTGTGTATATATATATATATATATATATATGCATGCAGTTTTTGGATGGGTCTATCTGTGTTGTATACAATTGCTCCCTCTATATAATCTTACTGTATTCGTATTTCTATTTTGTATTTTTTATATTTTATGTTCCATTTTTCTTCTTGGAGAATGTTAAACTAAACTTCGTATAATGACAATAAAGGTTCTGTTCTATTCTGAAATTGCAGGCAGAGTAGGAAGGGTCTGTGGGCAGTCTAGGTCACGGTAGATATGGATGTGACGCGGTGTCTGGTTTAAGAAAATTCCTAAAGAACTGGAATTACGTTTACCCTTTCCAAATGTTGGATAAAAACAGCTTTGGCAAGACATTCGCTTGTTAAGTGTAATGACTGTTGAATTTAAAGTGCCTGATAATACAGCAGTGTGCTTCAGAGTACATTTGAGCATTCTGGTTTATCCACTGCTCAGAAATGTATCTTTTTTTTTTCCTAATCCCCATCTGTTACGGATCTCCTGATGAGGACTGAGATTAGGTTTAAAACCAGTGCTGATGAGGCTCTTTAGGGTTTGGAGATGAATATTGAATAACTGATGTTAAAATTGTAAATGGATTTTGGTGGTAGACTGATAGGGTCAGTCTCTTTGGTTTTTTGTCTTTCCTGCTACTTACAGAATCAATTTTTAGTTCCCCTCCCAAACCTTTCGTAATGGTCATGCCCTCTAGTCTTATTGCTTGACTAGTCCTGAGGCATGTCAACCCCCTTCAGGGCCACTGTCTGACTGCAGCGACCCCCCCCAGAACAAAGTCACTGCATCAAATACCCACCCAGCACTATTCCAACATCCCCCGTGTACCTTTAGTCCACCCCCCGAAAACCACCAGCAGGAGATTGGCCTCTAGAGCACAAAAACAAGCATATGCGATTTTAATTAGACTGCCAGTCTATTGTAGTTACTGACTGTGGTGTCCCCAAGTGTGTGTGTGTGTGGGTACTAGCAGACCCCGGGGTGGACACCTGTGGGTACAAAACACGGACCTTCACGCCCATTAAACGACCAGAAGCAGAGAAGGGTAAACATGTGCGAGCGAGGAGATCCTGTGCCGTCAGCCGTGTCGCTCTGGGAGGGCGAGTGAGTAAGAAAAGGTTGGCAGGTTTTGTTCCACGGCTTGTTAATGACATGTTGACTGATCATTGGAGCGTGTTCGCTCGCTTCACCTCTCGCTAATGAGTCAGCGTGTGCGGGATTTAGGACCCCTCAGAAACTCCTGACGAAACTCGTCTGGAGTGGTAGGAAATGCAGGTGGCATTTCAGACCGAGATTTTACACGTCCTCAGAGGCACATCGGTTAGCGTGTCGTGGAGCAGTCAGATCAGATCAGCTGTCTTATTCTTCACAAATTGTAATTATTTATACCCCCAAGCATAAATTGGGAGGGGAGGGGTTGTGAAAGAGAGAGAAATTGAGTTTCTGATGTCTCTAATGTACCCCTATTGCTGCTCTGCAGGCTCTACAGTCCCAGCACCCTCCTGGGCCCAACCTAATCGAATTATACCTAAACACACTTAAACACACACCCCTCCCTCTGACTCACTGCCTGAGGGTCACACACAATGCCCTGGCAAATAACACACTTTAAAAAGACCTGGCCTACACACACCATTATTTTATAGTATATTTACACACACACAAACACACACACACTTGCACCTTATGATCTTTATAACTGATGTAATTTATGTTGTTTAAATTGTTTATGAGATCTAATTTCCATATGTGAAGCCATAAACAGTGAAAAGACGATTGTGTGTATTGAGCCTGTAGACGTTTTATGAGTCTGAAATTTGTCCTGTGACGTTACTGGTCTGGATATGAGTGAGTGGACGTTTTTCTATATAGAGTTTGTGGGTCTTGGTTAAAGGAAGGACTCGGTAAAGATTAACCCCTGTCTCATTTCCTGTTTGTCGTCATCTAGCACAAAGGCGACAAAAGTCAAAGGGCAGCTCAGGTCCATCTCAGGTCCAGTTCATTCACAACTGAAGTCTTAACTTGGTGCTGAGAACAAACTAGCGATCATTCTACTTCCATTACGAACAGACTTTCTGTACCTCATCTGTTTCTTTTCTGTGTGATTACAGGAAATGAACAATGTAAAAACATTTGTAGGTGCTGTTTATATCGGTCGTCCTCTCTCAAAAAAGTCTGGACAGGCTCTGGTGGCAGGCAACACATGTAGAAAATATCCCAGAGAGCAGAGCTGTGGAGTGTGACGGTGCCTGGAGGTCATGTAGGGTTCACCCGCTGCGGGTTTTCTTCCTGAAAACAGCTGCGGTTTGCGCTGGACCCGCAGTTTATACGTCACTGTATAAACAACATGGATTTCATTCAAATGAAGCGCCAGAAAAACTGGTATAACACCCGGCATGGACTTCACGAACTTTATTCCGTAGACGATAAACACTACACTTCCTTTAGAACGTTCCACAATTCTGTTGTATTCCGAGGTGTAGGATTTCATGGCATCCCAGATATGTGTGAATGGAAAACTCAGACCAAAGTTCCTGTAAGCACAATTTGGCACAGCAGTCAGTAACCACACTGATTTACACCATCCTCATCAATCACACAATATTTAAACCCTCAAGATGCTATTTATCATCCAGGTGCAGATGGACTGGCACCATCAGTTCTGCATTAGTCAGATTAGCATTCCTTTAGTCGGGGAGGTCACATGACAGATGGTGGCACATCCCCTCAACATGTAAAGGAATGGAGATGTATAATTTATTACTTTATAATGCTGAAACAATGCTAAGAATCCAGACACTGGCATATTATTGGATGGTTCTTCTTGATCTGATTTGTCCAGATGGTGAAAAATAAACACAACGCTAATAAATGATCAACAGTTTTTTTTGTTTTTGGTGTTCAATCATTATTAGAGGCGTATCATCAGAGCTGCGAAACCTAAACAGCTCTGTGCGTCTTGTTCTCTCAATGGGTGAGATTGTGTGTTAGACACATGTGCTGTCAGTTATATTCGACTAAATGATCAGTCGTAGACCGTAACTGATTACACTGCCACCTGGTGGAGTACAGGGTTCGGACCTTTTTAGAGAACGTCTGGTATGCCGTGTGCTGCTGCGTCCTCACATACCTGAGACTAGTGAGAGGTGGACACAGGGCCAATCCAGTCTATTTATAGAGAGAATCTTTGAAGTCAGTCCAAGACACGATCATTACAAGTTGAAATATTGCACCAGGTTTACAAACGTGAGTACGTGTACATTTACTCAGACGATTTTATTCAAAACGGTGCCGCTTAGCAATCTCGCAACCTTTCGATTAGGAGTGCAGAGGCGCAACCAGTAACCGCTCCTGGTTTTAGCATGCGAGTGATTTGCATTTTGATAGAGTCAGGCTTTATTGTTTTATTCTTTGTTCTGGCGGTATCAGGAAATCAAGGCACAGTGAATCAGGGTACAATAACTTGTGAGGAAATTCAAAGTCCTCTGCACGTAATGTCCAGTTTAAAAGAGACACACTCTTCAGGGGAAAAACACATTCCTGGCATGACTCGAACCTGAGATCAGAGATTGGCTGCCATCCCAAAAGCTTTTCCCTGCCTTTCCTCTTTTTTTATATATATATTGTAGGAAATAATAATGGAGATTTCTTTCAAGTGTTAAAATGTCCCGTCGACCTCCTTACACTGCAGGAGTGTCATTTATGCATGCATACAAAAGCTTAGAGCTGTTCTCTTATTCCCTCTCTCTCTCTCTCTCTCTCTCTCTCTCTCTGTCTGTCTCTCTCTCTCTCTCTCTCTCTCTCTCCGTCTTTTGTGCGAGGTTGAATAGTGCTTCTTTCAGAGGTACCTCCTTCAAGCTTTTTAATTCAGCTCTCACCAATCAAACACTCCCAACGCATACACACACGCATACACACACCATTCACACTTCAAAGGGCCTTAAACCCTCTCAACCATGATGTCATCTTCAGCCCGTCTGCGGCGTTAAAGCATCAAAACGGCCCGATCAGAGCCCGTGAATCGCCGCATTGATATAAAGTGTTTAATTTGGGTTCTGTGTGTTGGATCAGGGGGAAACACACAGAAAAACAGTTTGCCTCTAGGCTGTGACCTCTTTGTGCTTCTACTGAGCCTTTTGGTGGCTTTGTCACCGTGAGCAGTTTTTTTAAAACACCGCAGGAGTAAATCGAGTCCCTCTTGGTTCTCTTTTGCCGGACATTTCTGTTTTGCAGACGAGGCTGAAACGTGAAAACAAGGACAGTAGGATACGTTATGGTTTTCTGAATGGAAAATGTTCATCTCGGAGCCAGAGGGATTAAAGTTTAGGTTTAGTAAAATGTCTGTGTTAATGATGGCGTCCCAATAAGACGTGATCATAAAAATTGTCTCAAGATTACCAAGAACGCCAGTTTATACACTTATGGAATAAATTCCTGCCATTTGGTCTTTCACTTGCACTGATCATTTACCCCCCCTCTTCCAAAACCCGTCTTACTCTCTCTCTCTATCTCTCTTTCACACACACACACACACTTTGGGTCAGCCATTAGCAGTCAGCATTGTTAGTTTGAACTAACCTCTGGTCTGCCTGATGACTTTAGTATCTGGGTTCTAAGCACCTCCAAACACTGGCATGTGGCTGTTACTTCACCACACACACACACACACACACACACACACACACACACACACACACAGGTTGATGAGTAAGTAGATTGACTTCACCCTGGCCGGTGAACACCCAGTCCAAAGGGTCTAAGTTAAGATAGGAGAGAGAAAAAGCCCAGCACTGATCTAGAATAAGACAGAGGAATAGCAGGAGGTTCCCCGTGTCAGCTTAGATGGACTGATTTCTCCCGAAAAAAGGGAGATTCTGAAGGACAACTATTTCAAAGACGGATAAAAAGGGAGCAGGAAAATTCACGTGACATCACCTAGCAGCCCGAGGAGCCCTTCACAGTAAAAAGAGGGTTTTGTAAGTACACGCATACTGTGATTATAAAAGGGTTAAGGATTTCCCCCCCCCCCCCCCCCTCCTTCTTAAGGAATCTGTCAGAGCTTTGCCATGTCAAAGGGTCAGGGTAGTGAGCGAGTGTTTGATCACTGGGAATCCTTCCTTAAATCTCGGCACAAGCAGAAGGAGCGTCGTGCCTGTTTAAAACGAGCGAGTGTGTAAGAGCCAGGCGCTAGAAAACTAATTAAGGGGAGCTGAGTCTCATATACAAGAGCGCCGGTTTCCCAGTACTAAAGCCATTAGCTCTCCTGCTGACGGGCCAAAGCTGGACTGTCCAGACCTCCCAGCTCCTCTATAAATACCTCTTTAGTTTACATGAAAATGGTGTGGAGAATCTTTTCTCTTTTTCAGCTCATTTTCTGTTTCACGCACATTCACTCACGTCCACCTTCTGCTAAAGCGACGCCATTCAGATGATCTCATCCGTGCTTGTATGGTTTTGCTTAACTGTGAACCTTCTGAAAAAAAAAGGGAACTGTTTGCCTACTGTGTTTGCACAGAGAAATGTGACCTTGGCATTTAACCCATGCGTGCAGTGAAACACACATACCAGTGAACACTAGAGGGCAGTCAACACACCTGCCCGGAGCAGGGGGCAGCCCCAAACCACAGCACCCAGGGAGCAGTTGGGGGGGGGGAGGTGTTAGGTGCAATGTTCAAGGACACCTCAGTCATGTCTTGCCCTGTGCGGGGATCGAACCCGGGATGACTAGGCCACGGTTTACAGCCGCCATATTTATGGTTATAAAATCGTTCCATGTGCTGATGTATTTTCTGTATCTTCATGACCATTCTAATCAGTGCCAGTGAAACGGTTATACAAAGGCTCAGGATCACAATGAATGCATTGTTGCACTGTGTAATAGGATGATATCAAAGCTAAGTCAATGCAGCACTATTTTATATATCGTACGACGCCTTTGTTTCTGACCATAAACACAGAATTCAAACAGGAAAAATAAACTGCCTAACGACAAACCACTGTTCCATTCGTGTCTGTATGAAAATGTTTCTCTGTGTCTCTGCCAGGCATACGGATGGGCTCTGGAAGGCATGAGGCACCTGGCTTGTGTGAGTATGGAGGACTGCAGCGCGCCTGAGAAGTGCCAGGGAGTGATGGCTTGCCTGGAGAACTATCGCAGCCAGCACGTGCCGATCCCTGATGCACACTTCCAGGAGATGAAGGACCTCGCTGTAGAGCTAAAGAGCGACCAGGGTCTAAAACAATGGAAATTCGCCTGGTCAAAGTGCCAGGAAACCAAACAGATGTTCGAGAAAAAGCTGGAGGCGGCACTGCGTGCCCGCAACTCGGGTTCAGGTGCCGGCAACCCCCGTGGGCCCCAGGAGCGGAGCAGCAGCCTTTCGTTCTCCTGCAGGAAAGCGTTCAGCAGCCTCCGGTCTCGTGACAGATTCTCCTCTACCCCCTGCACCCCGGTAGCCACTCGTCCGGATGCCCGCGATTCCCAGAGGACTCCAACAGGAAGTCCCTGTCATGCCGAGAACCGGATTCCGCACAGCACTCCTGTTAACTCGCACAGACTCACCCGCAGTGCATCTTCAGATGAGTCTCCTTACCCGGCATACTCGTCTTCTTTCGCCGCCAACCCTGCGCTATCTTCTGTAGGAGACACAAAGCGAAGGGTTCTGAGAAAAACTCAGAGCTTTGACGCCGCCGGAAGTGAAGTGGGCATATGGCACGGCACGTGCCAGCGGACGCTAAGCGAGCCGGCACGCAGGGGCCACATGGGCGTGTTTATAAAAGGCCTGGAGGTGAGCAGCACAGAGGGAACCGAGCGGCCCTACAACTCACTGCTATCACCGGCACACAGCTGGGCATCACAGGATACACACCATACGGGAAGCCCTGTTTCAGAGCCACGTGCCAAGGGCAGGTAGGAACACACACACACTCGTGACGGTACCAAAAGTTTTTCCTTATGTTTTATTTCCTTATATTTAAGAATTTCTGAAGTCTGTTCACCTTCTATATCATCCTTTGACCTTAGTCTCACACACAGGGACCCCCAGCCCACACAGAGTTAATATCATGGCCCTGTTTGCAGGCTGTAGTGATGTGTGTAAGAAACTCTGTGTGTCGCTGCGTAAAACTCGCTTCTCGGACTCATAAACCTCCTCCATTAGTCAGAGATGTCTTTTCCACATTGGGGCCCCCTGCTTCCCCGTTAATCCTCCTGAGATAAAAAGCCCCAGGCTCCTGATGACTCTCCCAGATGAGAGCAGCGCAGGGGGAGACTTTGAAGTGCAGTAAAGTGCGTTTGTCTTCCTCTGCTTCACACACCGCAGCCATTTATTAACACAGAGGAGGGAGAGGAATGGGGTTCTGTGTGTGTGTGTGTGTGTGTGTGTGTGTGTGTGGCTTTTCTTAACTCATTATATTAAACTAACCTTGAAACGTCCTTGTATCAGTGCTGTTTTGTGACTTTTTGTTTGTGTTTTTTTAAATTCTCACCTATCAAGGCTTCAAAATATCTTCAAAATAAAGCCTTGGTGTCGGCGGTTCTCACGGTTGCACGACGACACACATTTGTTTTAAATGCACGTTTTCAATATATAAAATAATAATGCATCAATAATGATTTCCATTCTCACTCTCTCTCTCTCTTTCTGTCTCTCTTTCTCAGTAAACTGCGACACATTGTGGACGAAATGGTGACAACAGAGCGCGAATACGTGCGCTCCTTGCGTTACATCATCGATCATTACTTCCCCGAGATGGAGCGCCTCGACCTGCCCCAGGACCTGCGCGGAAAGCGCAGCGTTATCTTCGGCAACCTGGAGAAACTGGTGGACTTCCACAGTCAGTACTTCCTGAAAGAGCTGGAGAGCTGCTGTAACCATCCGCTCCGCGTCAGTCACTGCTTCCTGCGTCACGTAAGAACGTCTCCCGGCACACTCCACACTGAATAGCTGTGAACACAGTGCTTTCCTGCTGTCTGTTTAACGTTTGTCCCAATTCGTGTTTCCTCTGAAACAGATCAGAGATACCCCCCCAAATCTAAAGAAACTATCTAACTAGTTATTTAACTATATATCTAAAGAAACTAGGCTTCACCCATTTAAACAGCATCACAGTGCATGTTTTATTTGTCACATGTACACAGTCATACACAGTACAACCTGCAGCGAAATGCCTTTGACTGTCAGGCCACAAAAGTAACTAAAAGAATAAATATAAAATAATGAAAAAATGAATATAAAAAAAAAAGGAAATTGAAATACACTTTAGAGAACTGCGCTGGACTGTTTTCTTCAGCCCGCTCCAGACAAATTTCTGACCATTACCGCCCATTCCCGCGACGTGCATGTCCACTCCTGCCCGCAACCCGCGAAGCTATGACAATTATTCCCGCACATTAATAGAGATGCATTGATTTTGTGTCTTCTCCCATCGCGCAGGAGAAAACGTAATATAGGATATTAATAAAGAGATTCTTGGGGTTTGTTTTGTTTTCCTGGCCTGCATAGGTTTTGACGCACTTGTCAGTAATAGTGCTCCTATTTTGTAATTTTCATGTAGTTTTTAAATGAAATAAAGGCAGTTTTATATTCTTTTCTTATTCTCTGTATTTAATTTACCTGGAATTACCTTTACGCTATAGTCTATAATCCTGCAATGTTTTGTTTTAGCCGCCCGTTCCCGCCCGCAGCTAAGTGCAAACCGCCCGTTCCCGCAAGATTTCCCAGCGGGACCCGATCCCAGTGCAGACCTCTAATACACATCTAGGAATAATTAGGAGCCATGTTGAACAGAAAATGTTAAACAAATAGTAAATAAGAAAATTTAACGAAAAAAGATAAAGTGTGGATGGAGCAGTCGAGATGGAGGCTGACCTAAATGGCGCCATCTTTTTCTCTATTACGCCATCTAATTTATGAATCTTTCTTTCCATAACACAAAAGTGTAAAAATGTCTACATCTCCTTTTTTAAAAAAAACCAAACAAACTTATGATTAGAAATGAGAGACTAGCGGGTGTTCACTGAAGCAGATTAAAGAGGCGCACTCAGCCTACAGCACAGCAGAGCCTTCGTCTCAGAGTCGAAAATTTCCTGGCACTGGGAAACCGACGGCACTCTGCATGTATAAAAAGAACATAAAACAAACTATAAGGCCATTAATCCCATATCACCGAGAAGTGCTTCCAGATGAAACTAAATACATGCCTGTTCCAATCTGCTCTACATTTCCTGACTAAAACTGTAGCGAGTAATTACGCATGGAGAAATGCTGGCTTGGTGAACTGCCGTACTGATTCTGTTATTTTATTTCTCTCTCTCCATTCGGTTTAAATTTGCAGCAAGACCAGTTTGGATTGTACGCTCTGTACAGCAAGAATAAACCCAAGTCAGATTCACTGCTGGCCAGTCATGGAAACAGCTTCTTCAGGGTGAGTAACTCCTGTACCAGAGTCTGTTGACTCGTTTCACTATAGTGAGAAGATCACTGATAGATGGATGTCGGTGGTCGGGGTAGATGATGAATTCTCTCCCCTGTCAATCACAGTGGCACTAGCCAAAAATACTTTACACCTAATCGCTCATGAATGTTACAAACAAAATACACTGACGTACCAGAAAAAAAACAAGCTGTGGAAATATTCTGTAGGCAATGAACACCAGACTTCCTGCAGAATTCTGTTGTAGGATTTTCGTGTTCCACAGCACGTTGCACGGCATCCCATCCCATAATATTGGCAAAACTCCAAACTCCAAAAACGATAAGTGTTCCTCTAACCATAATTTGGCGTCTCTAGACGTCTGTGGTGGTGCACTGTCTTGTTAGAAGAGGTCAAACTCGTCAAAATGAATGCAGGACATGAACAGGTTTAACTCATCAGAAAGGACACACACACAGTGTTCACATGTCAGAGACGCCTGTAAACGAACTAGGTGTCCCATGGAATGCAGCTAAACAAACCTCCCACCATTATAGACCCACCACGAAGCCGTATCGGTTTTCTTCACAGCCTGTACCAGTTTTTCTGGGACTTCAGTGTAAATCTTGAGTGCTTTTATGGTGTTGCCTCAGGGCTGGAACAAATTGTATTCATTCCTGTGTGTCTTAAAGACTCAACACCACAACACCTCAGTATGCTAAGACGATACCGCTCGCTCCGTCCTGTTTGTGTATAGAGCGCACATAGCGTCCGATTTTGTTCCCTTCGTGTCCTTGTTTCACCCTCGCTGTCGTTCTCTTTCCAGCATAAACAGCTGGAGCTGGAGGATAAGATGGACTTGGCCTCGTACCTGCTGAAGCCCATCCAGCGAATGAGTAAATACGCTCTGCTGCTCAAGGATCTGATTAAGGAGGTGAGCGAGGCTCAGGAGCAGGAGCTGTCCTATCTACGCGCCGCCGCAGAGATGGTCAAGTTCCAGCTGCGCCACGGCAACGACCTGCTGGCCATGGATGCCATCCGCGACTGTGATGTGAGTCACACGTACACACTTCACACATCTAACACGCCCAAGTCACTACTCCCAAAATACTTCTTCAGTATTTACGCAGTCATGATAAAGTCTTCTTGCATGCCAGGTTTATTATGAGCTGTACAAAGCAAACACGTTTTCCTTAGAGGTTTACACGTACTTGTTTCTCTGCGTCTCAGGTGAACCTGAAGGAACAGGGCCAGCTGGTCCGGCAGGATGAGTTCACCATCTGGTATGGGAGGAAGAAGTGCCAGAGACACGTGTTCCTGTTTGAGGATCTGGTGCTGTTTAGCAAACCCAAACGCATTGAAGGAGGCCTTGACGTCTACATATACAAGCACTCCTTCAAGGTAAATCACGTCTCTACACGTCAAAGTGGAGTGTTTTATTTTAAACTCATTATCATTTTGGCACCCTTTTTCAGTTTAAGTGTTTAGAGTCTCTTAAATGTACTCCAGAACAAGTATGTAGAGACAGTCTCCAGTTACCGGGCCACAGCACATTCGCTAACGGGCTGCATAATTTCTTTAGGTATTTTTAAATCAGTAAAACAAAATCATAGCCTTATGATAATTAAGCAATTGAACACGAGAGGGAGTGTGTTATCGTGAATGACATCATGGCGGTGATTTAGTCACAGAAACAAATCAAAGGCGAGTGCCAGAGATCATCGTAGTTGTGATGTTATTCGAATGAACACAACCTAGAGTGTTTTATAGCTTTTATACAACAGTTTTTTTACAAAAGAAGAAAGAAAATAAATCAAAGAAGCTCGAAATTGGACATTGAATATGCTTTAATATTCCACAAAAAGTTGTTCCACAATGAATGAGTTGTTGCTATGCAACAGTAAAATTTTTCCGTTTTGTATAAACACAAAAAAAAACAGCTAGCAGTTCATGTGCATAAACCTTGCGGTTACTGGCAACGTGGCACTTGTTACTTAGCGACACATCAGTTGTTACTTGGCAGCCTGTCAGCGGCGTGATACAAGTTAGGCGGAAAAAGCTGTGCTGTTATCACAAACATCAGCCTGGTTAGGACGCTTCTTAACCAATCAGATTGCGTGGTCAGAACTACCTGTTGTATAATAACCTTTATTGTACACAATTACATACTATTATTATTTGCATTAATTATAAGATTTACACTGAACTTGGGGCAGTCTATTGTTTTTTTATTTCTCACCACCGTTTACAGATTTTGAACTCGAGTGACTTGCGCACCACACTTTCATGACTTACTCTGGCGTGTGTATGCTGTGTTCCACGCCAACTGTGTACTTGCTATATTGCTATATTCCAAAACCTGACAACCAGTCCAGGACAACACTGACACTGGTCCATGGTGCAAAAAAGGGTTGTGGACTGCTGATCGAAACCAATACATTGTTGTATACAAATGTCTTTGTACCTATACCTTTATCAAAACAATGTAATGAATTTGTTACCAGTAAACTAGCTGCCCCACATAATCACCAGTAGTGTTTCAGTATCTCAATTATTTTATAGACGGCTGACGTGGGGATGACTGAGACCTCTGGTGAGAACGGGCTGCGCTTTGAGATCTGGTTTCGCAGGAGAACATCAAAGAACCAGACGTACATCCTCCAGGCTGCTACTGCTGACATTAAACAAGCATGGACCTCAGACATCGCCCGCATACTGTGGCAACAGGCCACACGCAACAAAGGTGTGTGTGTGTGTGTGTGTGTGTGTGTGTGTGTGTGTGTGTTGAACTTCCATGGAGTGTCTGAAAGGTTTGTCAAGACATCAAATGAAAAGGCTTGGTTGATGGTGTGTTACGGTCTCTTTTTCCCAGCACCTCAGCAAGTTTGGTAATAATAAATTCTGTATTTGTATCTGTACTCGCCTCGGGCAGAAACAGGCTTCTCAAAAGACTCATTTGAATCCGACTTGTATTGTTTTACAAAACTTTGACATGGCATCACTGAGCGAGAAGAAAATGCAAATCAGTCAGGCCTTTGAAAGTAGCTCAGGTTTTCAGACTCTGGCATAGCTCAGTATATATATTTTACCATAAATGACAGTTATGAAAGGCAGTGTGGTGAACTGGTATTTATCACTTGTGCTGTCCAAGTTTTTGGATCACTGTGGTAAAATGATATGATTTGTGTGTGTGTGTGTGTGTGTGTGTGTAGAAATCCGTATGCAGGAGATGGTGTCTATGGGAGTTGGCAATAAGCCATTTTTGGATATTAAACCCAGCGATGCTGCTATCAACGATCGGGCCATTGATTATATCATGAAGGGCAGAGGTAAGATAAGACCTTAACCAGAAACTTACCTAGTTTAACCCAAGGTATAATGTCCAAAATTGAGATCACCAAACTCACTAATGTCTCACTCTCTCTGTCTCTCTCTCTCTCTATTTCCCTCTCCTTCTCCTTCTGTTACAGGAGCTAGGACGAGAGCGTCCATCGCTGTCTCCCTGTTTGACCACTCCAATCCATTTACAAGAGCTGCTGTGAGTGCACCAGGTAACGGATCCCCAGGACCGGGTGGACCCCCCTCTTCCACACTGTTGGGACCTCTCAACCTCCACATGTACAGTAGCCAGAGTCTGCTAGCGGGCGAGAGACCACTAATCAGCCCGTGCATCGAAGAGGACGAGCTTGAGCATGAAACCAGCAGCCAGCCTTCAATGAGTATGTTGTTAATTCTTCTAGCCCCTTTCCTGAAGTCTGTGTTGTGACTGCAGGTGGGGAATTAACAGAATTGCCCCCTGCCCTATTGGCACAGTTTCAGTTTTAAGAACATGCCGATGATGTACCACCTATTAATGCATTAGAGCCAGCAGAGCTTTATGTCCTTACCCTTCGCCCAGGTGTAGCTTTGAAATCACATCACTGTTAGATTAAAATGAACATAACATCATTTAGATATACAGTATACGCATGATATGGTCAAAAGTTTGTGGACGCCTGATCATTGCACATTGCATCCATATGAACCTTAATTAAACCGTTGCTACAGAGTTAAAAACACACAATTGTACATTGTAGCGTTACAATTTCCCTCCTCTGGAACTAGACTGAGCACCATGAAGACATCATGGACTGAAAGCTCGAGTGTCCTGAATAGAGCCTTGAGCCTTAATCCCACTGAAGACATTTGGGATGAACTGCAGCCCCAGGCCTCCATCCAACTTCAGTGCCTGACCTCACTAATGCCCACATCCACACTAGAAAAGCCTTCCCAGTAACGTGCCGGTTACTATAACATAAATGGCTGTAATGGTCAGGTGTCCACAAACTTTTGTCTTTACAATGTTTTTCACAGACCCCATTTTGGCTTTCATCACCTTTATCATAGCATAAATTCTCTGTAGGTATGCACTTTATTATAACTTAGGGTCAAAAACACAGGGTCTGTTTGCACATCTGCCATGCTGCATGTGGAAAAATCTGCCGTCACAGCAAAATCAGGCCGCCAAAATGTCAGCAGCGCTCAACTTCATGCAAATACAAACCGTGTTTATTTAAAAGGTAAAGGGTAGACGGTTAATTTTCTTTTTACAAAGCTTCTCATTGTGTTAATTAAAGTCTATCAGATTGTTTACGTCTCTAAAAGACATGGTTTGATATTGTTTACGTGATTCCCATAGCAACGTCCATAACCAAAACAATAAAAAAAAAAGTCACAGTGTGTATTCGAAATGGCATACTACTATACTATTATACTGCATACTGCAGTAGTATAGAGTCGGCGTACGTGTAGCATACTACAAAGTCACGTGAGCTGTGAATTTGTCTGAGAGAATTTAAACCAGAAGTTTAAAAATGTCTTAGAACTTTCTGTTATTATAAACAATGAGTGTGTGAGGAGGAAGAGGAGATTCACACTGCTGTCCAAAACAGCTGTAACTGCTTCATTTTTGCACTTAAATATAAGTACAGTGACAGCGATGCTAACAACAAGTTACCTGGTAAAAGTAACTACAATTTTACCAAAACTGTTTAAGATATATTTAAATAAATGACTTTTATTTTAAATAACGATGGAATAATATAGCATTATGTAAAGTGATGTAGGTGGTGCATGCCGGGA
Source organism: Duopalatinus emarginatus (assembly GCA_028565595.1). Taxonomy (NCBI): domain Eukaryota; kingdom Metazoa; phylum Chordata; class Actinopteri; order Siluriformes; family Pimelodidae; genus Duopalatinus; species Duopalatinus emarginatus. The sequence continues at coordinate 5,079,650 of JAOVVF010000036.1, read as the reverse complement.
TGCAGTAGACCATGAAGAAAGCTCCCTCTGTATACTAAAAAAAATCTGACCGGAGTAGTACGTTATCTAAGTACCTGTAGTTCACTACAGAGATCCAGTTTGGTTGCATACTATATACTACTTTAAGGCAGATTTAGTATGCGAATAGTATGTAGTATGCCATTTCAAATACAGACATAGACACGTCGATGACATAGACACAGCGATGAGTAACGATTCGGACAAGAAGATGCTTTCTGTTACACTTATTGGAACATTTATGTAATATCAGTGTTGTCTTCCTGTGGTGCTCAATAAGTAAAATATAGCATAGACTTATGTCTTTGCAGGCAGAGCTCTAGTTATTCTGTCCTACATTACAAAAATAAAATATGTTGTTTTTTCCTCTCCAACTTTCATCCTCATGTCAGCATCTTCATAAGTGATCCAAATCTACATCTGCATTACCGCCAAGCTGTGCAGCAAACAACCGCCTCCCTAAAGACAATCGTACAGATAAAATTGTAAGATGGTACGCATTTGTTTGTTTTTAGCTACGGAGAGTTCGGGATCGTCTTCACACTGTCTGTCAGGCAGCGGCTCGAGCGGGTCAGACAGCGGCTGCGTGTCCAGTCATCTCCCCGAGGCTCTGTCTGAGGAGCCCAGCTCCCCATGCGACTCGTCCTGCTTCACCTCCGAGCACAAACCCAGCTTTAACAGCCAGTACATTTCAGCGGTCAGTATGCGTCTTCTTGACATATTCCTTTTAAGACCTGGCATGCGGTCCAAATCCATCCAGACCCTCCACAAAGATCATGAACGATACGTACTTCTACTGTTTCTCAAAACACGCTCTTAAAGTGTGTGTACGTGTTAAGTTGTTCTAAGTCCTGAAACATTTTGATATAAAAAAAAGCAGTGCTTGAATCCAGTTTTTCCCATGCTGCTTCACAGTGGAAGTACAGTACACATTCCCATTGTTCTGCTGCATGAGTGTTTTTCTTCACATAATAACCCCCTGCAGTGGTGGTTTGTTTGAAGTGGCACCTCTGTATCATTTTTTTAAAACACCCCACTAAACACAGACATCAAGAAGAACACACTAAATAACGATGCGTTCTATCAGGCAGTCTGTCTCTAACTCTAACGGCACACAACTCTTTATACATGTATACGTTGTGCATAAATATGCAATCTGATGGTCCTGTGAATAATTCCTAGCATGCAGATAGAGAAAGGTACAGGACAGCCAGGTATAATCAGTGCCTTATTGATAACATTTTCCAGTGTAATACATTACATCAGGAACTCCAGAACAAAATCGTAATCATGTTGTTGTTTTTTAAAACTACGATCTGAAAAACATCACTGAAAGTTAGTTTTGGTGATAGTGAAGCCCAGAAGGTCTGGTTTCACTGACATTGCTTTCACACAGCATATCATTAACTCGCATTATAAGCCCAGGATCATCACTTAATCCATTAAAGTGGCATTTTGCTTCTTCTGCTGCTGCATTTTCTACTGTAACGTACTCAAAATAATCATCATAAACACCTGTTTGCAAATACATTTCCTCCTGATCGGTTCAATTTCATTTCCTGATTACAAAACCAGTGAAACAGCGTCCGTTTACAGTCAGACGCCACTTTAAGACACTTTAAATAAAATCACAAGCATCGGTTTATTTAACGGACGTTAAAACTAGCCTCCACTCCTGTACTAATAACCCTCCCGTGTGTCCTTCTCCCCACAGAAAGGTGCTCAGGTCCTAGGCCCCTCCACTATAGTGTGAGCACTCTGTATTACCACAGCTGCTACTGTAAGTCCTGCTTCTGCTCTCACATGACTCCACCAACCACAACACACACATATGCATAACTAACCCCTCATCAGCTACAGTCATCCAGAATTACCATACACCAGACCTGCATTTCTGCATACTGCTATAATATAACACCTGCCATGTTGTCTCATAGGTTTAATATCCGGCTGACACTCTCTAGAAGACGACAACGTCCACCACACAGAAGAGGACATAGACGTGTATTTATTGTCCCATTCAACCTCGAGCAAATATCATCTTTATCATATGGACTTCTGGGCTGGAAAATAGCACTGTTTTATATAAAAAAAAAGCCACTTGTCAGCTGATATAGCTTATATATTACTTTTTTTTTAAAGTTTAAATGTTGTATTTATCTTTTTTAGGTGCTGGTACAGTAGTTTTCTGTACTGTTATCAGTAACTGTAAATAATTGTTTGTTTAACACAGTTGTGAACTGTTTCTAGATTTTTTGCCTCATCTGTCTGACCACTGCAAAATAGCCAGAAATAGAGCTGCACGTGATTGTAAGGATATATAAAGCTCCTCTGATAGTTCCTAAGCAGTGCGTTTTTCTCATTTACACCCGATAACTCTGTTCTGTTCAGTTTTTATTCACTTCTCTTTGTCGGGATTCGCTAAACTGACCTGTGGCCAGTTATTTGGATTCAGATCCTACAGGCTACCTGGTTTCCAGCCGTTCCAGCTTTTCACTGTCAGACCTGTTTCAGGATCGGCGCTCGTGAGGAGCGGTCGGCGCGTCAAAGAATTCTGAGATCTTCGTTGACCTTAGGTCAGTCAAAACTGGCTGTGCTGCTCGATGGGCGCTGGTCACTGTTTACCCTGTTTGAGGAGAGAGTTCATTTCACTTGTCTAGTCATCTGCTTTATATATAACAGCAAAACCAGACAAATAAAAGTGTACATTGGCTGTAAATATTAGCACCTGTGGTGCGTCGAGCAAATAGCATGTAGGAGTGTAAGACTGTGATAACTTTGTAAATATATGCATTAGCCAGCCAGGGAATCACAAAAGTGCCATTCAACTATGAAACCGTTGACACTGCAGTAAAGAAAATAGGTGTTAACCTTCCACTTACAGCTGGAGAGTATAAGTCGCTTAAAAGTGTCATACTTCCAAATGGTTCAAACAAATGTAATAAAACAGGATTGGTTTGTATCCACATCGAACATGAGTTTCATTTCGGCTCTGTTTCAGCCTTTATACTAAATGTTGGTATTAAATAATGACCTGTTTGCTTTACTGCTCATTATGTACGTTTTTATCTTTTTTATTGACATTTACATATAAAACTGGACATCCTGAGAAGTCAGTTTTATACTAAATGGGAACAGATTGTGGTACACGGTGTTGAACAAATGTGCATTATTCGGCCACTGGGTTGGTTTATGGTGTACTATTGGAAATAATCTATCCAGGGGCTGTGGTTTACCCACTAATGTGGACAATGCTACGGAACAAATGAAGCTTTAATATATCTGGAAATTTATCCATGTAATAAAACTTAATAAAGCTAATGAAACTGTAATAAGGCATAAAAATCCAAACAGATTAAATGTCATATCTGTAAAAGTAAATCCTGCCTGAAAAAAATACAGTAATATAATTATATTGTTCATGCTTAAAAATATAATAATAGGGCCCTGTTGGGTTTAATTGCACTGCAGTTCATATGGTTACCAAGTTGTAATGCTTCACTGTGAGCCAATGGGAACATCTCTAGTATAACATCTCTCTAGTATAAAGCTTGTGATGACTGATTTTAGATGGAAGAGGTGAGTATAGACTCAAAAATGTAAATATTTAATATAATACACAGTAGGGGTAATCAGAAAAAAAATCAGGAAAATTCCCATGTCGAAAATGCAAGTGGTTGGACTACTACAGCACTATAATAAATGTAGTAGAGGGGAATGTCATATAGTGAAGTGACCTGCTGGTGGCGGTAGAGAGGTTAAGGCCGCAGGGAGCGAAGAAGAGTGCGTGAGATCCGGGCGTGTGTGGCGCGTGTAGGTGTGTTAATGACATGTTCGGTAAGCTGTTCAATGTTCAGTAAAAAGTCCTGACTACCAAC
>JAOVVF010000036.1:5063504-5075654 GCA_028565595.1 Duopalatinus emarginatus | reverse complement strand
ATAATAATGTCTGCAAGTTCACATTAGAAGTCTGATGCTACTGGCAGTTATAGCAATAGCCTAGTAATGATGATAGGTCTACCTACCGCTACTGATGATTATAATAATAATAATAATAATAATAAAAAAAATAGTCTATCTATCTATCTCGGCGCCAGGAGGAAGGGGGCCCCAATTGCAATGAACCAGCTTTGGGGGGGCCCAGTTTGCAAAAGTTTAAGAACCGCTGTTCTAGATGTTAGCTATAACTGAGAATGTGAGACATGTAGCGGCTGGACAGTCTGTGCTACACACATAACAGAGACACAAGACGGCTGAGCGATTAATCCGAGCAGCTCCTCTGCAATGAAGCGAACATATGGAAGCACTTAGGCTTGTATGAAGTCAAAGGGGAAAAGTACATTGACAAGAGCCACACAAAATGCAAGTTGTGTCAAACTCATCTGAAATGTTTTGAAAACACGACAAACATGAGGAGCCATATTACACGTTTTCACCCAGAGGAGGTCTAACATAAGGGAGGCTTTTTTTGTTATTATATGTTCATAATATGCTGAAATCTACAAACATTCTGAGCTGCTGGTACAGAATTCTGTATTTTTGTATGAAAGTTGTGATTTTGGTACAGTAAAAGTTTTTCTATTCTCAGGATATTGTTTAAAGTCAGAAGAATTTGGACCCATTAATTGTTTATAAGTGCATATTTTATGTTATTCAGAATAAGCTGAAGCCAACAAGCATTATTTTTGTATGAGAGCTGCTATCTATTAATTATTAATTAATTAAAAACATATTCATTTACTATTAATTTACAAGCGTGCTGCTACAGGTGTACCTTTTTCTTTTTCTTTTTTTGTAGCTTCTGTGTGATGCTGCGATGTGTGCTCTCTAACGTTGGCCTTGCGCTTGCCATATTGCTTCTAATTAATTTAATAAATAAAAGACACTGGAAGTTAATTCATTATGGGTCATTACAGATACTTTACTTTAAAAGTACCAAGTAGTCATACAATGAGAAAAAATAACTTCTGTATAGAAGAAAACGAAGTTGTCAAATCGTAAGGAGCCTAGAGATTCCCACCCTTAATACACTGTCAAGTGAGCTAAAATAATTGGATATTAATAAGTAGAGCACTTGGGAACCCACCAGTTAAAAATCAGTGATGTCATGTAAGTATTTTTGAAATATCTGAATTGTCTACAATCGAGAAGGCACAGTGTTGGACACACACCTGTTTGTTGTAGGTATGGTGACTTCCAGCAGGTCTGGAGGAAACAGGCTGACTGTGTCGAGGGACATCTTCCCTAGTAACTCGCGTACACACGCTGTGTATCTCTTTGCCAGTGGCAGAGTGAACTTGACATGAAAAATGAAGAGTTAGTGTAAATTGTCTGATTACTCTACTGCTTGTATAAACTCTCTTCAAGTATCTCTACAGAAATATATATTGTATAAAGCTAAATGTAACTTTTTATTAAATCCAATGGCAGACTTGCCGAACCTAAAAAGGAATAACGAGCATTCCTAGGAAGGAAACAGGACCAAAAAAATACAGTATACTTTAAATAAAGTGCTAGTTTAAATCCCATTATATAAAACAATTAAATGACATAAATTAACATTATTTTTATTTCTTTAATTTAAATTCTGCTATATAAAATAATATAGCCTACTAAATCTATTTTCCCCATTTACTGATTAGGATTCCAGCAATATTTTTGTCCGGAATAAAAAATCCTTATCATTTAGACCTACTAATAAAACCCACAGTTACCTTGACCCACTGCAACAGCTGCTCCTGCTTGTCCAGCTGTTTATTGGGCTTGACTTTAATCACAGTCAAAAGCTTCTGCACAAAGTTGTCCACTCCTATGTGACCTTTCTGCAGCAGAAGCACAAGGACAATGTGGGTCAGAGTTCAGCAGTGCTTAAGTGTAATTAAAACAATAATTATACACTGAAGTAGCAGGAAAACTGGTACACCAGTCTAATACTTTAATACACAGAGCAGGGACTCGCAACGAACACCATACGTCCTGCAGAACGCTCCACAATTCTGATGAATCCTGAGATGTAGGATTTCTGTGTTCCACAGCACATTGTATGACATCCTAGATGTGTTTGATAATAGAGATCTCATGACTTGAATGACAAAACCCCAAACTCAGATGAGTGTTCCTCTAACCATAATTTAGCGTCTCTAGACGTGTGTGGTGACCCGTTGTCCTATTAGAAGAGGCCAAACCCATCAGAATGAATGCAGGACACGAACGGGTGTAATTCATCAAAAAGGAGAGACACACAGTGTTCACCTGTCTGAGACATTTGCAGACGTGCAATGGTCCCATTTTGCCGTCTGTACCAGTTTTCTAGTACCTCAGCGTATATGAAGCACCAACACTGTTAATGTAAAGTTTCACAGTTACCTACCCAGAGCTGATGCACCAGCTTGACTGCGCAATCCTTGGAGCCGAACCTGCTGGAGTCGGAGATTGTGCCGGTGAGAAAGGCATGACACTCTCGAGCGTATACCATTTCTTCATAAGACATACTGAAGTATGCAAATGCAACATCTGGAGAAGAAAATTCTGTATTAGTCTGAGAACCACTGCCATGTGCGTTTGAAGAAAATAGCACAAAATGAGCAGAAAACAAAAGTCTGCACCATTCTGCACTGCTGCTCCAGTTTGTTGTTCCTCACATTAGGAATGTTTGGCCTATGAATGTCTTACTGGCATGACAGGCAAACGTGAACATGACAATTTAGATTTTTTTAATTTTATTTTTTATTTAAGCTAAGCCGCCCCTCGTGTTTCTTGTTCTTTAAGGAAACTCCAGCTGTGATAAATGACACCTGATGAATGCAAATAAACCTGAGCAGAATTTCTCTTGGGCACTTGATTTGAAATAAGCTAAGTACAGATCTTACCCTCTTTCCTGGCTGGCTGCATCATCTGAGGCTGTTCATCTGTTGGAGGAAACAAAAATGAATCGTGCAACTGTGGTGCTGTGTTAAATACATTGGCCTGGAAAATTTGCTGGAGACTCCCAAACCTACTTTGCCTTGGCACCATTAATAGAAAACCTAACACTCTTTCAGCCTAAGAACACCACGTGCACAGCGAAGCACGGTGGCGGCGGCATCACCGAGAGTTACCCCTGTCTTCTCGGTCTCGGTTTTGGATTTACAGGCTTCTTCACGTCTAGTTCCATATTGATCTCTTCTAAAAACCAAACTCAGGATTTCCTGGTTTTCAGGAATTTTGTCCTGGACATGTTTTTATGTTTTTCCTTAATTAACTGTATTGCAGTTTCAGGTTGTAACACTACATCATGTCGGAAAATTTAACTGGGGTGAATACCTATGCAGACCACTGCAATTAACATCTCTATGCCACCCAGGTGGATCAGCCAACCATCTAACGATCTGGTTTTTGACTTCAGCAGATATTACTTCACTTTTAAGTGTTTTTTTTCCCCTGCTGCTCGGTCTGCTTCCTAGACTGTATGCTCAACCTGTGTAGATGATACTGTGGGTGAAGTAGCCTCCCGCCTCTCCTCTTCCCAGCACTGCAGGATGTTCCACCTTTAAGACACACCCACCCACAGGCCACGTGAAGCTGGTGATTGGAAACACACTTCCTCTCATAGACCTTCTCTGCATATTCATCTGATCTGCAGCAACACACAGTGTAAAAACACACCTATATCCAGTCAGTAAATGGGATTATAACTGAACTCACTATTTTGTATTTTGTCTCATACCTCGGCTGGGATTGTGACCGAGTTGTCCTGACGTGTGTGTTTGGTGTTCCAGTCTCTGCTTGGTGTTTGTGTGTTTCCTCTGTGCACTGTCCATGTCACTGTATTGCTGTTGCTCTCTGTAGCTCTGTCCGGTTGTGACCTTCTCTGTATCGGACTGTTCTAATAATGTTTGCATTAGCTCTGTTTTTGAGAGGGTTTCTGTCTGCATTAATAAAGCCAGACGCTCCAGCAGAGGACCGTTTTCCTTTTGCCTGCTCTCCAGCAGTATGTTCAACATGGAGGCCATTTCTCTGTAGTCCTCCGAGGTGATCTCGCGGCCACTGCATGCTGCGATCACAGGTAGACGCTGGCTGCTTGTCTCGATCGTCTGCTCCTCGTGAGGACACGAGCCACTGGAAACCTTTGTGGTTAGAGGTGAGTGACATATGAGTGATGTCAGTGAGATTTGGTCTGTTTTTTCTGCAGGTCTCACTTCTGTTATGCTTCCTGATGCACCGACAGAAACACACAAAGGCTCATTGTCTGAGTGTGTACTGGACGTTTCACTGGAAAGAAGAGTGTTGTCAGGGCTTTCCCTTTGAAATGACAGAGGCTCGGATTCCTGTAGTTCATTCAAGTCCTGTGTAGAGGAGTGAATATTATTTTTGTTATGATATGAGGGTATGGTACACTATAGCTGCTTTAACAAAATAGTATATAAATGCAAAGAACTTACAAGTTGCATATAATAGGATTTTAAACCAGCATGGATTTTATAGCCTTTGTGTTTCCTAAACCATTTAATTAGCTCAGTGATAACCGAATACATTTAGGGATAATAGGGGCAGCCGCAAGGTCTGAGGTTAAGGAACCCACCTTGGGACCTGGGTTCGAGCTCCGCAACCAACAAGACTCAACTGAAGTGCCCTTGAGCAAAGCAGCTAACCCCCAACTGCTCCCCGGGTGCTGCAGATAAAGGGACTGCTGACTGCTCTGGGCATGTGTGCTCACTCCCCCCTAGTGTTCGCTAGTGTATATGTGTGTGTGTTTGCATGGATGGGTTAAATGCGGAGGTCAATTCCTTTGCACTGTGGTCAGAAGAGTAACTCACTTTGACTTGACTAAAATGAGTGTGAAATATTATCAGCAAAATAACATAACATAAATTTTATTTAGATATGTTATGAGATTTTGGGGCAATTTACTATTAGGTAAATAATCACCTGAGGGAATATTTTTAGTAGGAGTGGTGATCATCAGAACTGTTCTAGTGGCACATGGTGGCCCAGGGCCTTACCAACACATAGTGTTGATTTTTCCTTTCCTTCGTCTCATTTGTAAGAAGTTCTCCAGGGAGATGAAATTCTATTCAAAAATACAACTCAAGTTTGGTTTCGTGTATTAAATTCAGTCCAGAATTTAACTCATGTTTTATTTGAATTAAACATGAACTTTTTTTTTGTCTTTGATCCATTTAAACATGAAGTAGATGTATATCATTTCTGGAGCACGTTTACTGCCAGGGTGTCAAATCCCATGGCTGTGGGTTTTCATTCCAAACACGCAGAAGCCACACCTGATAGTCGATTAAAGGCCAAGATAAAGCTGACTCAGCATGTGGAACAGGTGTCTCTTTGTGGATAAGAGTGTGAGGTTTTAACCACTGATTTTCCTAGAATTCTCACCACGTGCCCAAATGTCCCCCGTTCCTTAGTACACGGTTTCGGGTGTACTGACGTTCCTGGGCATTCCGACCAATGTGACTGCCCTAGGTAATGGGAACCAGTGCTTTGGTGAATGACTAAACTATAGCAGTGCATTGTGGATCTTTTCTAAGAAATGTTACAAAATAGTGCACTATGTCATGTCATGAACAGCGTTTGAATTTGAACATTCTGCCCAATATACCCCATGTTCACTTCTCTATCCCAATAATCGCTTCATCAACAGGCTACAAAGTCACAAGAAGTTAGTCTTGTCAGTTACGATGGAAATGTCAGCTTCGCTCTAAACGATTGCTTTTGAATTTTAATTTGGACTTGGCATGCGCATGCTTCACCCTGAGCTTTCCTATATTAAATGTAACAGGAGACTACTGGACATGATCCCTTAACTAAAACGCTCCACGGGAACCGGGGCGAAAGAGATTGGTGGTTCGACGGCAGCTTCAAATTAAATTCCTGAAGCCTGTTGCTACAATGTGGCCCCCCTCCTGCAGAACAGCCAGAAAATCCTAATCTACCATGTGGTGTCTGATACTGTTCCAGGCATATCAAACAATGCTGCCTCAGCTAGTGCTTCCCTCAGCTGATAATCAGTGCAGATTATTCTGATGAAATGGTGCCAGATATGGTTGGTTTAACAGACTTTGTCCAGGCATGCAAGTACAAACCTCACTGTCGAGACTAGCATCTAAGATGATGTCTTCATCTTTGCAGGATGGAAAAAGATTCCTTGGTTGCGCCCTAGCTTCAGACCAGGCCCTGACAGGAAAACATACATCCCAACGAGGAAGACGGGAATTCATTAGAATATTCTGACGGCTCTGTGAAGTGCACAACCATATCTATTCAGACAAAAGCAACCCAGTCTGAGCTGATTAATGCTAGCTTATGTACCTGTATTCTAAAGAGTTCTGTAGTGCCCTAGACAGAGCAGGGATCTGGAACTCCTCGATCTCCTGACACAGCAAAGGCCATTCCCTTCAAACACACAGCGGCCATTTACAAAAGCTGTACTTTAGCCTGCCGTCCAAAAGCTTCTTCTTATCAGTTACGACTACATAATATCAATACAAGATAGAGCAGTGAACCACTCTGACAATCTAAAACATTAGATTACATTTCAGCATTGCATTCATTCTTTCTCAAAAACGGCCTTTTATAGCCATAAACTAGGTTTCATTTCTATCCAGAAAGCACTGCCCCCACCTGAAGTCCTCAGGCAGCAGCAGACGACCACATCTCAGGAAGTTAAGAATGTGCCGGAACATTTGGCCGTCGCCCTTAACCAGTAGGCTCTCCCCAAACACAATCCATTTACTCTTCGTGGAATTGGAGAGGAGCTCGGGATGCTGGAGAACAGGGTTTCACAATCTTTACACACTCCACAGAGCTACAGTGTTCGAGATGACTTTAATTTAACAGTATCTTTAGGGAGGTATGACTCATAAGTGTGTATTTTATGTTCTCTGTTGCATTCTGGTTGATCTTGGCTTTGAGTGTCAGTACAGGCTTCATTTATTTTGGCTGATTGAAAAAGAGGATAAGATGTGGAGCCAAGACGCCACATTTCACATACCTTTATAAGGGTTTTGAAGTATGTAGCATACCAGCGAGTTCCAGTATAAACCTTAACAACCTTATAAAGGGTGAATGTTGACACAGAGGCAGACCAGGACATAGCACTCATACAGCCTGATAAAGAGAGATGAGAAAATACTATATTACAAATGTTATATCTGGTTTTCTATCTTTACTCAAATAATATTATGTTATGACAAATTCTCTTTTTTTCTAGACACAAAGGCAAGACAAGTGCTTGTTTTCGCTCTCACTGGTCACCCTCCTATGGAGGAACTCTTGCATAGCCTCTCTGATGGCCAGGTAAACTTCGTCTTGATTGCCAAGGTAAGCACATAGGTAAGGCAGCTCTTCTGCAGTCCTCGTCAGGGGTAGACGTGATGTTCCCAACCAGTTCCTGCAATATCGCAAACATCTCAACACTATCCATAGATCTCTTTACAATGCTCTCCAACATCTAACCAGAACCATAACTCTTAACTTTCTTAATGAAGTGCCAAAATTTCAACATCTCATCCTCATTATGATCCAAATTTCGGACAACATCCCAAAATTCAGTACTTTCCACGGCTCCAATGACTCATACTCTGAATAAAACATTGACCTGTCCCCATTCCATGCCCAGATTTCAATTAATACCTAAATTCCAAACATCACCTATTAATTGTTGCCAAACATCCTCCAATCTACATGACCCTCCTCAAAACTCAAAACTCCCAAAAATAATGTTCCAAGCTTGCCCAACATTACAAACTCTACCGCCACAAGAGGCTAATATTCCAAAATTCCAAGTTCCCAACTAATTGTAATTACCCAAATTCCTAATTTTCCTAAATCAAAATACCTTCCCAAACCACCACTTCCTTTAAGATCCCACATCAGAAATTACTCAAAGTTTAGGTCTCACACCCCAAACATCCTACCACCATCCCTTAAGGCATATGCCTCAAAAACCTACTATTACCATTACCCAAAATCCAAATATCTTATTTTCACAAAACATCCAGACAATTACCCACTAATTATTACTGTAATTAAAGGGAAGGGAATCACCAGGGACTGTCTGATTCTATATTATCATGATCACTAATAGCACCTCAAATTCAAACATATGTAAACTAAAAAATTAATAATAAAATCGATTTATGAGTCTGCTATGCGATGCACTAATCGCCACACAAAAAAATGTGATACATAATGGAACTGATTTTTTCCCCCATCTCTATTAATAGACCAAACACAGTAATATAGCCTCTATCTTACATTACCAATAACCCTCTTGACTCACTCCACATGTTGGAAGAGCACTCCATTGCCTGTGATGTAGAGTCTGCTGCCCTCCAGATTGCTGTCCACACACAGCTGACCCAGAGAGGAGTCTGGATACTTCACCAACAGACTCAAACTCAGAACATACAGCGGCTCCACTGCACAGGACATTTGACCTGCTGGACCTGAGTAACTCGATCTGCTCCAGTCTTTCCAATATAAAGGAAAATGAAGCATCATAAAACAACGTAATGCTTTTCCTTTGCCATTTCAAGTTTTTAAATCTAAGGCTCACAGTACTACATACCATGCGTTTCCTGCAACGTCTCTATAAACTCGGTCATGCCCACCGTTCTGGCTTCATCATACAATTCTCCATATTCGCTGAACAGCTCTGGCAGAAGGATTGTCCCTGACTGCAGGAAATTGGCTTTAATGAAGAAAAACAAATGCAGGTCATCTTTCATTATCATCTTTCACCAGCTGTTGCTACTCAGGCTGTTGTCTTAAACTTTCAAACCACGGTGTGCTGTGTGTAATTTTTATTGAAAACAGATCTTTTAAACTTTCAGGAAAAGGTCTTGTTCGGGAAAAATATCTGGTTAAGTGTGAGAACTGTTTTAAAAAAATATAAATTTTACAAAAAACATGCAAAATGAAACTCAGAAAACATCTTTGTTGCCCAAGTCTTTCTTATTCTTCAGTTTTAAATGCCTTTAAAACTTTCTGTGATTTGTATACTGTATAGGTTTTAAAACGTACATCAACAATTTTCAGTCAGCACTTTTATTTTAAATATTTGGTTTTAAATTCTTGTAAATACAAACTCCAAAAGTAAATGCATAAAGTAGTTAGAAGCTGTGCATGCATGAGTCAAAGGGAAAAGTACATAATGATTATCCAGACAAAGTGCTTGCCTATGAACCTGAAGAGATGGCTGCTGCAATCTATAATAGCCACATCCTCACAAAGCCACAGCAGGTTGTCGTGGGTGATCAGGCCCGGATGCAGGCGCATATGTTCCACGAGAACAAAGCAGTAGAGCACTTCCTCTTTGCTTGCCACCAAAGGAGCAGACACAAACCCCTGTGGCATGAACTTATGAACTGAAATACAAAGCATTGTTGAATTCGTTAAAAGAGAGATTAATTACTTTCAGCAAAATGAAAACATTTTAGGTGATGCACAGCTTTCACAACCCTGATAAAGTAATAAAGTTATTATATTCTGTATTATAATACTCTGATATGGAAAAAGTTTAATTATTTATGTATGAATTTAAGGTTGTAGTTCTTTTATGATCCTACAGGTGGCATCCTCTAAACTAATCCCACATTGGCATTACTTTATACTGGCATTTTTTATACTGTTGCATTTGAAGTCATCTAGTATAACTTAAATACAACCCTTGGTTTTTAAGAGGGATAAATAATGTTATAAGGAGTAGGTTATATTTTATTACTTGTGCTTATTTTAGTTGAATGACGCTTTCAACGTATCAAGTCAGGAAAACACTCTAAATGGGACACCAGTTCTTCTACCAGCATGTTATTGGAAGGTGGCAGTGTCCAACATGACGATTTGCCCAAAAAGGCTTCTATTCAAACAGGAGCACCTGCTCAACTTGAAGCTTTGCCTAACATAAGGCCTTACCCAACCGTGGGCTTCTGACCAACATGGGGTTTCACCCCCTTCAGGATCAACTCTTTGTGTCACCCAACAATGGCTTTGCCCTTTATGGGACTTGTCCAGTTCTGCCCTGTAAGTTGCGTATACCCATGGAGGCAGCAGCAGCGTTAGCTGGTCAAAGTCTTACCTGTTCAGAAAAGTGTAATAACACTGGTGAAAGGCTAAGTTTGCTGGGTGGCGCTGCACTAGATGCTATACGACTAATAGCTGAATGGGGAAGATGGATTAGTGCAAGTTCAATCCGAAAGACATGAACATTTACATTTATGGCATTTAGCAGACGCTGTTATCCAAAGCTTAAATCAGCATTGAAGACAGCAAGTGACACCCAGAGGAAGTTCCTTCCATTATCTTGGTGCCAAGACAGAGAAACGTCTGGGTGTTTGCCTCTCAAGTGTCTTGGATGATGGAGGGTCAAACCGAGCCGTATTTGAAGCATGAAGAGCTCTGGGTGTACGCATCCGGCTTTGACCAATGGCGTCAGGTAGGGAGGAGCGGAACTGTTTTTGGCTTTGTAGGCCAGCATCAGGGTTTTATATCTGATGTGGGCTGCTAGAGGAAACCAGAGAAGAGGTTTGCAGCAAAGGTGTGACAAGTTGAGCTGCTGCATTCTGGATACGTTGGGGCCAGGGGGTCGCAGTAGACTAGTCTCGAGATGACGAGAGACTTGAACGAGTACCTGCGTGTCCTTTATATCAGAAACAGATAACTTCATTCACCACCACACTCGCGTACAACAGCTTCATTGGCAACGACTGCTATGGACATCTTCAATGCATTTTGCACATACGGACCCCTGCATACATTGCACATTGCACAGAAAGGCAATATTCTGCACATTTTATGTAATCTTGTAAATATTTTTTTTTACATATTTTATAATTATTCGTCTTAGATGTGTATTTCAATTTCTGTTTTTATAACTATAGTTTACTTTATTCTATATATTATACAGATACTTGTGTGCACACAGTTGAGAGCATTTCAGTGCAGGTTGTACCATGCATGACTGTGTATGTGACAAATAAAACTATATCAAAAGTTTAAGGTTAATGAAGGTAAAACCACATGATTTGTAACAGTCCGCAGCATGCGAAAACAACGGTATAGTGGTGTTGTTGCTTGACATCAGAGAGACAAACTGTCAGTGCATCCTTTTGAAAAATGCAGTGTCACCCAGGAACACGTAGCTGATGTTTAAAAACGCTTAAAAACCCTGAATAAGTGAGAGGAAGAGGTGTTGCATTGTGATGTTCTTCCAGCAGATGGAGGTGTTGACTCACAGGAGCATTCAGGCTCTGGATTGGAGTTAAAGGCACCAGTCTGCAGGAGATTTTCTACAACCTTAAAAACACACAACAGACATGCATAAAGCATATTAGGAAAAAAATGCATTGCTTTGGCAGGATTGTGTGCAGGAAGGAAAATAAAACCTATTCAATACAAGGCAATATTTCAAGCCCACCTGGTGCAGTTGAGTAAGATGAAGCCCTGCTGCAAGTTCATGCACTATGTTCATTTCTAATTTAGATGCTGAGGTCAGCTTTCCTGTCCTTATGTAGTCATAGACATGTCTGAATGCACAACCATCTCCGTCTATAAACACTGGGGACTTGTGTCCATGCTCTCTGGCTGATTTCAGGAGTAAAGATTCACTGAAGTCAGCCAGTCTGATCAGGGGAATGGAGAAAACCCAGCCACCTACATGGACAGTGCACCTCTCTTCTCCTTCTTCCATTATAAATCACTTGTTTAGACAATATACAATCACAGCAGTAAACCAGCTCAGTAAAGCTGATGCTGAATGAAGATCTCCTGTTAGTACCGGTAGCTAAAGTTCACTTAGCAACAGCGTTATTACCAGTCAGAGGGTAGAGAAACGGGGTAATGTGGCTCCTCCTAATGTAAACCTGTTATAATTAATCAGGCGGAACAAACGGAATAAAAATAACCGTTTAATGCCTGAAACATAGCGTTAAAAAAAAACAATCGGAGCTCGCGCTCTGGATGCAGCACGCGCCGCACGCGCACTTCTATTTAAATAATTCTCTATTGAATCTCTCTCAATTTCAATTCAATTTCAATTTAAGAAGCTTTATTGGCATGACAAATATTACATTCGTATTGCCCAAAGCTGGGGTACAA
>JAOVVF010000036.1:5053040-5063404 GCA_028565595.1 Duopalatinus emarginatus | reverse complement strand
AGAAATGTTGTTAGAAGTTTTTTCTATGTGAATAATCCCCACCCCCCACCCCACCCCCCCACACACACAATAGGAAACAGTAATAAAGTAAAGTCCTGGAGAATCTGTAATAGTTTTTCTGGAGGGACGGACTGTCATTCATTATGGGTTTTTAAATCTCTTATTTATTGTTTACTGTTTTATTGATTTTTTTACTGACATACAAACATTTTTAGTGTAACATTATTATTATTATTATTATTATTATTATTATTATTATTATTGGAAATTGGTTTCGTGCTGATATATAAATATATATATGCTATATATAAATGCCAATCAGCCGTAACTTTAACCACCTGCCAAAATAGCTGCCAATACAGATCTGACCTGTTAAGGCATTGACACTACAAGACCTCTGGCACACTGGCACAGATCCTTCTATAAATCTTCTGTGGCATCAAACTAGACAGGTTAGCTTTTTACCCCTATGTACAGTGAGCCTTGGGTACCCATGACCCTGTCTGCAGTTTACAGGTTGTCTGCCCTCAGACCACTTTCAATGGGTACTTTCCAATCTGTACTGGGAACACCCAACAAGACCTGCAACAAGGAGATTATCTGACCTGGCTTTCTAATTATCACAATTTGGTCCTGGTCAAAGTCACGTGGATCCTTACACTTGCTCATTTTTCCTGCTTCCATCACATTATCTTCTGTATTATTGCTGTATTATATACCATATATCCATATACCATATACCATTATATACCATACCCTTAACAGGTAAAAAAGTTAACCATCTACTGCCCACATTGCAGTGTTAAATGGAAAAGTAGATTAAATATTAATGTATGTTTATAAAGGTTTAAGCATTACAACAATTAATGTTTATAATAATTAGTTAGTACTTAATGTAAAATAAACTCGTCCATTATGTCAGTACTAGTCCAGGAGTACTCACTGTCCTGCATACTATATTTTTGTGTTTTCTCTGCTTTTAACACACCTGATTCAAATAATCAGCTAAAAATCCAGATTAGAAATGGATGTGTTACAGGGTTGGGATCCTGTGCTTTATGAGATTATGAGAGACTTGTATTAAGTGTATTTATTTGCTACCTAATGGCAAAAATTTGCATGTTGAATTTGAGCTCTGTATGGTTTATTTTGATCATTCATTCATCTTCACTAGGTGCTTTATCCAAGTCAGGCCGGCTCCAGGATCACTAGACACAGAACTAGAATACAACCTGGACGGGCACAAGGCACAATAGGCACACATTGTTTTTTCCCCAACATGTCACCGACTGTTATTGTCTATGATCCTAAATCACATAGTTTTTTAATACCATCATGACAGGTTGTTTGTATATTTAAATATGGCTTGACATTGCAGATTCTAGTCTAACTTCTCCTTAACACTTTCGTTATTCTCTTCATGTGATTGTGATTTGGAGAAGTAAAGTGTGGGAGTAAAGCCTTTGGGAACATATTTATAGAAATCTTCAGCTGGAGTAAGTTAGTGGAGGTTCAACAGTTCTTGGCAAACATGAACAGCTCGTCTTACTCCAGCTCCAACAGCACAGTCTTGGGAGATGAATGGTCTACTGCTGGGAGAGCCGTGGCATGTGTCATCCTGTCTGTATGCTTTGTGGTGGGGACTCCGGGGAACCTGCTGGTCATATGGACCATAATGAGACATGTTAAGAAGCGCACTCATACTCTGCTGCTCATGATGCACCTGGCTGTTGCCGACATCCTGGTAGTTGTGACCCTGCCTCTGTGGATCTACTCACTGGCTTGGTCCTGGGTTTTTGGTGAGGCTGCATGCAAGGCCATGGTGTACGTCATCTACACCTGCATGTACTCCAGCGTTGTTCTCATCACTGTTATGAGCGTGGAGCGCTATTTGGCAGTCAGGTACCCTTTCAAGCTGCTGCACTGGAAAAGCAGCAATACTATGAATCTAATCCTGGCTGGGGGATGGACCCTGGCACTCCTCCTTGGACTGCCGGCTATTTTGACCCGTTCTGTTGATGAGGGTGTGGATGGTGTTCAGCAGTGCCTCTTCTCAGAGTTCGGTTCAGTGGCTCTGGAGGTCTTTTGTGCATGTTTGGAGACATTGATCGGCTTTGTTATTCCATTTCTTACCCTGGCTGTGTGCTATGCCAAGGTGGCATCTCAACTTTGCCAAATGCACAAAAAGAATAAACAGAAGTCTGCGTTCATCATCAGTGGCGTAGTGGTGGCCTTCGTTCTGTGCTGGCTGCCCCATCATGTTATTAATGTTATTAATGTAGTACAGCTGCTCAGAGCACACTCCGAAGAACGGGCCGAAGTCTCAGAAGCAGCAGTGTTCATCTCTGGAGCTCTGACGTTCATTAGCAGCTCAGTGAACCCGATGCTTTATGCTTTTGCCGCCAGGAACTTGCAGGGTAGTCTGAGGAAATCAGCGATGGTCAGACTCTTCCAGGAAATTGCTTCATATAATGTCCAATTAAGAGGGACTGAGCTCCAAGCTTCTGACTGTCTGGACCAAAACACCCTTGAACATGCAGATGTCTAAGGTGTGCTAGATGACTTCTGGTTGTGTTTTTGACTGTACCGAATATTTAGAACTGGAATAATAACTGGACTTTCATTAATTTTTACCTTATTAATAGGTTGTAGTTTTTTAAATGCTAAAATCAGTAGAAGATGGTCATCCCTTTTTATTTCAGCGATTCAACATCATACATGAAGATCAAAGGAAGTTCTCCATTTTCTCAAGAAGAAGTAAACATCATGTGTTAGACTAGACTAGACAAATTGTGGTTAGGGAGATTCTAGAGTAGTTCAGCCTGGACCTTCTCACGCCTTGCTAAAAAAAAAACAAATAAATAAATTAAGCCCAATTTAATTGTATGTAATTTTCCCATTCAATTGGATCACATATTCCCGGAACTGTAATGTTTTGTGCATTATTTTTTATTTTCACTATTATAGTTCAGTAGAACCTGTTAAGTATTGCATAGCAGTTCACTGAGGAAGAAGGACAAATAGAAAAATACCCACCTGTCCTCATATGAGCTGTCAGGGGAACAACCCGTTATGACCTCACGTGTGGACAGTAGAGTCTCGAACGATTCAAAGAAAGAGGACATTGAATTTGGTTTCAATTTGTTGTAATGTTTTTATGACATGACTGAAATTACAGCATGTAGTAAATGCAGTATTACTTAAACGTAATTTTAGTAATTATAAACATTAACATTATTAGCAAAAATATCATTTGATTTTGAATGATTTGAATCATTTGAATTGATTAGGTGTTTATTTTTTATATATAAACCATTACTTTCATTTATAGTATTTAGTATTTGTACCTGTATATGTATCTATTTAAAGTAAAGCTTAAATTATGTTGTAATTTAAAACTTATTTCAAATACATGAAAAAAGAATGCATTTTCTTACCTTTATACACACAGATCAGTAATGACATTAAGACCACCTGCCTACACAGCCACCAATACACCACTCTAACCTGTTGATGCATTGTCTCCACAAGACCTCTAAACGTCTGCTGTAGTACGTGACTTCTACATGTTAGCAACAGATACTTCTATGGCTTGGTTTTGGGATTACGACTATGATAGCCATAAGCCTTGATTGCCCATGACCCTGTCATTGGTTTACTGTTTTTCTTTTTTGGACCACTTTTGGTAGGTACTTACCACAACATACTGGGAAAACATCCACAAGTCCTGCAGTTTTGGAGATGATCAGACTGAATTGTCTAGACATCACAATTTGGCCCTTGTTGAATTCACTTTTACCTTACACTTGCCTGTTTTTCCTGCTTTGAACACCTCAACTAATTAGTGTGATTGCAGTAGGCAGTAGACAGTAGTATTATTATTATTCCCTTTTTTGTTATGTTGGGATTTGCTTGCTCGGATTTCAACTCCCGCAATTTCTGGATAGCCGCAATCCTTCACCGGCCACACCTGTTTTCATCCCTCGTTTTTCCCATTCAATTCAAATGCAAATCAAAAAATGTGTATTTAAAACGTACATCAATGTGAGATATGGACTCTGTTCCAACTCTAAAACGTCTGTCCTGTTAAGGACACACAGGCATTTACACAGCTTTTGGATACCA
Source organism: Duopalatinus emarginatus (assembly GCA_028565595.1). Taxonomy (NCBI): domain Eukaryota; kingdom Metazoa; phylum Chordata; class Actinopteri; order Siluriformes; family Pimelodidae; genus Duopalatinus; species Duopalatinus emarginatus. Next base: position 5,059,279 of record JAOVVF010000036.1, on the reverse strand, counting down.
GCACTCGTTTATCTGCTATGCCCATTTTCATCCCTCGTTTTTCATAAGCCTATTCATTTTAATAGGCAAGTACAAAGAGTTTATTCATATGTTCGAAAGGTACATACTCTAAAACGTTTGTCCTGTTAATGACACACTTTTATACAGATGTGGATACCCGCACTCGTTTATCTGCCATGCCCGTTTTCATCCCTCTTTCCTTTTGCCTCCATTCATTTCAGTAGTCAAACACCCCAGTGTCACTGAGAATGGTAGATCAATGAGAGATATGATCTCTGTTCCAACTTTAACATGTCCTGGCAATGATATGCAGGCTTTTATATATGCACTCGTTCACCAGCCACACTCCTTTTCATCCCACTGTTTTCCCATTCATTTCTATGGGGAATCACAAAATGTTTACTGGAAAGACACACTGATGTGAGTTATGGACTGTTCCAACTTTATCCATGTCCATCCCTTTAACACACACACACACACACACACACACACGCATGCATACAATCACCTGTCACAAAAAAAGTATTTGCACCCCCAGAAACTATTTGTTAATATTTTTATTTGCGCTCAGCAGACTCTACCACTGCAGAGCTGCAATCACACTCGCATTTTCTGCAGGAAAACCTCTCTAGTTATTGACTTGTTGCCTACCCTTTGAAAGGTGCCACTGTGACAAGAAATCACCTGTATGTGTTTTTGGTATATATTTATTAAATAGTTTTTAACATAGCTACATGCTTTCACTGGTGTGTTTCCACCCTCCCTCTCTTCCACCCCCCTTCTCTATTTCCTGAAAACTGAAAAAGCGTTTGCTGTTTTAAAGGGAAGTGGTGTGTTGTCTAGGCAGTCTGCTCTCAGTGCTCTTCTCTTCTGATCTGTTTCGTGCACAGAGGCTTGATCGCAAGAAGCATGAATGTTACCGAACAGGACCATGAGACGGAGATGGATCCAGGTTTTGTTGGAGCCTGTGTCATCATGGCTGTGTGCTTTGTGCTGGGGACTCCGGGGAACCTTCTGGTCGTGTGGACCATCTTGAGGCACATGAAGCAGCGCTCTCACACCGTGTTGCTAATCATGCACCTGGCTATTGCGGACCTGCTGGTAGTTTTTACCCTGCCTCTGTGGATCTACTCACTAGCTCAGTCCTGGGTGTTCGGTGAGGTTGTGTGCAAGGCCTTGGTGTATGTCATCTATGCCTGCATGTATGCCAGCATCTTCCTGATCACCATCATGAGTGTGGAGCGCTTCCTGGCTGTCAGGTACCCTTTCGCCTCGGCCACCTGGAGAAAGAAGCAGATGCTGAATAAGATCTTGCTGGTCGTCTGGGTGGTGTCCTTTCTTTTCAGCATCCCGGTTATAATAACTCAGGTCCTGGGTGATGGACCTAATGGACAAAAGCAGTGCATGTACCGGGAGTACAAATCCAACATGCAGGAGGCTGTGCTTCTGCTCTTGGAGTCTCTGGTGGGCTTTGTGATCCCCTTCTCCATCCTGGTGATCTGCTACAGCTGCCTCTACAGTCGAATCACACAGATGAGCTTCAGGTCCAAGCGCAAGTCTACACTGCTGATTGTCAGCGTCGTGGTGGTGTTTGCTCTCTGCTGGATCCCGCACCACATCACCAACCTTCTGTCTTTGGTGTCCCTTGGCCTGGAGGGCTCCGAAGAGGGATCTACAATTGCAGACGTTGTGAATGCCATGCACATGATCTCTAGCTCACTGGTCTTTGTGAGCAGCACCATCAACCCATTGCTGTACGTTTTCGCAGCACGGAGCTTTCGCACTTCACTGAGGGACACTGGTATCCACAAGCTGTTCCGACACCTGTCCAGTACAGCCACAGGCGAAGGCAATAGAGAACTGTCTTTTGTGTCCAAAAGACAAACCTCTCAAACCAACACTTCGCAAAGCTGCTTGGAGTCCAAGGCACAAATAGATCTGCTCATAGACATTTGCAACAATGCTGGCTCTGATGAGCATTTGTAAAGGTACAGAGTTATAGGGCTATATATTCAATGATAGATGACAAAAGTTTTGAACATGTATGTAAAAAATAAATACATACAGTGTCCAATATTTTGAAACTACTGTGTTAAAACATACTGACCATGTTAAAACCTTTGTACACAAAGATCAGATTTGCCCTGGGTTTTATTTTGTCCAGCTATCATTAGTGCCATGCTGTTACAGAAAATTAATCAACAACTTCTGAGTCAAAAAGTCAACAGTGCAGTGCTATAATATTTTTAGTAGAAATATTTAGATTCTATTATTATAAATATTTTTTATTGTATATATTAAATATTAGGTTTTTTCCCCCTGATAACATGAATTATTTAAAATTTTGTTTTTATCTCAGAATACTGACTACTGAGTTGTGACTTAGTATGTTGATTTTTTTTTTTTTAGCTTAAAACAATAAATTAATGTAAGGAAATGCCTGTGTTTTAGAGAACACCATAGTTGGTAATAATGAATCATATAACTCAATTCTCTCGATTTGGTTTTACAAAAAAGAAATCAGCCAAAACGTGTTAATAAAAAAGTTAAATTAATAGAATAAAACATGTGAATGTGGAATTCTTGCCTTTGATATATGCCTATTATTAAAATCCAATTATTGTTGAATTTGTAAATGTTTTTATTCCAACAGTGAAACTTATTACGACAGTCTTGACTCATCATGGTGAAAACTTTGGCTGGTATTAATAACAGCCAGGGATCGTTTCAACTGACAAAACAAGTTCTGTTTTCTATTGACGTGACTGAATGACATTCTGATGGATTTGATCTGACATGGATCATGAGGTTATTTACAAAGTGTGAACAGGTTGATTATGAGGTTAATCAGAAAAAGAGGGAGGTATTAAATACTATGCTAAAATACATGTACATATATCTAGGGCCTTCACTGAACTTGTGATATTTTTGTATTCTGATGGAAATGAATGCAAAGATACTGCCTCATACTATTGGACTCCACTGTATATGTAACTCAGGTGTCTTCAGGTTATTAACGTTTCTTTAACATAATTCTGTATGTATGTATATATGTATGCATGTATGTGTGTGTTATTTGCAATAAATCTTTTTTCTTGTTATTAAAGAGTTCAGGTTTGTTACGGCCTAATTTTATATTAGTTATATAAAATAGCTAGATATAATCCAGCTTGTTTATATTGTTCTTTAATATGGATCATGTTCATTTTTCTGAAAGACATCCGCACTATTATTCAAAGTCCAGAACATTAGGTTAAGTAAATCAAAGATTATGATGTGATGATAAAATAATGTGTTTTTGTTGTTGTTGTTGTATTTTTTGTATTTATGACACGTTCTTCTTTTAAAGTCCCTGACCTGAAAGTGCTTCATCAGCAATTTCCAAGTCAGACAGCTTGTGTACCACGTCTAGATGGCAAAACTTCTCTTTTACATTGCAACATATGTGCGTATGTGTGAGAAAAGAGGAATTGCAGACTGATTTGTGATACATTTGTATTGCTGCTGCTCAGGAAACAGAGGGTTTTTTGTGTCAAGACGCTTTTGCGTGAGACGTGTGTATCAACCATCCTGGGGTTTTTTTTTTCTGAACCGCAATGATTAGTAAAAGAAGCGATTTTTTAAAGTAAAGCACATTCAGGCTACATACTAATTCCTCTCATGTACAGGATGATTTTACACGATGAGTTTAACACTTCATGTTTCTGGATGCTACATGACTAATATTTTTGTTGCACTTTTTTTTCTTTTTTACTCTTTTTTTCTTTTCCTTTCTTTTTTAAATTTAATCCCACCACATTTTTTTTCAATAAATTTTTTACCTGTTTTTTTTTAAACCAACAGTATAAGAATAAACTTTGTTTATTAAATGTGTCATGATTTAACAAAATAAATCTGAGTAAATAGATACATTAATGTCTGATTTTAAGAGTGTCTGTTAGAGTAGCGTTAACCCAAACACAGAGCAAACTCCTATTATAAAGGTTAAATAAGTCTCCTAAAATAAAACTATACTATACGATATATAATTATATGTCCTTTATACAGGTCCCTGTCAATGAACTGTAACTATATATTACAGCAATGTGTTTGAATGACCACATTATTATAAACCTCATTTATATTACAGATCTGTATGACAGAACTATTGTTAAAGTCTTTCTGTTACAGGAAATTCATCACCACCATTACATTTACGTAATTTGGCAGATGCTCTTATCCAGAGCGACTTATAAGATTATTGGTATTACAGGTAGGCCAACATAGTGTTAGGAGTCTTGCCCAAGGACCATTATTGGTGTAGCACAGACTGGTTGTCTAGACTGGGAATCAAACCCAGGTCTCTCACATGGGAGCTGATGATGTTACCACTGTACCACACCAACCACAGTGACTCAAGAAGTCAGCAGTGTTGTGGTATAAGAGTTTTAGTGGAAATGCTTTGATTTATCTCACAACAATTAATTATTTAAATGTTTTTAATTTTTATCTAGAATACTGACTTTCTCAGAGTTGTGACTTAGTATGGTGACTTTTTTTGTGTCAAAACAATCAGTTAATGTACAATCAGAAATGCTGTGTTTTACTGAACACCATGGTTGATAATAGTGAATCATGTGTACTAGCTAAACATGTTAGATGTGGCTTTACTGACATGAATATGTGTGTTTTTTTTATATTTTATATATAAAGGGCCATTTAGCCAAAACTTTAATAGACTTGTTAAATTAATGGACTTATGTTAGATTAATCAAATAAAACATGAAATCTAAAACGTGCATGCGGAATTCTCGCCTTTGATATATAAACAATATTAAAATTTAATTATAGTTGAATTTGTGATTCATTTATTCCAACTGTTAAATTTGTTTTGACAGCCAAGGATCCTTTTAACTGTAAAACAAATTCTGTTAACCACTCGGTACATCTTTAGGCTAACAACTAAATTTATAGCATTTGGCAGATGCTCTTATCCTGAGAAACTTACAAGGTTACTGGTATTACACGTAGGCAAATGTAGTGTTGCCCAAGGACCCTTATTGGTGTAGCACAGACTGGCTCCCAGACCAGGGAATTAAACCCAGGTCTCCCTCAATGACTCTCTGTATAACCAAATGAACCCTATAACTTTGAAAATGGTGGGCTGTAATTTCCACAGTGATAACTAATTGAATAAATCACTGTCCTTGGCTATTCTTAACAGATCCCATGTTAAAAGCCCCTGAATAAGAATGTGCTTTTTGACAATGCAATGTTTTTTGATTTTATATGCTCAGGATTTGTTTGTAGAAATCATAGTCATCATGTTTTGTGTTGTGGTCATTTTTATTCCCTGTTATTTTTTAATCACTCTGAAATTTAAACTTTGCCACTGATTCATACATCATTGTCATATGTGTAGAAGAAGAAAAACAGCTGAGAATAAGGTCTTCTCTGGGTCATGACACACTTTTAATTCCCAGACAACAAGAGTTGCTTATTAAGCAAACTGCTGAAAAACCACCAGAATGCACTGCAGAAGTAAATTACCAATCTGTATAAAAGTCTATTGTAGACCGACACTGAGAATGATTTTTAGGTAACAGAGGTCGAAGAATGGGTAGTGTTTGGAACAATCACAAAGAAGAAACTGTAGATAACATTACAGGAGAGATACTGATGGGGGTGAAGTAGGAGTGTTGACTAAGAGATGTTTACATCTAGGTCTGTTGCTCCCTGTCCTATTGTCCCTTGAGTACTCTGTGTCTTCACCCTCTCTCGACCTCTGTCTGTTCTCTAATGACTGTGGTGTGTGTTTGCTTCTCTTTTTCTTAAAAAAAAGACAGAATTTATTATCATTATAAATATATTTAAAATAAGTTATATATATTATAATTTAACATATATTATATTATATTATATTATATTATATTATATTATATTATATTATATTATATTATATTATACTCTTTAGATGTTTAAATTTTATTTCCCCACTAGACCTATGGTGTCCACACCATAAGTGGGGTTTTTCCTTATTCCCTTTTTCCTTTTTTTCTATTTAGTTATTTATAAATAAATTAATATTATAATTATTATAATTATACCCATTCAATGCTTTGGCAATAGTTGTAGTGTTTTACAGTTCATGCCAATGAAGCTGATTTAATTTATTGATTGAGACAGACAGACAGAGATACAGAGAGGGAATGAGAGAGATATTACGAAAGAAAGAGAAACAGACAGACAGAAAGATTGTG
>JAOVVF010000036.1:5021539-5037713 GCA_028565595.1 Duopalatinus emarginatus | reverse complement strand
TATATATACACACATATATTCTGTTTTAATATAATGATGAATTGTGGTGGTTTTCCATGCTTGTGCTTTACTTGGTTAGGAAAAGCCCTTTGGCGATCACTGGTTAATCACTTTGTGTGAGTGTGAGTGTGTGTGTGTGTATGAGAGAGATACGTGCTCCAACATGTATGTTCACACAATTTCTCTTTACGGATTCAGTATTTTTTTCTGATGATGTGGCATTCTGATGATCGGCCATGCATGATGCACACTGCAACTATAAACTGTTGATTCACAACCATGTTGAAAACCAATAGGGTTGTGTCATTAAAAATGCCTCTCATACGTACACATGCACATGGAAGTGCTGATGTAAGTCTTTTACTCCATGTAGATGTGTATGACTGTGTCCCTCAGTGAACTGGTTGTAGACTGGAGTCTGTGTGTTGACTAAACAGCTTATTTGAAGTCATGTTTTCTACCAAACATAGGTGCAGGAGGAAACTGGAGACGAAGTCAGAGTTGTGTCACCACCTCTAAAGCTGGTTTGGCCTGTTTTTGTTTTGGCTTTCTGTCAGACGAACACGCAATCCGCTAAGTCATACAGGCAGCTGGTCCGAGTGTGTGATTGTGTTTGTCTTGAAGCTGTGGTTCTAAGCCGTTTGGGTCCCTTGTGACACATTAATGGTTACTGAACACATGTGAACCGGGTATTAACGTCCGTCCTTGTGATAATGTCATAAGAGCAGGTCAAACATGAGGCACTTTTATACCTGATACTGTTTCCAGGCTACAGATCAGTGTCAAATTAAAACAAATTTGATTTGTTTATCATTAATTTGGTTTGACAATGTACACAATATGTTAATAAAAAAAAAAAAAAAAAAAACACAAAACAAAAACCGACAAAATGTTGTCTGAATCATGTGTAGGGCTGGAAATGTATCTCTCATAATGACAAAGGTAAACACTTTTGTTTATTTATTCACACTGAGTGTAGAAATAATATAATATAAATAATAGTAGCTAGTTTTAAAGTTGGTTTTGTTGGTCACATTCAGAGTTTTCAGTTTAGCGCAACAAGCTTGTATTTCTGTACTGGTAATTTCAGAAATGACCGCATAACACTTATAGTGCGAATATTGTGTCTCAGTAACCATGGTAACGTTTCTGAAATACAAAACTAACACTTCACAGTAATACTGACTCAAAAGGCGTTTACTAACTGGAAAACTGGAAAATTTAAGTGGAATGGTTTTAATTACAGTACATTTGACTTGCTTAAAATCGTATTAATTAGTATTTAATTGTACTTGGGTTTATAAGCTGAGTGTCTAAAATATGACGGACGTCTAAACGTAAACAAGCGTTCTTTACCAGCGGTCCTCTTTCTCAGCCATTTAATATACTTGTGCTGAGATCGTGTCTTAACCAATGATTTGGCTAATATGTTCTAGGTTATTTGGACAAGTTGGAAAAATGTTTATTGGTGAATTTGTATTTTGTACAACTATGTTAGAGGCTCGATCACTTTATCAAAACTTTAATCTGAATCATAAAAATGTTTTAATTGTTATTATTTTTTGTTGATTCTGTTTCTTAAACAGTAGTTTAAGAAAACTGGTAGCTGGTTTTATATATCCTCAGTACGCCAAAAAAGATTTCACAAATTTATGAGTCATTTGAGAAAATTGAACCAAATGAACCAATTTTGTCAGCTGTGAAGAATCAGGTCATTGAACACTAGACAAACATTAGAGATGAGCATGTGATTATTTACTTCATGCAATCTCCTAATTATCATTCCATTCATTGCCCATAATTATTGTTAATAGCCTCATTAGATGTTTAGGCGGACATCTATGGCAGAAGCGGCAATTAATAAGTGGCTCAGTGTGTATCATCACCCAACCACACCCTACTGAACCCTGAATTCTGACTTGTAGATGTTCAGCTGTTGTTTAAAAGACTTGGCACTATATCTCTTGTTTGACACTCTCTCTTTCTCTCTCTGTGTGTGTGTGTGTGTGTGTGTGTGTGTGTGTGTGTGTAAGCAAGCTAGAGGATCATGTGACAGACGGATGTTTTAATGTACCCTTTTCCTTATCTGCAAGCCAGAGAGCTCATGTACGCGAGAGAACATGCACGTGCAACTGTAACGGTCACGAGTCGCGGTTATAAAGTCAAAATGAGAAACAATTGTGAAAAACCTAAATGCTGGTAGTGATATTTAACCTCAGAGTGAAATTGACTTCATGAGACAAGCCCACTAGGGTCTGACGCGTGACATTGGTTTTAACAGTAGTTAGGAAGCAGTGTGTATGTGTGTGTGTGTGTGTGTGTGTGTGTGTGTGTTTCCTGAAACGTGGTAGATTGATGTCAGATACCTTGCCTACTGTTGCAAGTTTTGCATCTCGAACTGTATTGCATATGTTCATAATATTTTTGAATAAACCTTTTTATCTACCTTTAAAATAGACCTTTTCCTGTTTGCTGATGTTTTGCTTTTCTGGTGTTCAGTTCCAACAGGCCGTATCAGCTGAACTTAAAGCTCTGGGCAGAAGCTCCTACTCGCTGTGTGTGGATGGACCCCTCCTCATCCGACAAGCCCTTCACCCTGAGGCTTCCAAAAAGGTTACCGTCAGTCATTTATAATGTGAAATGGAAATTTTTGCATATACACAGACGGGACAAAAGTTTGCATCGATAAGGAATATGTAGCTTTGGTTTACTGTCAGTAGAGGATCAGTATAGGATTGTAAGATGTATCCTACAAGACGAAGGCCTAATACATGCACAAAATGAACAGGAAGCAGACCTGCCCTCCAGGCTGGATGTGACGTTATCTTAATATTGTTAATTTTGTACTGAACGTATGCTAACGTATGCTGCTCTCAACTGTATAGAGGGAAAAATCTTAGCGCTACGTGTGTGTACTTGCTTACCGTCCTTTTTCAGTCAAGTCAGGTCGTAACCTGACCTCATGTAATGCCTTTTTAAAAAGAAACCTACGCATTACGCTATATATCATTCTCAACGTTCGAAGTTTTATCATATTTTGATCTGTCATGCCACAAAGAGACTGATGGGATTCTTCATGTTCTTCTTCTTTTTTTTACCTGTTAGAATTTGGTCCTGCCCGAGTGTTTTTACTCATTTGTGGATTTAAAAAGAGAGTTTCACAAATGCTGTCCCAACGCCGGTCCAGTGAAAGACCTCACCCTTCCCTCAATGCTCGAATGTATCCTTACTTAAAACAAAAAAAAGCTTATCATTGCTTATTGGTAGGTAAACATGCACTTCCTTGTACGTGTTGTGTGACTGTGGCTTGTTTGGTGTATGTAGCTTGTGTCACATAGATCTTATCTAGACATTGCCTAGTGGAGCTGGATGTGAGAATGCAAATGTCCGAGTCAGGTGTACCGGGAATTAAACAGACTTTATTCTGCCAGCAGGCTTGTATAGCGTCTGTTGTGATGTCTGATTGAGCAGGTCATTGTCTGGAGAATTTACACTGATCGACAGTGGGCAGGTTGATGATGCTTCTGGCACAAAATTTGGAAAAATACAAACATCCAAGTGTAAAAAAAAAAAAAAGTCTAATTTACATGAAAATGCCAATGAAAATGACTACTTGGTCAGACGAATTCAAGGCAACGGCAAACAACAGACCTGTGTATTTAATACCAAATTACATCAGTAATTTCCACACCATGTTTTTTTTGCGTCATGTCCTCACACCTCTCCTCTCGTGTTTCTGGTAGGTGAGAACGCATGTCTCGTAAACAATTTCACACTGTGTGCTAGATGTGTAAAAGTGCAACTTCGGGCCTCACACATTTAACGAAGTGGCTGTTTATTGGTTTGCTCCTTAACCCTGGCCTAAGATGTGTGTCTTCCAGCGGTTAGTGAGCAGAGGGCTGGAGTGAGGGAGTTGAAGAGCATGGTGATGATCATCCAGCACATCCTGGCTGAGCCATACAGTCAGTCCACTTTTTTTTCCCTAATACTCTACTCTTATTGCCCATACAGTCTCAGTATAACGACCAGGACCAGGCACATTTTATTACGTCAATATTAATTTTTGGTATACTTATACATGTATAATGTCAGTATTCAGTTTCAGATCGTATTTCTTTGGCTTTTAAGGAAATACGTTATAACAGAAGAGCTAATTATATCTAACACAGTTTCAATAATGTTACGTTTTTGCTGAACATCTGCATTATAGGAAGAGGATGTAGGTTGTCACCAGTTTTGCTTTAAAAAGCGTTACCCGTGGCAACAAGAACATTGTATTTAAAGATTTTACACAGTTTTCATGGTTTCTATGTCCACACAGTAGCAGATTGGCTAAGGCTCTATAATGGTATACGGTTTGTTTAGCTGACATTTCACTTTCTGTCAAGTTCCACCAGTTCATGTCCTGCATTCATTCTGATGGGTTTGGCCTCTTCCAACAATTCACCACCACACACGTCTAGAGACGCCAAATTACGGTTAGAGGATCACTCATCTGAGTTTGGGGTTTTGTCATTCACATCTAAGTCAGATAACCAGATCTCAATGTTATCGAACACGTCTGGGTTGCCATGTAACGCGCTGTGGAACACAGAAATCCTACACCTTGTCTACAGAACTTTTCCTGTAAGCGTTGTGTGGCAAAGGAGTAAATAGCAAAACCCCAAACTCGCATAATTTATCGTCTGTAGATGTGTGTGGTGGTGCATTGTCCTGTTAGACAAGGCCAAACCCATCAGCATAAATGCAGCACATGAGCAGGTGTAACTCATCAGAAAGAAGACACACAAAGTGTTCCTTTGCCAGAGACGTTTGTAGATGTACCAGGGGTCCCATGGAATGCCAGCTAAACAAACCCTATATCCTTATGGAGCCACCAAAAGCCTGAATCAGTGTTATAAACTGCACTGATGACAGACTTTAAATAGATATGATCTCTGTTCTAGTTTGTAAATATGAACGTTTTGCCTTTTTTGCTACTGATGCTAGTAGTAACCTATACATTTGTGCATACACAGCAGAATAAATGCGTAATTACAACAAAAAAAAAGATGTAGCATTGCAAAACAGCGTTGCATTATATCATATTTTCCATACAGTTCAAGGAAGGCATTGTTCTCTAGGCTCCTCTTGTTTCTTTTGTAAAAGGTTATCCTCTTCATGCAGGGCTGTTCTCTCTTTTTTACAGAACACACACACACGATTGTGGATTGCCAAATGGCCCAGGGTTTTTATATAAGATGAATATCAGTTACATAGAATTTTGACGGTGGTTTTATTAAGCACTAACACTTGTATTTGGCTCAGTTTATGGCATCGTTTCTGAAGCACCTCTTCACATTTTTATTCCCCAGGTCACAAATTCTCCTCGTTTGAGACCGTGAAATACAAGTTTGAATCTGGAGCTTGGTGAGTGTTTTGCTAAAGTAGCATGTCCCCATCGTGGCCCTGGAGGATTTACCTCTCCAGGGGGCTTGTTTAGGAACTGATGAGCAATGTTGTTAAGGAGAGATGAGACCTGCTAGAGGAGAGAAAACACACTCGTAGTGGTAATGGTTTGGGAACAGCCTGAAAACCGTTCCTCTCTCTCTGTCTGTCCTGCAGCAGTAAGACCGAACCTGTGGACAGTGAAACAGTCATCAGAGCCAGAGGGTTGCCATGGCAATCTTCAGACCAGGACATCGCTCGCTTCTTTAAGGGCCTCAACATTGCCAAGTGAGAGCACGTTTACCTGAATCCCATTTAGGCCATGTGAGATGTTGATGAGCATGCGGTCAGTTTCAGAGAGTGGCCATAGGTGTGAATAATTCCTGTGTGTGTGTGTGTGTGTGTGTGTGTGTGTGTGTGTGTGTGTGTGTGTGTGTGTGTGTCAGGGGTGGCGTGGCACTGTGTTTGAATGCTCAGGGTCGCAGGAACGGCGAGGCTCTGGTGCGCTTTGTAAACTCCGAACACAGAGACATGGCGCTGGAACGACACAAACACCACATGGGCAGCAGATACATCGAGGTGAGCTGCTTCCTTCTCCAGTCTCACAGTTCATCAACCCCCTGCTACAACCAAGTCATGTTGGAGTGTAGGCTACAGTTTGGGTTAGATACAATACTGACTGTTACTAAATGATGTTCGGTTCATGCTGGTTGTTGTGAGGTCAGTCATGTGAGCGGTATTAATAATCACAGAGAGGTTGAACACGGTGTATATCTTGTTTTTAACGCTAATATTTATTGCACACTTGCAATACACACCGCGGAATATGGTAGTGTTGGGTTATATCATTATATCCATTACATTTGGACATCTATATAATAAATACAATAGTGTTAATATAGCAATATAACAATAATTAAGTGTCCTTATAAATAGAGTTATAAAATTGTGGGTAATTTTCAGAAAAAAGGGCATTATTGTTTGTGTGTACATAGAGATAGCGGATTGACCCAGTGTCTACCAGAAATGACTCTAGTCCATTCCTAATCAGTCCAGAATCAGGAATTCTGAGCTGCTTTAGCTACAGTGAGACTCATTGTAGAGTCTGATTGCGGTGAGTAGGAAGGACATTGCATGTCGCTCCTTTGGCACAGTGCACCTGATTCAGCCAGGCGCTCAACACCCTTCTCTGTCCCACCATGGTAGAATGGAGCGGGTGGCCAGATGACTTGACCCAGAGCTGTATGTAAAGTCAGAGGAGTCCAGATTAAATAGGAATGGAGGCAAAACTTTTGGATGTATGGCTTAGTTTCAAATTAGTAATAGAATTTAAAATAGAGACATTTTCCCCCATTTTTAGATATTACAGTCAGTAGTTGGGAGCATTGTGCCAGTCACCAAACTTGTGAAATATTGTGTGTTTTTCCCTTTTTCGTTTCCTTCAGACTTTTAGAAATGTCTCTGTCTTTAGTGTCTCTGTCGTGATGTATTTCTTTTTAAAGATGCACCTAAATGCACGACTGGTTAATGCTGATATAACAGCATGACCGGTCACCTCGACTCAGACATGATCAAAATAGTTGTTGATTTATTTTAGATCATGTAGAAATAAAAAAAAAAACATCAATACTGGCTTTAATGAGCTAACAGGTAGGACGCAGCCAGCTCAATCCTTTTTTCCCCCCTTTTATGTTTCAGGTCTATAAAGCAACTGGAGAGGAGTTCCTAAAGATTGCTGGAGGTGAGCTGCTTTTATCGAGTGGCTGGTAATGTGTTTTGGAAGTCTTCAATTACGGATGAAACACACACACACACACACACACCCCTAAACTACCAAACACGCTAACATTCGTAGAGTGCACTTCCCTCCGATGCAGTCTCTCTCTCTCCCATTCGGGTTGAATGAAAGACTCTTTTGTGAGCCGTGTGCCCGTGCTGACTCATGTCGAGCTGGTTGAGGACGAAACCTTACTCTCGTGTTCCTGCCGCCTCCACCGGTGCCTTAGAGAGTGTGGCTTCCCCTGAGACGGAGCACGAGCAGCGGTCACTGAAAAGACTGACTCTGCCCTCTCGCACGCAGGGTGTAAAGAGTCAGGAGCAGGCCGCGGTGTGTGTGTGTGTGTGTGTGTGTGTGTGTGTGTGTGTGTGTGTGTGTGTGTGTGTGTGTGTGTGTGTACGTACTGAGACCGGGGTGAAAGTAGATCCTTAGTAGAAACACATGCACACTTTGTACTGTACACTTCCTGTTTCAGTTACATGTATTTTTTTTCCCCTAAATCATCTGGGAGAGCTAAGTGCAAAAGTTTGCACACCCCAGGACAAAAAAAAGGCTAATACCAACAATACACTGTGTTTGTTAGCATTCACAGGTATAATGATGTGTTTGATGTAACAAGCAGCAAAATAGCCACACTTATTCCAGATCTCATTGTTCTTTTTTATAATTAACTACAATTTAACTATGATAAATGCTTCATTCTTAGGTTTCTTTTTCTACCCACTCAGGCACATCTAACGAAGTGGCCCAGTTCCTGTCTAAAGAGAATCAGGTGATCATCCGCATGCGAGGCCTGCCCTTTACCGCCACACATCAGGATGTACTGGGCTTCCTTGGCCCTGATAGCCCCGTGACAGATGGCACAGAGGGACTGCTCTTTGTTAAATATCCTGACGGAAGGCCCACAGGTGATGCCTTTGTGCTGTTTGCCTGTGAGGAATACGCCCAGAATGCTCTGAAAAAGCATAAACAGATTCTGGGGAAGAGGTACATCGAGCTCTTCCGCAGCACAGCAGCCGAGGTCCAGCAGGTCAGCACAGAAAGAGTCCAATTAGACCTCGAGTATTAAAACAGATTGTTGAGAAGCAGACAGGTTCACATGTGTTTGATGTGTCTCAGGTGCTGAACCGCTACATGTCCACTCCACTGATATCCACACTTCCTCCTCCTCCTCCAATGGTTCCAGTTCCCGTCCTGGCTGCCCCTCCGTTCATCACCACAGGCAGCACCAGAGACTGCGTGCGGCTGCGTGGTTTGCCGTACACTGCCGCCATCGAGGACATCCTGGAGTTTATGGGAGAGCACACTATAGACATTAAACCGCACGGTGTTCATATGGTGCTCAATCAGCAGGTGAGAAGAATTAAGTTATTGGGTTAATGTTTCCAAAAGTTTGCTGGTTCAAGTCCCCCTACTGACAAGATACAACTGACATGCCCCCCGCCTCCACTCCCTACCCAGACAAGGGTGTGTGCGTTCTCTAGTGTGGGTGTTTTTCCTTCCAGCAGGTCAATCACTTTCACTTTCATTAATTTGCAACAAACAGTTAATTATGGTACAAAATAAATATTCTAGATCTCCATTAAACCAGTGTGTATTATAGTGTTATGATCTCTGTACAGATATGTGCAAGATCTTGTACAACTGAGGACAAAATTAAGAAGAAATCTAATTTATAAAAAGAAATTTCAGTGTTTTGAAAGTTTATTTCCTCTTCAGACTGTGTAGATACTCAAAACCACATTCTTTCTGATGAACCTGTTGTGAAAGATGTCACATTAAAACAGATTCATCATCGAGTCATGGAAAAACCCTCTCTCCTTTTCTTCAGATTGTAGTCTCCATGTAGGGATTAGTAATAGCATTTAAAAGAGTGACATTTCCCCCCATTTTTAGATATTACAGTCAGTAGTTGGGAACATTGTGCCAGTCACCAAACTTGCTGACTAATGTGTGTTTTTTTCCTTTTCGTTTCAGACTTTTAGAAATGTCTCTGTCTTTAGTGTCTCTGTCATGATGTATTTCTTTTTAAAAATGCACCTAAATGCACAACTGGTTAATGCTGATATAACAGCATGACCGGTCACCTCGACTCAGACATGATCAAAATAGTTGTTGATTTATTTCAGATCATGTAGAATTAAAAAAAAATCATCAAGACTGGCTTTAATGAGCTAACAGGTAGGACGCAGCCAGCTCAATACTTTTCATGTAGGTTCACATGGATATTCTTTCCATCTCTTGGAATCCTTTCCCTCTTGATTTTCTCTCTAATTTGGATGAACAACGGTCATGTGGTTTAATTTGTCAGTGGTGAGAGTAAAGGTTGTCACAGGTAAACCCACCTGACGTGTCATCTTTCTGTTCGTCTCTTAGGGTCGTCCATCTGGTGACGCTTTCATTCAGATGAAATCAGCAGATCGTGCCTTTATGGTATCCCAGAAGTGCCATAAGAAGATGATGAAGGATCGTTATGTGGAGGTGTTCCAGTGCTCCACTGAAGAGATGAGCTTTGTGCTGATGGGAGGGACATTGAACCGTAGTGGCCTGTCTCCTCCACCATGCAAGCTGCCCTGTAAGTCCATTGTTCATGCTTACTTCTGATTTACGTCTGATGTACACAAATAAGTACTCCTAATGAACTTTAAATTAAAGGCTGATTTGTTTGGATTTGGAAAGCTGTTAGGGATGTAACCTAAAGCCTGGGGTCAGAATTTAGGTCCAGCTCTGTCCTGTGCTGTAGTCATCCTGGTGAAAACGTTTAAATCCCATCCGTCTTCCAGATGTGGTGTTTGGAGAATTTTACAGGAACAACAGTAATCTGGTTATGATCTGAATGGGCAGTTATATATAGCAGAATACCGGAATCTAATAAAAAAAAATCCTAATTAATATTTACTTCAGACCAATGTAGAAACAGTGTAGTGTACTGTCTCGGTGTGTGTACAATATGTCCACTATATACATACAGTGTTTGTGTGTATATGTACACAAATGTGTGTGTGTGTGTGTGTGTGTGTGTGTGTGTGTGTGTATAAATATATATTATAATATAAATTTTTTAATATAAATTACAGCTACTGAATGTGTATTTTGTGTGTATGTATATGTATATATTAAAATATAGATTTGTAATATAAATTGCAGCTACTGAATGTGTACTGTGTGTGTGTGTGTGTGTGTGTGTGTGTGTGTGTGTGTAATTTAAAAATTTAAATATTGTTGAATTTATTAATTATATAATTTAATATATTAAACATATTTATGTGTATTATTATTTATTACCTTTATTAATATTTCATATATTTATTATATAATTATTACTAATATTCTATATTAGTAGTACATTTTCAGTAGCGGTACTGAAACCACACTACTCAGTTACACATTTCACAATTGGTCTGAAGTAACTAGTAATTATTGATTTGGATATTTTTATTGATTTAGATATTCTGATATGATACTTCAGAGACAGTTTATACCTGTACTGAATAACCCTTCACCAGGCTAGATGTATCCTTGTCTCTGTGAGGGTTGAGGTTAAAGAGGGGGGGAAATCTTTATTTATTTGACATTGTGTCCTGCCTCACTTTGTCAGTTTGTAGTGGTCAAATATTCTGCTGCGTTGCAAAGCCTGAACAGAAACCTGTTGTGTGTGTGTGTGTGTGTGTGTGTGTGTGTGTGTGTGTGTGTGTGTGTGTGTGTGTGTGTGTGTGTGTTTGTGAATAGAACGTCCTGTATGACTTTTAGAGTCCGTTTGGAGCAGTTGATAGCAGCACTCGGTCCCAAAGTGAGCTTTGTATAAGCAACACAGTTCAGCAGGTCTCAGTCTAGCCTGTCCCTAATGCCTATCAGCACAGACTTTAAAGATTAGATTTCGGTTTATCTTGTAGGCAGCAACGTGAGCACCTGCGGTCCTGCTGAAAAGTGCACGATTTATAAAGTCCGGGTTTAAAGCAACACTAAAAGCTCTCTGCTTTGCACAGAGACTTGATCTTCAGTCAAGGTCAGACAGACAGAATGGGTCTCTATGTGCACAAGTTGCATGACAGGAGGGCCTGCTGGTGGTTCCTGGGTTGGAACAGGGGTGTGTACTATACATGACCTTCAATTACTCTGTAAGAGAGTGTGTGTGTGTGTGTGTGTGTGTGTGCGCGTACATGTGTGTGTGTGTGCGCGTACGTGTGTGTGTGTGTGCGCGTACGTGTGTGTGTGTGCGCGCGTACGTGTGTGTGTGTGCGCGCGTACGTGTGTGTGTGTGCGCGCGTACGTGTGTGTGTGTGCGCGTACGTGTGTGTGTGCGTGTGTGTGTGCGTGTGCGCGCGCGCGTGTGCGTATGTCTGTGCGTATATATGTGTGT
This sequence comes from Duopalatinus emarginatus, assembly GCA_028565595.1. Classification (NCBI taxonomy): domain Eukaryota; kingdom Metazoa; phylum Chordata; class Actinopteri; order Siluriformes; family Pimelodidae; genus Duopalatinus; species Duopalatinus emarginatus. The sequence goes on along the minus strand of JAOVVF010000036.1, from coordinate 5,026,149 downwards.
GTGTGTGCGTATATATGTGTGTGTGTGCGTATATATGTGTGCGTATATATGTGTGTGTGTCTATGTCTATGTGTGTGTGTGTGTGTGTGTGTACACACCCTATAGGTGGTGAACAGGCCCTTCCTGCATGCCACTGTCGGCTGTTTGCATATAAATATGTGTTGAATATTTTTCTGACCTACTGAAGGACACACTGCCCTACCTGAAGCACAGGTGTCACACTTACCAGTTCTTGTTTGTCCTCTTGTGGGTTGGGTTTTACGATCACGCTTCATTTACTCGCTACACTCTGCACTGCAGTAATGAGCTCTGTGATCATTTTGCTATTCTCTGTCTTTTCTCCCCCTGTCCCCTCAGGCCTCTCACCACCAACCTACGCTGCGTTTCCAAATCCAGCTGCTATGCTGTCTGCCGAAGCAGCCCTGTATCAGACTCCCCTGCTGGCCACTCCTAGAACTCCACAGCCACCTACACACAGCCCTGCCCCGACCCTTGCTTACTATTCCCCTCAGCCACAGCTGTATATGAACATGAACATGAACTACACCGCATATTACCCCAGGTATCAGTTCTTACCTCTGACTGTTTCTGTATTTAACACGCAGGGCTGCATGATGGAGCCTAAAAGGATTAGTTATATGGCTAAATATCGATATTTATACGAATTATTCAGTCAATCATATCCTTGTTTATTGGTTATCTACTGTGACAGTGAACACTGAAGTACCAGAAATATCCGGTACAGACGACCCTGTGCGAAATACATAGCAACCCCACCTATGCACATCACACTGCATAGGACCCCTGGTACATCTACAAACGTCTCTGACAGGTGAACACTGTGTCCCTCCTTTCAGACAAGGGACACCTGTTCATGTCCTGCATTTATTCTGATGGATTTAGCCTTTTCCAACAGGACAATGTGAGGTTATACACGTGTAGAGACACCAAATTATGGTTAGAGAAACGCTAGACACCAAATTGCAGAATTGTGGACCATTCTGCCGGAAGTATGGTGTTTATTGCCGTCCATGCCCTGTCGTTTTCTGCTGTCCTACACACTTATGGGGGACCTACAAAGTATTAGACTAATGTACCAGATTTTCTGGCACTTCAGTGTATATGTAATAGATCTTGTACTATGTTAATATATCTAATTCATAGCGAAACAGTCTGTTTTAATGATTATATATTCTTACACTCTTGTGTTCTTTCGCTCTGTAGTCCTCCAGTGTCCCCGTCCACAGTGAGTTATTTTGCAGCTCCTCCAGGCTCGGTAGCAGCTCAGCCCACTCCTGCTATCCTGCCTCAACACGGTGCTCTGGTGCGCATGCAGGGACTGCCTTATAACGCCGGGGTTAAAGACATCCTCAGCTTCTTCCAGGGTTACCAGGTAAGAGGCTTTTAGTTTAGCATGGGTGCAAGAGGGCAGTTTTTAATTCTTCTCATTATTATTATATTATGCACATATTTATGCTTGTTTTTTTGTTTGTTCTTTGTTGCACACATTTATGTCCATATCGAAACACATGCAGAAGACGTGCACTTGCTAATATAATGCATACTTCAGATCTAATGCAAAAGCATTCATTCTAGAGTTTCCAGTTTAATATATATTCACCTACAATGTGACACCACAGGACCACTGCTGACCATTGTCAGGATAGCAAAGACATTGTGCGTGTGTGTGTGTGTGTGTGTGTGTGTGTGTTTGGGGGTGGGGGGTGGGGAGTACATGTGTGTGTCAGATTTCTATACTCCTCAATAAGTAGTTTGGTCAGTGGTGGTCCTGTGGTCTCCCTTTCCACTTATGGTTGGATTAAATGCGGCCTGATAGACTGTGTGTAGTCACACGTGGGCTACACTTAGTAATTATATACTCACAGTATAAAAGTCTTGTATGGACCTGATCTGCACCAGTGAGTATAACTACAAGGTAGGTGTATGTAGTAAACTGGAACATCAGTGTATACTGAAGTGTATATATATTATAATATTATTGAATGTTTCTCTTCATAATTAAGCTCACTGGACAAATATATGAGGGTTAAGTCGAGCACGTAATCCTGTATTAAAGAAGAATTAGGAAGAAATGACGTGTGGGTGTAAGTCAGGATTTCACCAGTGTCTTATGAGTTTGTGTTCATTTTAGTAATTCAAAATCTGGATGAAAATTTTGATACCTGAAGAAAAAGGGAAGAAACTTGAAGATGGTATTAGGAAGAAACCTCAAGCGGAGCCAGCTTTAAAAGGGAACCCATGTTCCTCTGGGTGAAACCATATAGTGAGATTATAGGTGTTTATAGTCCTTTTTAAACAAAACGAACTCTGTTCTCTCGAAGGTGTTTCCCCGTCCTTCATAGGGTGATGTAACCTTAAATCTTTCACTGGTTTGTTTTTACCCCTGGTCCGATTCTCTAGGGCAGGGGTGAATACAGTAATTGCACTCAGATACGGACCAAAACGGTCCTAAACGAACCCCGGAGCTGTGTGCTTGTGGAGAAAACGATCTGACCTCAATCTGACCTCAGGATGTGTCGGGAAATTTAATTTTGCAATCTCTAGGTGTAGTTTAACCTGGTGTATTGCCCAGATAATTACAATAACTATATATAAACGCCATGGGGGCAGCCGTGGCCTAGTGGTTAGGGAACCGGTCTCGTGAGCGGAAGCTCACAGGTTTGATCGTTGCCCATGTCAAGACACTGAGGTGCCCCTGAGCAAGGCACCTAACTCCCCCAACTGCTCCCTGGATTCCATGGTTTGGGGCTGCCCCCCCGCTCCAGGCAGTCCGTACAGTGCCCCCTAGTGGTCCCTGGTGTGTGTGTGTATTTCCACTGCACAGATGGGTCAAATGTGGAGATCACATTTCTCTGTATGCAAACACAGTAGGCAAATAGTTCACTTTCATCATCATCATCTTCATCCATGGTAAGCAGCATAGATGTTTGACTACAGTCCAGATGATAAAACCTTTTTCCTGTATTTACTTTCTTGCTCCCGCTCAAGACCGGTCTGACCAATACGAGAACGTTGTGACTCTTTATGGTGTGCTTGGATAAATTATTACTACACTATTACAACAGTAGGATCCTGGGATGAGTACAGGGCCATCTATATGATCACAGCAGCAGTTCGTAGTAGATACTAACTCTTCCACACAGCTACAGTTTACAACCTGCTGCTGAAATAATCCCATGTTTTCTTCGGTGCTGAGGTCTGATGGTATAACAGGCGAGTCCGATTGTCCAAGTCGTCCATAAGGATTGTAGAACAGATCGTACCTACGGTGACTTGCCCTGTACGTTTTGTCCATGGAGCTTAATTATTCTCTATGTGCACCTTTGTGACGTTCATTAAGCCTCGTTTGTAGCCAAATATCTGATGTACAAAGTAAGGTGAGCATATTTTAATATGCATAAATCTCCTCACATGGGTCATGATGTTAATAATGCTCCATTGCCGTGTCCATTTGTGCTTCTTTTCTTCTCCTTATTGCCTGACATCCAAGTAGGCGGAGGCTTCAACTGATGGTATGACCTTCAGACATAAGGAGCGGGTTGGACAAGGGGGTTAATTGAGGGGGAAATAACTGGCTGGTGCTTTATATTGGGATTGCGGTGTTTGTGTGCTTTTTGTTTTTTCATCCTGGTAACGTAGCAGGGTGAAATAAATGGAACTGATGTGGCACATTAGTTTCATTCCCCGGACCTAAGCTAAACGGTGAGGGTGCGTTCCGAGCTCTCGCACACCGTGGAACAAACCGCTCTCTGCTTGCGTCTCAGCCATCCGAGAGCTCACGATTCAGGCGGGGTAAAAAAAATAAAACAAATTCAGCTTCGACACCTGGCTGAACCACTGAAATGAAACGCTGCCCACTCACCCTCCATGTGTGTGCTTTTAGCTGCTCAGATGGAGCTCACACGTGTGTGTGTGTGTGTGTGTGTGTCTGTTTGGGAAGAATGTTTCCTTTGGGTGGGATTTTTGTACTTTTACTGTTCTCTGTATACTTTGTATGTGCGGTGCAGTTGGAAGTGAGTTTTTGTGTCTGGGTGTGCATGTGTTTCTAGATATTAGTTGTTTGGTGTGCTTCTGTGGATAAGGTTTGATTTAAAGATGATCTCTGTTGTTTCTTTTTCCAGGATTTTTTTTTCAGGAAGTGTGACGTTTTCTTTTGTCTGCATTTTTCTTTCAAGCTGAATTACAGCCTGACGACAAATTATGGCGTTGTAACTGATCTGATACAGATGTCTTGATTTGTGTAGTCGTACAGTGCAGTTAATTAACGCACTTTGAACATAGCGTGCATTTTGTTTTTATGCTACAATGCATCATTGGGTGTGTTAAGTGATAGACGTGCTTTAGGACTAGTTTTGAAAATTGCAGATTCAAATTTATATATACAAATTTGGTACAAAGCTAAATTTTCCCCAATCAGATACTAGTCCTTTGTTTTACTTTTCTGGCTTGGATCTTAGATGTCATATACATATACATACATATACATATAAATACACACACACATATATATATGTACTGTGTAAAAGTCTTAGGCACATGTGAAGAAATGTTGTGATGAGGTTTTTACTATTTGAAAGAAAACCCCCACA
>JAOVVF010000036.1:4953269-4976009 GCA_028565595.1 Duopalatinus emarginatus | reverse complement strand
GCGTGTGTTTCACTGCACGGATGGGTTAAATGCGGAGGTCACATTCCTCTGTGTGCAAGCACAGTAGGCAAATAGGTTACTTTCATTGTCCAGCTTTCACTTTCATTGTCCAGCTTTATATCCTGCATTCATTCTGACAGGTTCGGCCTCTTCTAACAGAACAATGAACAACCACATACATCTAGAGAGACCAAATTATGGTTAGAGGAACACTTATCTGAATTTGGGGTTTTGTCATTCACACCTAAGTCACCAGATGTCAGACTTGTGGGTCGTTCTGCAGGTTTGTTGCCTACAGAATATTTCAGCAAGCTTGTGGAGTCAAGGCCAAGTATTTGACCAGTGTTCCAGTTTTTCTGCCACTTCAGTGTATGTATGTATATATTTCTAACCATGACCCATTTTCCCTTCTGTAGTTGATCATCTTTTATTTAAGACCCAATCACGTGTGTTTATGTAGATTATTCTGCTACAATCAGCTCATCAGACCTGACAGTGAAAGTGTGTGCACCACTCATTGACCACTGTGCTTGCACACAAAGGCATTTGGCTTCTGTATTGCAGAACAACCCACACACCCACTAGAGGGCAGTGAGTGCACTTGCCAGAAGTGCTAGACAACCCTATCCTCGGCATCCTGGGAGCAGCTGGGCGTTAGGTGCTTTGCTTAAGGGAACTTCAGTTGTGTCATGTCTGTACTGGGGATGGAACCTGCAACGCTCCGGTCACAAGGCTGGTTCCTTATCCACGAGCCCACGGCATGGTTGGGTCAGTTTGGTGTGGATTAACTTGACTGGCCTGCACAGAGGCCTGACCACAACACCCTTGATATGTCCTTCTCGTCCAGCATCAGTGTCTGACCTCACGTATGCCCTCCGGGATGAATGGGCAAAGATTCCAACAAAGATACTCCAAAATCATACAGAAAGCCTTCCCAGAAGAGTGAGAGGTCTTATAGCTGCAAAAAGAGAACCGGCTCCATATTAACGTCTACGGATTTAGAACGTATGCGTTCCAATACTTTTGAACACGCCGTCTATATTGTGGAGGTCCTGCTTGCTTGACTTTTTTTTTGCTACGCGCCTCTCTAACAGGTATTTTTAGACCTTGACCTATTGAACCGTCGTGAGGATATATTTATGATGGCGATGAAGCACGTGTGCGCTGTAAACACTCTGGAGGAGGAAAATGTTGTAAATGTCGTCCGTTTTTATAGCTGAAGGAATGCTGAGAACCAGAGCCGTGCGCTGTACTGACATATTCCACCACATCGATATGCCTGGCTGAAGTTTGTACGCATGTAACCTCTTGAAATCATCCCCCAACTCCTTCTTCTCTTCCTCCTCCTCCTCCTTCTCACCCTGGTCCCGGGTTGTGTTAAATCTGGTGACATTAGAGCCGTCACATGTCCCGCTGTTGGACAAAGTTAACCGAGGCAGAAATAGCACCTCTGGCTTGCGTTACATGCTGAAGGCTAAATAAAGGCGTCTGGTGTGCGCTGCATTTGCTGCTCAGCTCCACTAATAGAGAGTGAGAATAAGAGCCTCAGATGGAATGAGGGACAGCACAGGAGACGCGGCTGACGGACGAGTGTGTGTGGACGTGTGCTGGATAATACGAATACTTTCTCACTGCAGCGATGAAGAGATATGTGTCTCGTCATGCCAGCAGTTCGGCCATCTCTTACATGCATTCCTTACACCTGAGTTTCGCCATTCACACACTCTCTCTCTTTCTTACACACACTCACACACACACACACACACTCACACTCACACTCTCTCTCTCTCTTTGATGCTGACTGTTTCCCTGTGTTGCTCTGTGGTTGCTATGGCGAAGGCTAGCTGGTGCGTGTGTGTGCATGCGTGAGTGTGAATTTGTGTGTATTCACGTGCCCGTGGGGGAGGGGCGGTTACACACCCAAGGTCATGCACACACGGGTGTGTGCGCGCACACACGCTCACGGGCACGTGCGCACACACACACACACACACACACACACACACACAGACGCAAATTGTGGCCCCTTACTGTGGTTTTGTGCTGACATGTCTAACAGTCTGTACTGGACACTGAGAAGGGTCTGTTCAGCACCATAGTGTTTACACAACGTGCGTGTGTGTGTGTGTGTGTGTGTGTGTGTGTGTGTGTGTGTGTGTACATATAAGTGCGAGAGATTGAGTTGAGAAAGACAGACAGACAGAAAGAGTGCAGATCTGGGAGGTTAGGCAGCCATTTGTCTAAACAAGGTCAAGACACACACACACACACACACACACACACACACACACACTCAGTGAGTGGCATTTACTGTAGTGCGCTGTATAAGGCCTTCCCTGCTGCTCATCAGCAGTGTGTCCTCCTGTTAACTCGAACTCTGTCCACATTAAACATATCCTCAGGCTGAGAACATGGTGAAGCTCTCTCTCTCTCTCTCTCTCTCTCACACACACACACACACACACATACACACACACACATACGCGCACACACAAATAACATATCTGGGTGATAAAACAGACACTAAAAAACTCACACCAATCGTGAACCGACCGGATCTTTTCAGCAGTCCAGAGCACAAAAGAGCACTCCAAAGCTCAGACCAGTCGAATGAGTAATTATGCCAAATACACTGAAATCAATAAGCCGAGCTAAACATGACAGAGCAGCCCCTCCGGCACTGTAGCGTGCATCTATGTGTGAAATCCGGGTTGTGTTTCTGTAAGACGGGGCGTCAGATGTCAGAACGACGGTGTAAAAACAAAAATCACCTTTTCACCTGCTTACGGTATTAGTCGACCAGCACCACAATAATAAGCCAGCTGACAACGTGATGAAAAGAGGCACATTTTTGCTCCATTTAACATATTAGATCTCTCGATTAGATTTCTCACAATCCGGTTCTCTGGGGTCTTAATGAAGTGCCTGTGACATTCTTTGGTCAAAATAGTTACCATACTACACGCATCTTTTCACGCTGTCTATAAAAACAGCTCTTTCCATATGCTCAGTTTCAGTTGCAGTGCCTGTTGCTTTAAACGCAAATGAGTCACTGCTCAGTCTCCGCCCCCCTCTACTATGAGGAGTGCCTATTGGCATATTACATAGATGCTGCTTTGACCTGTGAGAGTGAAGTCCACCTTGATGTCTGATGTGTCTGCTGTTTTGGACGCCTGTAGACAAGAAAATCTATATAAAAAAAACTTTATAATGTTTACATTTCTCAATCGATTTTAATGAGTCGTTTTTTTTAAATATATATTTGAGGGTTTCTGCTTGTACAAAAAAGTGTACATTGAGCATCTGTGACTCACCGCTAATACTTATAAGTTACTTGTGCAGTAGGTGGACAAATTCAAGTGGACGGGTTGTATTATTCTAATGAGAGCCGCACTTGACATGGAGAGGGGCAGAAAATCCGAACGGCTTATTGAGTCCTTTGTTTTCTGATCTAAGCAGCCCACACAAAAGTGACTAGGTTGTCCTGTTCCACAGTTTGTGGGTTGGAAGGCTCTCCAGATACACAAATTAATGTACACATGATCTGAAACAAGTGTGTTTTTTTTAATAATACGTCCCCTTTAAATCAAAACAAAACAAACTGAGGTTTCCATAATTTTGAGTGACATCAAATCAACATGGCGGCTCACAACATCATCGTTATGCATGCTACACTTCAGTACCAGAAATCTAGTACACCAGTCTAGCGCTTTTCACGTTTCCAAATGGGGCATGGACTCTACGAGCTTGTGGAAATATTCTTTAGGGAATGAACAGGCTTCCTTCATAACGGTTCACAGTTCTGAAACCTGGTGCCTCAGGTGGTAATGGCACAAAAATGTTTGTGGTGAAGCATTGTCGTGTAAGAAAAAGCCATCAGAATGAATAAAACGGTATAAGAAGGCAAACATAGTGTTCACCTGTCAAAGGCGTTTGTAGATGTACCAGGGGTCCCATGGAATGCCAGCTAAACAAACCCCATACCATTATAGAGCCACCACCAATCTTTGTTTTTATTTTTTTCTGGCACTTTAGTGTAGGTCAACATGGAGGCATCCATGTTTTTTTTCTCACCATTTCTGTAGTTTGAATGAGGCAAGTTCAACATAATTTCGGATTCCGACTTCCCATTTCCAAGTTAAATCAAATGCAAAATAACAATACGGTTAATGGTTTCATGGGCCATTAAATTAAGACTTCACCTCCTACAAGATGTAGATGACGTCCTGATTGTCTGATTAGAATGAAATGGAGCTAGCGTTACGCCTAACTGAAGATCAGCACCATTAGCAATGACACACAAAGTCACCGTTGACCTGTTGCACATGCACGAGACGTCTCTCTCGCGAGCCCGACAACAATGTCGGACTCGCTCTGAAACCGTAACTCGACACCATTCAGGACGGTGTCGGCCATCTTGGATTTCATGCTGCTGTTATTCAACACCGGGCTGCCCTGTGAAGACGCAGAGGACATGCCATGCATAACTGACGCTCTGACCTTGTTTTTTTTCCCCCTCTCTCCCATTCACGGTAACTGCAATTGTCCATCAAGCTGACATGGACAATTTTAAAAGAGCTTTAAAATCGACCTTCAACATAACACTGGTATAATATGAGGCAAAGTTCAGCTGCATTGTTTAAATGTTCGGCAAATTATATTTGATTCATTTCCAACGTATGCCACGCCCCAGTAGAAATTCTTGTTTGCAGTGGGCTTTTCTGTTGTCGACAAGGTGCACGAGTCGAATCAAAGATAGCACGCAGGATGTTGGATGTTCCAGTTCCAATAAAAACACTGACACACCCTCCGTCCTTCACTACAACCACCATAACATTGTACTGTAAAACTCGAAAATGGTCTTTGCCAAGACGCACATGTATGAAATGAAAACTCAATCCGTGTCTGATGTTAAGTAATAAGCAGCTTCAGTAGCTGCTTTATCCTGGTCACAGTCATTCTGGATCTGGAATCTATCCTGGGAACATACGGTGTAACTTAGGAACACACCCTGTATTTAAAGCCAGTCTGTCACCATTCACGTTCACAATCACAAACATGTTCACACCTAGAGGCAATTCGGTGCCCTCAATCTGCACCTTCGTACGTTTTTTGCCAGGCAGTAACCTGAACGCGGGGTCAAACCTGGAACACTGGACCTGTTAGAAGTCAACACAACACCACACTACGCTGCCACCAAGCTGCCATTTTAACACCGTATAATACACACTACATGTCCAAAAGTTTGTGGACACCAGGCCATTACAGCCGTATGTGCCTGCTGGATATCTCATTCCAGATTTACTCTCTAGTTTACGGTTATAATAACAACCACTCTTCTCTTCTGGGAGGGTTTTCCACTAGATTTGGAAGCGTGACCGTGTTCATTCAGCAGCATTACCGAGATCAGGTGCTGATAAGTGTTTATTCAGGTCTGAGTCAAGCTTCATCCCAAAGTTGTTCAGTGCAGGTTTGATCCTCTTCGAAATCAGAATCGTAATGGCCAAGACCTTCTATACAACCGTGCAGCTTGGTGGTAACAGTATGGAGTAAACCCACATATGGATGTGACGGTCAGGTGTTTACATACGTGTGGCAGTCATGTGGATAATGGACAGCAAATACCGCCGTTGAGAAAGCTGTGGCTCTAAGGTGGGATGGGTTTTGATAATTTGAGGGATATTGTGTTTTATACATTTGTTACTTGTAACTGGCTAATTCAATGTATCGTGAGTCAGGTTTGGATTTGGCTTTTGTCTGGTGAACACACTCCTGAAGCTAGTAGACTTACATCTCATGGGTCCTTTAAAAAAAAAAAGCAAACGTAAGCAAAGCTCTGTAGATTTGAATATGGGGAGCTCCGTTCCGGTCAAGTCGGAGCAGATTTCACACCTGGACCAATGTAAACAAAAGCCGGAAAGAAAACAAATCAAAACAGACAGTCTGAAATAAAACGGCGACATTAACTTACATTTTATTGTTAGCTTAAGGACACGTTTCAGAACTACAACCTGCACCTTTAATAGCATTTACGGGGTTAAAACTTGAGCAAAACGTGTTTCTATACAAAAAGGGTGTTTACGTCCTATTTCCTGTGTGACATAACAAAATTTCGCCACAAATGACAAGATGACGAGGGAGAAAATGATGCAAGTGTGCTGCTTAACGCATAAAAACACTTGGTAAGATCATTCTAAGCATAAATGTTTAATTAATTAATGTCAGAATTTATTTTTAGATAGGATAAAAAGATAGGATAAAAAGATCATGGATACATGTATATGTGAATGATGGTAAAAAAAAAGGCAGAGAGCACCAGGGTAGTTAATATGTGTGTGTGTGTGTGTGTGTGTGTGTGTGTGTGTACTGATGCTAGCTGCCTTTGTGCGTCTGTGTGTTTTTAACTGGCTTAATTATGTGTGCGCACACACAGGGATGCCTAAGCCAGATGGGCTAGGGACTTACATGTCTCTTAGCAACAGGTTTGCTGATTATGGTTTGCCCCTGAAACGTTAGCCCTTGAGCAGAGAGAGAGAGAGAGAGAGACAGAGAGAGAGAGAGAGAGAGAGAGAGAGAAAGAGAGCGAGCGAGCGAGAGTGAGTGAGAGAGAGAGGGCTATTGTCGGTCGATATAGATGGAGCGTTCCTCCTAGATCTGTCCTGTGAATCAGACCAGTCCAAACAGTCGGAGTAAACAGTGTCACTTTGTTTCGCCCGTGTTTGTCTGGCTACTGTATGACACACTCCTGCGGCCGCTGTTATGGCAGCTTTACATATGGCTTTCGACTCTGCGTGTATCCTACGTTCCTCCGGCTTTTATGATTCCGTTTTATGAGCGCGCTGTTATGCCTGCTCTTTCATTTTCTTTCACATGTCCATGTTTTTCCAAAAAGAAACTCACAAACCGGAGATAAAGTCGTCCACAACAGGACACATCCGGCCACTTGTAGTAGAGATTATAATAGGAAAAGGGCCGAGTGTGAGCTCTGGCTGTCATTAAATGAAATTCCACGCTAAAATTGGTTGTTTTCATTATAGCGCAGTGCTGCTGAATTCTCAACTCTGATTGGCTAGAAGCTGTGGATTCATTTTTCTATTACAGCTCTGTTATAGACAGATTAACCCAAAGATCTCATAAGAGATAAAAGACAGGGCTGTAAGGGAACGACTTCTACATGTGTTTAAGTTGGCTTGGAGTTTGCATGTTCTTCCCGTGCTTGAGTGGGTTTCCTCCAGGTACTCCGGTTTCCTCCCACAGTCCAAAACATGCATAGATTGATCGGTCACTCAGAATGTGAGTGTGAGTGTTACTGGCAAGAGATTGGGATGCTCTGTCAGTCTGTCTGTCTGTTCCCACAGGGCACCGTAAGTGTGTGGTGTAGCCTCCTCATCGGAGCAGCCGAACATCGCACAGCGCTGACGGTGATGTGAATGTATGTATGAGTTGTCTCAAGGATGCTACATGATGTAAAATGTAACTGTAAAAAGGTTTTTATTTATGAAATAATTGTAATAAATGGCAAAAGTGTTGCATGTAAGAGGAATAAAAGACTTCAGGAACATGATCTCAAATTAAAAAATGACCAGTTATTCATTTTTGCTGACTTGTAAAAACTAAATTATGAGAAAAATAATTTATTTATTTTTATGTTTTTTGTCTTTTTGTAAGTTGCGCAACGGACCACTGTACCACTTATCTAAACCAGGAGGGGTGGACACATTTTACTGCCATTCAGAAATGGGTAAAGTTAAGATTAATGAAATGTGTATTTATACCAAACTGGATTCTGAATTTAGCGATGGTGAGGACATATTGTCATGAATCAAATGTTCATATCCATAAAAAACAGATGTTACAGCAACAGGCATGAACAATCTTCTAAAATGACGTCCCTTTAGCTTTAGATAGCAGCAAATTACAATTATTATTATTATTATTATTATTATTATTACTACTGAAAAATCTCCTACAGCTAGTACATACTAAGGGACTGACTACCCCTAGATTAGTTGTTGAGTCCATCATCCTAAAACTCAAACTAACAGGCTTTAAGTGAGTCTCAAACTTGGACTTTCGCATTTTCTTTTTTTCTCTGGTGCAGAATGATTCAAACACAGCAACAGGACGTGGTTTTTACACTTAAATTTAACATGAAATTCAAAATGATAAGTGTCACACAGACCAATGCTGTTATAAGAAAACAGCATTTATAAATAGTTCTCGATTTCTCAGTTAGAGTCTAAATGTTTCTCATTTGGAGATTGTTATCAGTATTATTAACTATAATTCATCCTTTTATAACCCTAGAGGCAACATTTTATTGGGTGAAAATACACCAAAGTGAAATAAACAATGAAACAATTAAATAAGAAATAAATCAGACATTTGTAGTAAAGTATTTGTGGCTAAGAAATAATAAATATACACAATACACACAAACTGATATCACAATATAATACTGATATCATAAATTATGCCACAAAACACGTACTGTGAAATATTGTAGTTTTTTCATAGTGATTGATTTTATATTATATTTATTATTATAATATATTTATACACTTTGTTAAAAAGAACTTTAATTTATGTATTTATTTTAAATATATGCAAAATAAAATTGTAGCCAGTGTATTATCAGCGGTCCGTAATTGAACCTGCACGTAAACCATATCACATATCACCTAAACATATCACCGAGATCTGCAGTATGATACAGTTGTCATATCACTAACACCTAGTTATTATAACAGGTATAAGGATATCCATCTCAAAATACACTGAAGTGCCTGAAAAACTGGTGTAGTGTATGCAAAATACACCGACTGGTAGAGCCTCTATAATGATATTGGGTTTGTTTAGCTGGCATTCAATGGAACCCCTGGTACATCTACAAACGTCTCTGACAGGTGAACACTGTGTGTATGTGTGTGTCTCCTTTCTTAGGAGTTACACTCGTTCATGTCCTGCATTCATTCTGATAGGCTTGGCCTCTTCTAACAGGACAATACACCACCAGACACGTCTAGAGACACCAAATTACGGTCAGAGGAACACTCATCTGTGTTTGGGGTTTTGCCGTTCGAACTAAGACACCAGAATCTCAGAATTGTGGACCGTTCGACAGGAAGTACGGTGTTCATTACCTATACAATATTTCTGCAAGCTCATGGAGTTCGTGCTGCACTCCAATCCAAGTCCTACACTTCTACCAAGTATTAGATTAGTGTACCAGCTTTTCTGGCACCTCGGTGTATTCTACACAAGACTCGCAGGTAAGCATAAAGCCACTCGGCTTCAGACAGACGAGTTGACTTGCTGTGTATTCAGATATATACACGAGTTTTGTGTAGAATCAGGAAACCTGATCATTGTTACTGTTGTGAGTCTCTGTGCTTTAGTAATAATAAAGGTAGCAATAATTATTTAAACAGACGCCTCGAGCTGTCCCAGTTCTTCAAACCTGTCTTCAAAGAAGGGTCACCCGAAGGGTTTCCTAGAATTTACACTAGTAAATATAACTCACGAGGGTGGGCATGTTTACAACAAATCCAGCTGTAGTAGTGTAAACCTTCAGTCTCGTCCTGACTACTAACCTGCCTCTCCTTTTCCTTACTCATTAACCACTGAAATCTAATGACAAGTGTGTGTGTGTGTGTGTGTGACGAGTTTAACTTTAAGCCATTTATGCTCTAATTTAATGCAAATCATGTGACGTTCTCAAGCAATAACCCTCCGACCCCAGCGTGCCAGTCACCCTTGAGATGCTAATATTCCAAAGCTACACGGTTACTCTGTCTACACACAGAACGACAATACAGACCCACACTCATTAACTCGAAATGTGCAGCCACACGATGCTACACTGCCTGGAGTAAACGAGCACACACGTACACGCTTTCCCACACACAGGCTTGTGCCAACTGGGGCAGATCTCTCTCTCTCTCTCTCTTTTTCTCTCTCTCTCACTCTCTCTCTCTCTCTCTTTCTTTCTCCGTCTCTCTCTTTCTCCACCGAGCTGAACAGAAGTGGAAGTTTACAACTGCAGTCGAGAGCATGTCACAACAAGGAACAGAGGAATGCAAGCAGACTGAGAGACGAAAGAGACAAATGTGTCCAACACACACACACACTTCTCGGACAGCCTTTTGAGGTCAAAATCCTTGCTCGGTCCTAATACAGATGGACTCTGCGAGGTCAGATGCTCCTAAGTGAACTGAGAAACAAGAAAACGGTGATAAAGGCGGCGTAAGAGAGACTTAACAACAGGGATGGGAAGGTCTTATTCTGAATCTTTTCTGCATGGAACAACTGATATAATGACCTATAATTGCTGGAAAATACAATTATAAACAAAAACATATAAGCTAGTGGTGGCTCCATAATGGTATTGGGTTTGTTGAGCTGGCATTTCATAGGACCCCTGGTACATCTACAGACGTCTCTGACAGGTGAACAATATGTGGATACCTGTTCATGTCCTGCATTCATTCTGATGGGTTTGGCCTCGTCCATTTGGACAATGCACTAAAAAGACACCAAATAATTGGGGTTTTGTCATTTCCACCTAAGTCACCAGATCTTAACATTAACGAACACATCTGGGATGCCATGTAACATGCTGTGGGACACAGAAATACACCGTTCTGCAGGAAGTATGGTGTTCCACAAGCTTGATAAGTCCATGCCCCATACCAAGAATCAGACTCGTTTACCAGTTTTTCTGCCACTTCAGTGGATTTTCGCTCTTTCAGGTTTATATCATGTTTTTTTTGTCATTGTTTGTTAAGAAAAACAGAGCACATTGAAGGCAGATGGAGGTGATGTTACATGATGAGCTCACGCCTTCAAACGCTCACACAGCTTGAACTCATCACGAAGACCGTAGCTTTCCGCAATTTCAGCTCAGTCACATCATCAGGTCACAGCAACACCATCGACTGACTAACAGCACTTCCTGCCGCGAGGCCGTGTTTACCCTGGACGCCATCGACGTATCGCTGTTTTTATAATAACACTGAATTAGCTCTCCAGCCAGCCGAACACAGCGTGGCCGGTCAACGAGCTAGGCAAACAAAGAACACAGAGCATGGCCAAGAGCTGTTTAGTAAACAGACACACTCACACCCGGTCTCACACAACAAACACACAGTCATACATACACACAAACAAACGTAGTAACGCTTGAATGTGATGCTACACGCCCATAATACATGGAATGGAGGGAGTGGAGTCAGGATGGTGGAAATCGTAGGCTGCTTTTATATCGTCCTCGGTTTGGTCTTAATCTGGGTCCAAGTGAACTGTGGGTCAGCTTCACTACACCAGAATGACATAACATGAGCTTAAGACTTAAGACTCAGTGAGGTAGAAGTTGTTGATGGTCAACATTCGTCTTGATGACATTTCAACACACTGTGATGGCTAATACAGCGGTTTCTAAAACTAGTGGGCATGACCCATTGGTGGGTCTCCAAAAAAAACACAAAAAGGGAGGTGTTGTGATATAATTTTCTGTTTGAAAAAAAGTATTTAACATTTAAATGTATCACTTTAAAACGATTTTGCAGATTAAAAATGCACAATTAGAAGTGTTTCCTTACTGTTCCTCCAAAATAAAGAAACAAACCAGATGCTCTGGCTACGCAAACTCAGATCTTTCCTGCTTTAAATGCTTGAGCTGTTTGCTAGCTAAGGCGAAAAGATGGAACAGTGGCTCCAGAAAAAGCAAATAAAAAGTTCAGAGGAGCCATCAACAAGGGGGTCTGTTTTTACACAATTGATCATCAGGTACGGCCCTGCATAAGTCTCATAAAAATAACAAAAACCTTTCACTAAGTGTCGGCACTATCAGAAAGAATATACAGTATAAGATATGGCTTCACTTGTCAGTCAATTAGTCATTCTCTTCTTTGTCAGGAATCCCACCCGGAATCACTGAGCGCAAGGCAGGAATACCCCAAGGGACAAGCGCTGATCCATCGCAGGGTACCACACACATCCTTGGAGCTGTGTAGCACACACAGTATGGGTGTGAATCTCTCAGCATCCAGCAATTTGACGAAATTTTTGGGGTGACAATTCAATTCAGAATTGACTTTTGATTCAGGAACGTTTTTTCTATTCAAACGGTCTGTAAATTTTGTTTAAATTATGTGATTGACAAGATGAAAAGACAATGTAAACAAATAGAACATTTATTTTAAACCATACTTGTAGATTAATTTCTGTTTCAAATCTTGTTTTGATACCAAAAATAGTACTGGGAATAAAATTCTTTATTAAATTACATTATAATTATAATTATGTTTTATAATAATTTAAATGACCCGTATTAGGTTAGCTTAGCTGTCCGGCTTTTTCTTAAATAAAAAAAAATCTATCAATGCACAAGCTAGCAGCTAGCTAACTTTAAAGTCATAGTGCGCTATTCCGCTAGCAAGCGCGCTGGCTAACTAGCCTTTTGTACAGTGGACTTCTACGGTGGCCGAGTGGACATGTAACGTGATATGCAGTACACTTAAGAAGCTTAAACGCAAAACTTTAATGCATTTTAAAATCAATTTTTGGGTATTTTGAATTGATTCAGAATCGCCATGACTAGGAAATGCGATTCTTTAAAGGTGTTTCACATGCCATCAGAAATGAAATTGACCACCATCAGTGTGTGCTTAGCTGCGATGTTTTTTAAAAAATAAGCGTTTAAAAACCAGTCGAAATAAAGAGCCATCTTGAGACGTAAAATCCAGATCAAGTTCATAAATGTACAGTTCTGAGGTAGATCGGCTGTAGCAGTGGACGTTCTAACATAAAGTAAAATGCATTTATTTCCATTGTTTTAATTTGCGTAAAGGATGTGTATAGCTGAAGACTTCCCAGAAAGTGCTAGAAATTGTTATTTACTCTAACCCGGGGGTAATGGTGGCACTAGTAGTCAACAAGTATAGCATTTATGATACTATACTGTCGGCTGGACTTCTTTCATATCTGAGCTGGTGTATGACGTATGTCCACAAATGTTTTCGCCAATTCCAACCCGTCACCCGCGACGTGAAGGACTACTCCATGTTTTTCAAGGTGAACATTATTTTCCCCAGCGTTCGCATCATGAATCACCAATCAAAAAATACCTCCGCTCTGTAGCTTTAAGCATCATCAGAGTAAACTCCTTGAACTCAACAATGCCACAGCCTTGGCTGAGAACAGGTGGAGTGTGGCTTATTGCTAAACAGCTATAAAGCTAACCGCTGTAGTGCTAAGCTGGAATTATGCATCCTCAATCACGGTGGAAGAGGAAGTGGGGAAAGCGTTTATGTAATTACGCACGGCTTCTTCAAAGTGCTCAAAGAGCACAGTCGAACGCAAACACACACTCACACAGCGTACAACGTGAGCACAAATCCAATACTCCACATCCAGCACAGCAGACGTCTAATGTGGGGAGCAGGAGAGTGGCTTAAAAGTAGCTCATAAAAACCAGTATTAACCAGACAGCGGCCAAACGATCCATGTGTGTGATCAGATAAGACGTCAGCTGTGGCTTTACTGTGTGTGTGAGGTTAGTATAAAAAAAACTCAGCTTTACATTTGTCAAGTCAATATTGTGTATGTTAACATTTTTGAACTAATACTTTGTTGGAGTATCTTTTGGTTTTATGACAGCATTCAGTCTTTTGGGGTAGAAGTCATGCCACATCATGACATGGCGATCTTTGCCCATTCTTCCTTGCAAACGTACAGATGCAACGGTATCTTCTCTGGACAGCCCTCTTCAGGTCACAGATTTCATTTGGACTCAGGTCTGGACTCCAAAAACTATGACCTTCTTCTGGGCAAGCCATTGTTTTGTTGCTGTGGAGGTATGCTTTGGGTTGTTGTTATGCTAAAAGGTGAATTTACTCTTGACTGAAGCCCTAGTCCAGCTGAAGAAAAACAGCCCCAAAGCATAATGCCGCCACCACCATGCTTCACTGTGGGTATGGTGTTCTTCCTTTTGGAATTAAGGCTTAAAAGTTCAACCTTGATCTCATCAGACTATAACACATCTTTCCACATGTTTTCGGCAGAACTGATGTAGGTTTTTTGCCGTGCTTGGATGTTTTTAATTGTGGAGAAAGGGCTTCTGTTTTGCCACCTCACCACACAGCCCAGACATATGAAGAATTTGGGAGATTGTTGTCACATGTAGTACACAGCCAGTACTTGCCAGAAACATCCTCAATGCCTCCTTGATGACTGTCTACACTGTGTTCCAGGGTATATTTAATGCCTTCAATATAGCTATTTGCAGACCATGGCTTTGTTATTAACGATGTTGAAGGCACGTCAGAAGCATTTTTAATATGGGTGGTGGTGGTGGTGGGGGGCATGGAGGTGTAAGGTCTTCCCCAGAAAACTTTTAATGAATTAGATGCCATTTCCTGCATTCTGGTGTATTTGTAACAGATTTTAATGATAGCTAACATTAAGCTAGCTGATAGATCTTCTAACATTGACTAGCCAAGTTCCAAATTTCCAAGGGGAAATTTTGACTTACTTTCTACTTCTTTTAAAAATAATTTCCTCATGTCCCGTGTGTCTGGGAGCAAATATTGCATACAACTGATCATCAACCAAGAACAGCCCACTGTTACTTACAGTAAATAAGGCAAAGCGTTACTCCTAATATTTAGCTGAACATTCTTTTAATGTGGCCTAGGGTTAATTTTAAGGGCATATAACAAAAGAATAAGATTTTAGCTAAAGCTGGACATTGTGAGATGGCACTGGGGCTGACGTGACCTTCTCCAGTTTGGAGCAGTCTGCACATTTAGTGTCTGTGAAATGAAGATTCACTTTACTTGCATGCGTTGAGTTGTTGTAGGCAACCTGGCAAACCCGGAGTGGACTTTTTGGTGGTATGTGTTTTCTCCTATCGATCAAGTGGAATGGATTCTTTTGCGAAGCAACAGAAACAGTGCTGCGTGAACTAATATTTTACGTTAAATGTGGGGGGATCCAAACAAATAATTATGAAATATGTAGGGGACAGACTAAATGGTGGCAACGCCCATTATTAAAGGAACCGTAAGCCTAAAAAGTTGTGATGTTAGACTAGTACGAAAGTATGCTGTAATGGTGTGAGGCTACTAAGCTATAGTAGCTTATGATAAACATAAACATGTACTCACCTTTTAATGTTCTACATTTTTTTATATGGCTGAAAATGGTAGTCTGTTGCATTTAATAATCATACAAAGCATTTTGTTTAGCAGGACTGCAATTTATCATTTTATACACAGTCTACTATACTTATTGTAAACTGATTCGAAACTGATTTGTTCGAATTCGAATCATTTCACCACTTAAAAGAATCAGGAACCAATTTAAAAACCAGTGCTTTTAATGAATCAGTCAATCGATTCACAACTTCATTTGAATGATACTCTGTGTGCTGCCGTTTGAAAGAATCATTCCTCTGAACCAAATCTTTTTACTGAATCAAACAAAATGGTTCACAAGTCTGCATGATTCATACTGTGTCTGCCACAGTTTGAAACAACTGGTTCGTTAAGTTACATCAAAATTTTAAATCAACTGAATAAAACTACACAATCACAAACGATACCATGCACACACACACACACACACACACACACACACACACACACACACACACATACACTCTTTCTGTATCTTTGCTGTGTCCTACATCTGTCACCCTACCTGTGTGCAGTAGAGAGAGATTTCCTTACCAATCTGATCTGCAGTATCTCATGACATAGCAGCATAGAGGATTTGTATTGGTTAATTTGCATCCGTGTGACCGTTATTTTTACAGGAGAGCTCTCAGACCGACATCTACACGCTACACTTACTCCTGCTGACATGCACTGCCAAATATGCAGCGTCTTCACAATTCTCTGTATTGTAAACGTGAATAAAAAAATGTATACGATAAAACGTTGCTCTGTTCGTTTCATTTCTCTGTTCAAGACAACGAGCTCACTCTGTCACCTCAGCAGAACTTCGTATAAACCTAAGAAATTATTACCAAAGAATTAGCATGCTAGTTAGATCACTGAATGAAGCTCGTTGAGAGCAGGCCAAGTGACATCAGATTCGTGATTGGTTCAGGCGAGCTTTAACCAAGATTAGGATCAAAATGATACATTATTCATTCTCGTATCCTGTCCAAAGTAATCCCACTACACCAACATTAACCCAGCCTAAGATTTAGTTCCTCTGGGACGTTAACTTAGCTACCTATTAACCCTCACAGGATGTAGTAGTGCTACTAAGGGATGCCAAAAGTTACTTATATAGCTATAATTGTAGTAGAAGAATCAAGTATATGGGGAACAATTTTGTGATATGGAGAAGTGCTACCAGGTCTTTTCATATCTGTATTTTTATTTCAATCTCAGAAAAGACCTGTTTTTAAAAAATCTGCCCTTTAAAAATGCTAAATCTGAAATTTGTTGGTGGATAAAATACACTGAAGTGCCAGAAAAACTGGGCCAGACAAGCGTATGCAAAATACATGGCAACGCCACTGGTTGCATCTGCCAGTTCATATATAAAGCAATAATCATCTACTGAATATAACCTTCATACTGCTATAGGGTTCGTTTAGTTGGCATTCTGTGGGAACCTAGCATTAGACTAGCAGTTTGGTGTATATGTGAAATACACATGATTTTAGATCCTAAGTAATAAATTATTTTCTATTTATTGTGTAAGTAAATCACAGACGGCTGCAATATTGTTCGTTTTTCACACTAAATCCCAAGCATATCTAACTGGACTTAATGCTGTCTAACCCTGCAGACACTTTCTCTCTCATACTACATTCCCAGCAGTCTAGCCGATACGACACGTGATCCGCCCAAGCAAATCCATCCAAATCACTTGTACTGCTTTGCATAGAAATGCCTACTCTATCTGCTCTTTCTGCTCCACAGTAGCTGCACAGATTCGTTCATCATCATTAACAGAAGTCATCTGAGGACTTCGTACAGCCAACATCATAATCGTACACGTGACGGTCGGATTTTAGGGAAGTGCTTGATCTCACGTGCCTCCCGTCCATTTAAAACCGACATGAAAGCGAGGCTTTGCAAAACAAACTCGTCCTCATTGAACAGGTAACGAGACACTCTTTGCGCTTACATCACTGCCGGCAGGTGGCCGGTTGCCGTGGCGACTCACCTTGACGACAGGGTGCCCGCCGGAGGCTGCTTTGATGGCTCCTCGGCTGCCTTCGGTCTCGTAGTGCGCTCGGTGGTGGGCTTTAGGATGCATCTCGATCTTCAGTTCGTACTGACTGTACTGACTCGGCAAGGGCCAGTCCAGGGGGGGCAGCGAGGATGTCCTACACACACACACACACACACACACACACACACATATGTATATATAATTACGCCAGGCTTCTTCGGATATTAATTTCCATCTACTTAAGGACATTAGGGACAAAAGCCCGAAACCCTGTAAAACAACGAAGCCGAAAACATTTCAGTTCTTTCATTTATTCGAAGCTTTTATCCAAAGTGACTTCTAATTGAGCAGATGGGGGTTAAGAGGGTTAGAAGTAAAAACAGTTCTGAACATCTGAGCTCTCCTGGGTCTCTCAAATTCACACAACATACTGAATGAACATAAGCTGCCTATGGTAATAACTGGTTTCTGGGGTTATTTATACAGACGTTTTAACAGGATCTTAAGCACATTAGATCATTTTGCATGCCTGAAGAATGACTTCGAGGCACAGCACATTCTAATTACTGATAAAGATACTCTTAAAGATTAGTTTTTTATACTCGGAGTAAACTACTCGTGTAATTTATTCGCAATTTTGGATTCGTATGTGACAATTTGGCACTTTTCAGTACACAGAACGAGACGCTAGCTGCCATGCTAGTGGGTCTTGTCACCTCAGCCCATTGGTTTAAATGAACTGAGGCTAACTATGTTATCTTATTAGGAGAGTTGCTGTCCAACTAAAGCGTCTCCGTAATCTGCCTACTAAAGTTTGATGTCAGTTAAAATCCTGTTCTTAGGCAGCTGTCTGGTTAAGCAGTGGGCAGCCAAGCAGCTTTCTAGACCCCTTTTTTTGAGACCCCTTGTGTGTGGTCTGAAAAAAACTCGATATGTCAAATTTATGGAAAAAAACATGGAATGAAATTAAAAAAGAAATAAAATTTGTCAAATATTTGATTTTTTTTTCAATAAATAAATATGACAAATCTTACAGTAAGTATCTTGTATCTATTTAAAATGGTGGCCATAGAGTCATAGATTTCCAGCTCTCATCAAAAATCATACATGGGTGAATGTAACAAAAATTATAACTAAAAATTAAAACTTTAAATCAAGCTGATCACAATCAAAGTAAAAATTAAAAAATCTAATGATATTAAAAAACGCTTCATTTAAATTTCAATTTAAAATAAAATGGCGCAGTTAAAAAAAATTAGCTTTTTCTCACATTATGTTTATTCTACCTGATATTTGGCTCATATCTTCTCCTACAGCTTTCGAGATATCGACACGGGACAAACTCTAAAACGTCTGGCATGTTAGGAAGAAGTGTGCTTGTATACAGGTTGCCGGCATGTTCATCCCTTCTTTTGCTATACTACTTTCTCTAGAAAAAAGGTTTGCCATTTTCAAGCTACAACAAGAAGCACCTGCTTGCTTGGACCCGGGTACACCGAGACCACAATACACTTGCAGCTTCTGCAGGAACTATACTTTTTAGTTTATGACTGTTTTTCTGTACCTTTTGCATTATTTGTGCCACACAAATCAATTTCTCAATCATATGATGCTTATCTTTATGCCTCCTGATGCACTTTATATATAAAAAAAACACAAAACCAATATTTGTTCTGTCACCATCTTTTTTTAAACAGAACTCTATGATCATATTACCTGTAAGAAAATGTAATTATTCCCATACGAAGGCATAACATAACATCAGCACATAGTTTGCACATGACATGCACAGTAAAATCCGGTGGATGTTATACATTATCCCCCCAATCCCACATCTCACAGCAGTAGATCGACGGTAACAGGCTCTAATCTGCTGAATGAAAGACTGCTGGTAAAAATCTCAGAAGGGGTTTTGCCCATGACTAAGGCAATACTTCTTCAAGCATGCTGTAATATTCCAGGAAATGAAATAAAGTGCTGTGTACAAACTACATGTGAGCTACTTTAGGGAGAGAAAAAAGCAGCTACTAAATGACAGTAATGAATGAGTAAAATGGAGTAGCAGAGCGTGAATCACAGAGTCCGGGACTCCACATTGAGCGAGAGCACGTCCTCAGTGAGTCACTGAGCAATCGTAAGACCATGAGAAGAACATGTACTGAGACAAAGGTGGGGTATAAAATGTACACTATATGTACAAAAGTATTGGGACACCTACAGGATATTTTATGACACCTCACCACACCTAATCCCATAGGTATTAATATGGAGTTGGTCCCATTTTGCAGCAGAAAAATCTTAAAACAATTCTTTAAAGAATCGTGATTCCTAGTCATGGCGATTCTGAATCAATTGGGATTCAGAACCAGAATTGGATTTTACAAGGCGTTTAAGATTTATTTTGCATTATATGTCCACTCGGCCACTATGGAAGAAGGCCGTCTAGGCACTATGGCAGGTTAATGCACTGTAGTAGACTGAAGTCTATGTTTACTTTTCTATTAATATACTTTGAGTTATTTGTTCACTGATAGATTTTTTTTTATTTAAGAAAAAGCCAGACGGCTAAGCGAACCTAATACTGGTCATTTAAGTTACAGAATTTTATTTAATTAATTTTTTTTTTTTGTATAAAAAGATTTGATACAGTAAAAACCTAAAAGTATTGTTTTAAATAAATGTTCTGTTTGTTTACATTTAATTATTATTATGTCAATCACATAATTTAAACAAAATTTATAAACTATTCAAATAGAAAAATTGTTCCTGAATTGAAAATCGATTCTAAATCGAATCGTCACCCCAAAACTCGAAATCGAATCGAGTCGCCAGACACTGACAGATTCGCACCCCTAGTAACAGCTCCCTCTCTTCCGTTAAGATTCTGGTCTGTGTCTACGGGAATTTTTTCCCATTCATCCAGAAGAACATTTGTGAGGTCAGACATTGATGTTGGACGGGAGAACCTGGCTCGCAATCTCTATTTTAGTTCACGGTCCAGAGGTGTTGGGTGGGGTTGAGGTCAGGGCTCTATGTGATCCAGTCAAGTTTTACACCAAACTCACACAACCATGCCTTTACAGACTTTGCTTTGGTCACTGGGTCACAATCATGTCTTCTTCAAACTGTTCCCACAAAGTTGGAAACATACATTTGTCCAAAATGTTCTGGTATGATGAATCGTTAAGTTTTCCCTTCACTGGCACTAAGGGCTCTAGACCAACCCCTTAAAAACAACCCTATAGCATTATCTCTCCTTCACCAAACTTTACAGTTGGCACAATGCACTCTAGTTCTGGTATTTACTAGGTGCTTGATCTTATACACTATATAGACATAAGTACTGGGACACACCTTTTAATAACTAAATTCAAGGGTTTCGTTCAGTCCCATTGCCGCAAGTATATAAAATAAGCTGAATGATTTCAATTCAAACAACGCTGCTATTGGCACTTTGTTAAGGAACCGGAGACCCTCAGCGACGAAAGCAGGTAATTCCAAGTGTGTGTGCGTGTGAAACGAGTGTGTGAGGTATTAAGTGGTGTATGTATTGGCCTCGGTATGTGTTTTGCTTTTCTCCAGGCATTCTGTAATATTCTGTGTATTAGACTGCTGAATCGATGGCCAGCAAAATCGCACCGCAAATTTCCTCCAGGCCTAAACTTCACCCCAGTGACTCCTTTATGCCAACATTTAGACAAACACACAAGTGTGTGAACAAGTACGGTCGCTAATATTAGCTAAAATGTATCAAAAGTCATTTTGGAAGCAAACACTATAGGTTTTTGGCGGAGCGCTGGCTCAAAACGCGTCCCGGAAAACGGTCTGAGGTAAGATACACAAGGGCCTGACATTTACAAATGAAAAAGGAAAGAAGGCACATGTTTCTGACATGTTGGTCAATAAGACCACATGATGACCTTGTACTAGTTCAGAATGTCAGTGCAGCAGATGAGAAGGATAGCACAGGAATACAGAGCTGACCTGTTATACACAGTTATAAGCATTTCAATTGGAAAACAGTGACATTACAGATACTCTGCTAAATCTTAAGGGAATAGAAGTGAATAGTGAATAATCAGGAGTGATAAATAGTTGTGTACTATATACACCGGGGAGCCAGAAAAACTGGTAGCGTGAAAAAGTGGCACAAGAAGCGTATGACTGCCGAAAACCGTGTAGGTGATGAACACCATAATCTCTGCAAAATGGTCCACATTTCAAAGATCTGGTGACTTAGGTGGGAATGGCAAAACCCCAAACTCACACGAGTGTTCCTCTAAGCATAATTTGACATCTCTGGACATGTGTGGTTGTGCAAACCCGTCAGAATGAACGGGTGAAACTCATCAGAAAGGAGGCACACATAGCAGCGTTCACCCATCAGAGACGTTTGCAGATGTACCAGGGCTCCCATGGAATGATAGCTAAACAAACCCTATACTATTATAAATCTATCTAATCTATTGCCGTATGAACGTGCCGATGACCTACATGGTGGACGGTGCTATGTATTTTGAATAGCCTTTGTCCGAACCAGTGTATAGTTAAAGTAAAGTTTAACACAAATAAGAAATCTCTTTCATCTCTCCTTTCCTTTTCCTCCAGCTCATTTCCTAGACTGTCCCTCCCTCTCTCTATCGCTCATACGAAGGCCCAGAGGAGGAAGTCAGTCATGGTAACCGTAGCTGGTTTGAATGTCAGGGGAATCCTTGGGCTAATAACAGTGTGACGTTTTGCCCAGTGGCCTACGAAGGGCACCGCGTTTCTCCCGAGTCGTGCCCTTGTGTTACACAAAACAAACACGGCCAATTCTCCGGCCTTCAGTGCAGCACGGATGAGTGAACGTATGGAGACGATGGACGAGGCCATGTTTTCCCAGATATCTCAGATGTCTCCACAGCACAGAGAAGCTCAGCCTCACTGCCAACAGTCCCACACCGACCATCTGCTCTGAAAGCCAGGCTTCCAGAGTCCCACACACACACATACACACACAACAGGAGCAGGTCTGGTTGCTGGGGCTGCAGGATCAGATGGCAAGATCATGTATCATGTCAGTGTTGTATGCGAGTATAGCTGTGATGGGATTAGGCTGAACAGACACAGAGCGCAGACTCGCCTGACTGGAGCTTTCACAACCTGTTTGTGTAGAGGCGCTGACAGTGTGTGTGTCTGAGGGAGAGAGAGAGAGAGAGAGAGAGAGAGAGAGGGGGGGGGAGAGAGAGAGAGAGAGAGAGAGAAAGAGAGAGAGAGGGAGGTAGGGAAAGATAAAGAATGTGAAAGAGTCAGAAAGGGAGAGCGAGAATCAGAGCGGAAGAGTGAGACAGAGAGAGGCAGAATGAGAAAGAGTCAGGCAGTGAGAGAGAGAGAGAGAGAGAGAGAGACAGAAAGATCGATTGAGAAATAGTCAGAGAGCAAAGGCAATAACGAGAGAGGAAGAGAGAGAGTAAAATATAGACAGAGAGGCAGTGAGAAAAAGAATAATTGTCAGCCAGTGAGAACTAGAATAAGGAAGAGAGAGAGAGACAGAGACACAGACAA
>JAOVVF010000036.1:4936661-4947321 GCA_028565595.1 Duopalatinus emarginatus | reverse complement strand
CTAACACTATGTTGGCCTACCTGTAATACCAATAACCTTGTAAGTCGCTCTGGATAAGAGTGTCTGCCAAATGCCGTGAATGACTGAATGAATGAATCTTCTGTAGGACTGGACCAACATGCTAGACTTTCCCCCATGCACATCAGTAAGCTTTCAGCCGTGTCACTGGTTGTTCTTCCTTGGACCACTTTTGCTAGGTACTAACCCCGCAAAACCTAGGGTAGTGTTGGCTCCATATTGGTATTGGGTTTGTTTAGCTGGCATTCCTTAGGACGCGTCTACAAATGTGTTTCAGCTTTCTGACAAGCTACACCTGTCCATGTCCCGCATTCATTCTGATGGGTTTGACATGCCAAATTATGGTTAGAGGAACACTCATCTGAGTTTGGGCTTTTGCCATTCCAACCAAAGTCACCAGATCTCGGTGTTATCGAACACAACACATGCAATACGCTGTGGAACACCGAAATCCTACTTGTTAGTATACAGCAGAATTGTGGACCGTTCCTCAGGAAGTATGGTAGTTCTGTTCATTGCCTACAGAATTCTTTTGCAAGACTGTGGAGTCTTGATGAGCCTAACAGGTATTAGAATGGTGTATCATTTCTTCTAGCAATTCAGCGTGTAATGCAAATTAGTCAGACTGTGGCACGCTGCCGCATTGGTCCATTCTGTGTGGGTTTCCTCAGGGTTTACCAGTTTCCTCTCACAGCCCAAAGACATGCAAGGCTGAACTGAGGATACTACATTGCCTCTAGGTGTGAATATGTGCATGAATGTGTATGAATGACCTGTCCAGGGTGTTTCCCAGCTTTCAACCCAGTAAGTACTGGGATAGACTCCAGCACCCCCTCACAACCCAGTAGTAGGATAAGCGGCTTAGATTTTAAAAGAATTAATAAACAGATTAATTAAATTAATTCAATATGGTCCTGATCTACCGAGCGTTATTTTCAAACAGCTTTGTTATGCTTTCTTTAAGTGTCACAGTGGTACACAGGTACCCATGGTCTTGGGTTCGATCCTGAGCTTGGATACTGTCTCCATGTAGATTTTTGTCCTCCCATAAACATGCCAGTATGTGGACTGTATTTATAACACGCACCCAGTGTTTCCAGGATAATCTCCGGATATACCTCGCCCCTAATTAATTAAGATAAATGAATGAGACACACAGATATCATCCCAGCACTGTGTGAGGAGTGATGACTAGCCGAGACAACAGCTCATTACGCATTACGTTAATGCATTGTTGTGAGAAAAACAATAAGGACTAGAGAAAAGACTACACATCCTGACACCGATGGCCTGAAGCTAATGGGCTGGACTCGTCAAGGCATAAAACAGTCCTGACGCAATTGTGTTACACAAACAAATCGTTAGGCGGGGAAGGACAGAAAGCAATGAATGAACCTACAGTGACCTGATTTATTAAACCAGATTGGTAACGAGTCACGATTTCACCGGCACGATTTCAGCCATCGCTGCCTGCCTGCAGCGACACGTCAGCAAAGGATAAGAAAGCACATGGCTGACCAAAACACAGCTCAGGAAGTTTATTATGAGTGTTTATGTCATTTACACACTAGTCAGGCTTCAGCATTAATAGTGCTGCGTGTTGGATGTGGTCTGTCCATACATGGAGAATGATGCGCTCTGGATTTTCTTAGGATCCAGGCAGCAAATCAAGCTCTCCGTTCCCTGCAGCGTAAGCGTGGCTAATATGCCGTCTGTCCCTATCTTTCAAGGCCGAAATCCTGGGAGACTGATAAGACAGATTAAAGCAAACAAGCAAGCCGATCTCTCCCTCTCTCGCTCCCCCTTTCTCTCTTTCTTTCTCTCTCTCTCTCCTTTATTGGAGTGCTTTTACATTGCCCTTGTTCGGAGAAGAGTTCGGCCATCTACAAACAAGCCACCAGGGAATCCATCCAGACCACAACTCCTGCCCCGGGTCAACAAAGAAGGTACATGCGGTGTACTAACAGTGTTCGCAGACAGCAGAGACGACGTCCCTTTGGACGTCTCGATAAAGAGTGTGAAGAAGAGTGTAAAGAGCGAAGGAAAAAATAGGAAGTCATCGGAGGCAAACTGCTCCGCATGAGTTCGGATTTAGAGATGGAACGTCAGCATGCCTAAAACCAGGAAGCACACTCACATACTCAAACACTGCACACACACACACACACACACACACACACACACACACACACATCCCTCCCCGCCCATCAAGTTGGGAAATACATTCAGAAGCAGGCACATGATTCAGTCTGTCACCACTACATGGTAACCGACTCTATTAATAACATCAGTTAAAGAGCAACACACACACACACACACACACACACACACACACACACGCACACTCACACACACACATTTCTCTTGCTATTCTTGTAAGGACATTCCATTGACATTTTTATTAAAGCAGCTAATTAATGCTATGCCTGAACCTAACCCTAACCTTGACCTCAGTAATAAAAAGGCGACTTTTTATATTTGTTTGTTTCTTTGTTCGTTTATCCTTGTGGGGATCTTTGGTTCTTATAAAAACACAATCGGGATATAATAACATGCCCCACTACAGACACACACACAAACACACCACATTTGTCTTAATATCCTTGTGGGGACATTTCCTTTGCATACACACATGTTTAGAGCTAACAGTTCTATGCTAACTTTTGCTAATAGCCCCAAAAAGCTTTCTTAGCGGAATGCTAGCACAATGCTACTGGCTACTAATGTAACAAGGCATTGTTAGCTATATACATGAATGTATGTCAAGAAAAGGTCCCTACAAGGATAATAATGCAAATGTGTGTGTGAGATGGAGCATGTTTGTATATGTTGATGCTGACTGAAAATCTCCACACGAATATAGATATCTGATCATTTTGACCTTGTGGGGACATTCGGCTGGTCCCTAACAAACAAACAAACAAACAAACAAATAAAATATCCAGTAAAATGATGTCTTTAAGGGTTACGTATCATGGATATTTGATCATTTTGACCTTGTGGGGACATGTGGGTTGTCCCTATAAGACCCAAACTGTCAGATATTCCCGTCGATGTGGGGACATTTGGTCCCAGTTAGGACACACAGACACACACCCTATCAAAAATTGTTCCCCCACTATATTAGATGTCATTGGCAAGCTTCCAGTGAATGGGTTGGACCGAGACAGCTCACATGCTTACTCCGGTCCTGCGCTATCCTTCAACATTTAACAATATGGACCTGAGGACATTTCGGGAATCACTCCTACTAACGTCAGTCTTTTAAAAATCACAGGCGTGTACGTTATTAAATACTGGCGTTGTCTATTTTAACACGTTAAACCAGTCAATACGTCACAATCCTTTTGACCAGAGCTCCGTCTCTGACAAGCCTGATAAATATGGAACAGTGTCTCGCTCTGTCTCTCTCGCTCTCTTGTAATGGATTTATTTATAGCAGCCCCACATGACCCGCATGTCACAAGACATCCGTATCCGTGACAACACAGCTTAGTGGACAGGACGGACACATGACCGTGCACTTTGACCCGGGAAGAACACTCGGCGTGGACGGAAAGTCTCTAAAAGACCGTGTTCACTTGACAGGTCATATCCGATTCATAAATAGATCGGACTGATAGGTGTGGTTCATTTACAGATTATCTGATTTGTCTAAAGAGGGTTTAATGTCTTCATGGGCGGATCGGATTTATTTATAGATGGACCTATAAGACAGATCTACTTAATTTACCGACAGGATCGGATTTATTTACAAAGGGATGTATTATTTTATTATAGGCAGACCTGAATATCTTTACAGATAGATCTGACTCTTATATAGACAGACCTGATGTACATATATATCTGACCTATTTACAGTTCTGACTGAGCTACGTCTGATTTATTTACAGATAGATCAGATTTAAGTCAACTACACTGAAGCGCCAGAAAAACTAGTACAGACCAGCCATAGGCTGGTGGAGGCTCCGTAATATTTGAGGATTTGTTTAGCTGGCATTCCATGCGACCCCTGGTACATCTACGAAAGTTTCTGACACGTGAACACGTGTCATGTTACACATGTTGTGACAAGTTACACATGTTCATGTCCTGCATTCATTCTGATGGGTTTGACCTCTTCCAACAGGACAATACGCTGTATATCTAACAGTCATACCGGCTCTCATATGCACCCTGTTTATTATAGTAATGATGCCGGAGTGGACGCTGAGTCATGTGAATTGAGGAAAATCAAAACATAAAATCCAATTTAGCTTTTCAGACTGAGCCGTATGTAAACGGTTTTGAAATGAGACGCCAAACGTGGTTTGAATTTTCTTGGGGAAAAAAAAATATGACTCATTCATGGATGTCTTTATTAAGACGCAGCAGTTATTTTTTGTATCTCTGATGCATTAACTCAGGAAAATTGTAAATAAACAATGACCCAACACATGAACCACAAACTTTCTCTCGCTCTCTCTCCCTCTCTCTCTCTCTCTCTCAGCCACTTTCCATCTCCATCGCTCTGGGACCTGTTCCAATAACATTCACATGCGCTTAGGAGTTCACTGAAGATGGCAAACATCGTACTGCGGTTCTGCCTCCCGAAGAACAACAAATCTTTCATCCTGGCCCAAGTTTACTCAGCGCACACAATGCTGGCCTTCTTCTCTGCACAATTCGCACTTCATTTCTTCATGTAGCACCAATTCACTGAGCCAACACCGTTTCACACCAGCGAGAAGATGAATGAAATGATGGACGGATACGAGAAAGGACCAGACTGAAATGAGCAACTTCATTCACTTAATGAGTGCTGACCGAAGCGTGTAACAAAAAGAGAAAAAAAACGAAATAACATCATGGCACTGATCAAACGCTGGTTCGATCTTAGCGATGGGCCCATCCACATTTTTCAGTTCAGATACAAAAGCTTACATAAGATCATTGTTATTGTAGGTATTGTGTAGAATGTTACATCACAAGGCCTGAGATAGACCACACTGCACTTCTTATTAGAAGAGCAAAAAATACACTGAAGTGTTAGAAAAACTAGTACACCATTCTAATATTTGGTAGGTCCCCAATGGGGCATGGACTTTACAAGCTTGCGGAACTATTCTATAGGCAATCAACGTCCTACGATAACCTTATCCTTCGATAACGTTGAGATCTGGACTCCACATGGACTCCACAGCTTCCATACTTTCTGCAGAACGGGCCACAATTCTCTTGCATTCCAACACGTCCACGTCTGGCATCTCAGACGTGTTTGATAATGTTGAGATCAGGTGATTAGGTGAGAATAGCAAAACCCCAAACTCAGATGAGTGTTCCTCTAACTGTAATGTCTCTAAATGTGTGTTTGCTGGTGCATTGTCCTGTTAGAGGTAGCCAAACCCATCAGAATAAAAAAGCAGGACATGGACCATAAACTGGTGTAACTTGTCAGAAGAAAGAAGGCACACATAGCGTTCACCTGTCAGAAAGAATTTGTAGACACACTGGGGTCACATGGAGTGCCTGCTAAACAAACCCTTTACCATTATAGAGCCAATACCAATTTGTACCTTCCCAGTAACTGTGTAAGGCTGTAAAATCAAATCCTTAAAATAAAACGCAAAACTGCAGAGAATCGAATACATCACAAATAGCTGTCCTGCTTTTCAACAGCTAATGTTATTCTCTCACTCAGTTACAGACCGACATTGCTGTGGGTTTATGATAAGACGTGGAATGGAATCCGGATCGGTGACGTGTCTCATGTAATGTTGTTATGTTATGTGACGGCAGGTTCATGGTCCAGCGCAAACTGTAAATTTAAAATGGGATCGCTAAGCGTATCAGCCCCCGTCCGTCTGATACGCAATGAGTGGCATTTCTACTTGCCTTAATTTTTTTAAACTTTCTGAGCAAATTTCAGACAGCTTTTTAGGAAACTAGTCAAAATTCGACCAATATTCAAGGCCCATTAGTTTCATGATAGTGACATTATGCTATTGCAGGCTACTGTTTACCAGTCGTGCGCTAGCTAGGCTACTTAAGATGCTAAAATATACTGAATAATTGACCTTTAAAGTATTCCCACAAGGGCTATCACATCAACCGCATTGATTTAATAATCATAAAGATGATCTGATGATGGTAACAGACTCCGTCTCCTTTTGGTCATGGTTCTCTCACAGTGGGTTAGGATTCAAAACTCAGCATTGTGGCAGAGCTCCAACCGAGTGCTCATATGCTATAGTCAGGTCGTGTTTGAAATTTCAAGCTCTGCCCTGGAACCCTTCTCCCAGCCTCACCCCCAGCACTCTGTCCTAACGCTGTTACACATAAACACTTGATTGCAGCGAGGTCAGGGAACGCTACCTGATATCTGCTTACAGCATCGTCTTGAAGCCAAGTGGGAAAGCACCCTGTTCAGGCCAGGATATGACCACCTGACTCTGGAAATGTGGAGGCAAAACAGTGGTGGTGGGGGGGAATACGACAAAACAGTGGTGAAAATGACGAAGCAATGTCTACTATATGCAGGCGTCATCTACACCGAGAGTGGCAATACTACACAATCGAGGGCCACAGAACAACATAAAGGAAGGTAATAAGGGCTATGAAGAAATCCCCCCAAGGGAAACCATATTACACTACTAAAAAACCAGGGACCCCATCCAAATGACAGTATGTAGACAGTAAAATGTAGAATTTCCATACAATCCATACGCAACCATACACCAAAGTTCAGAGAACTTATCCCCATCCACACAGATTGCCAATAATGTGTGGAAAATGCTGCCATGGTTATGCCAGGCCAATAGGTGGCAGTGTCACGTTCCCAGTCCTATACACAATAAAGTGCCAGAAGAACTGACAGACGTGCCTAATACTTGGTAGGTCCCTCACAGCAACAAAGGACAGCAGAGTCCTCACGCTAATGTCTGCTGAGGCCCTAGAATTGAATTCTGATGCTGTCTGAGGCAGTTTTGCACACTCATCGTGTGAACCGATTCTTGTCAGCTGACACTGGTCACATCTTTTTACAGCCACACTGCTGTCATAGGTTCGAGGTTTTGTCGGAATTCTTGTAGTCGTGGTGCACCACTGAAATGGCTGCATGTAAAAAATCAAACTTTACTTCTAGCGCAGAAAGCCTGTGACCAATCTCACAAGCTTGAACTATTAAACCATGTTGAAAACAGCTTAAATCATGATAACTTGCCATTCTCAAGCCGGACACAGCTCTAGAAGCTTCCACAGATGTCTGTCGCTTTATATAAACACTGGCGGACGCAACCAATGGAGTGCATAGGTGGTGTTGCTATCTATTTTGCATAGGATCATTTTCTGGCAGTTTAATGTATATAAAACCACAAAGGAACACCTTCGTACAAACGCAGCTCAATGGTCTGCCATTGTTGGTGTTTCTTTCCAGCATGGTTTGATCATTTTGAAAAAGTTCTTGCCAGTCTACACAGTGGTACAGGGGCTGCGTTTCCAAAGAATTCCACTATGTTTTCAGAGGTTTGTGTTTTCAGTTCCTGAAAATGCTGTGTGAACGAAAGGCCAAATCGCAACACAACGAGACCAGGGGTTGGTTGTGATATGATTGTAATGGTGCCTTTTTTAAATCTCCCAGAAAAAGGACTTGGTAGAACCTGCTGGATACATTGTATAGCCAAAAGTATGTGAATGCCTGACTATCACACCCATTTGTGGTTCTTGACCAAGCTGTTTCAACACAGTTTGAAGCCCAAAATTGTCTACAATATCATTATTCAGTGTAACATTAGCATTCCTCTTCACTGGAATTAAGTGCTACAAACCTGTTCCAGCATTACAATGCCCCTGTGCACAAAGCATGATTTGCCATGGTTGGAATGAAAGAACTTGAGTGTCCTGGCCAAAGCGTTGACATCAACTCCACTGAACACCTTGAGAATGAACGGGAACACCAACTGCACCCCCAGACTTCCTCATGCAACACCACTGCATGTCCTCACTAATGCTCTTATAGCTGAAACAACAGAAATTCCCACAACCACGTTCCAAAATCTAATGGAAAGCCTTCCCAGAAGACTGGATACACATGCATAGTTGCTATAGCAGAAAAGAAGGGACATTTACTGAGCACTCAATCAATGTCTTGGCCAATCTCACACAATACCTAGATGGGTTTGGTGTTGGAAAAAGACTCGGCATATAATTTGCCGAGCCGATCCGTGGCACGTCGTCTGGTGGAAAAGCATTGAACGGCTACAATAAGTAGGTAATATGAAGCCACATTACGCAAATGAGGACCACAAAGGGCAATTAGAAGCCACACCAAAGAAAGTGTAGGGTTTCATGCCAAACCTTTAGCATTCGATAGGTAGTTTAATATGTTTGACCACTAAACATGGCCGACAAGAGAGACAGTCGAGGCAGTTTGACTGCTCACCTCAGAATACAACAGAATTGTGGACTGTTCTGCAGGACGTATGGTGTTCATTGCCTGCAGAACATTTCCACAAGCCCTATGGGGGACGTACTGTGTATTAGACTGGTGTGCCTGTTTTTCCTGGCACTTCAGTATATAAGTGTATATGAGTCTGTCATAAGGATTATGAGCGAAATGTCAAAAAACTTATAGGCTGAATCACGACTGACACAGAAACCAGTCTGGGGGTGGTGGGGAAAAGAAAACCACGCTGATGATGTCATCATCGCGTGACACACAGTCTCAGGTTTGGTCATTTTTCATGCAGGGGTTCAGTAATAAATTCAAGCTGAAACACAGATCTTGTACACTTTCATTCGACATATTTTATTTTGCCCCGTGCATGGCCGATAACAATACGGTTACAGCCACCATTTCTATATCATCTCACAGTGAAGCCGTCTGACTAGGAGGACAGGTGATTTTAGAGGAATGTGTGAGCTGAGGTGTCCCTGCCTACAGCCGTTGTTCATTAGCGTGATCTGGTTAAATAAGGAGTCCTAAGCGGCTTTGCTGTTCCTAAGCTAATAACGGCAGGAAGTCGCTGCAGCTCGCCGCACCACGCGCGGGCCACTTGGAGATATGACGCAGCCAAGGGTGTGCTGTGTCTGGCGGGGTAAATGCAGGACACCGTTCCCTCTCTGGATCTAGTCTGCACCTGTGTGTGTGTGTGTGTGACGTCACCTAGGGATGCTCATTAGTGGATAAAGCAGACAGCACAGGAATACACACTATCGGAGGAACAGTGCATCACAGTAAACACATACAGCCGAACACACACTGTGAGCTGTGTGATTGGGCAACAGCTACATATTGTATTGTGTAGTTTTCTTCTTATTATTATTATTTAGCTTCTTTATGGTGCTGCTTTGGGTCGGACAGTTATCAGGATGTCAAGGTCATGGTACGAATATGACAGCGAATACATGCTAGCTCAGGTACGCAGACTGATCAGTCAGTAAGTTATTCTGTCATCCACTTATCCTCTTCGTCCGTCCGAGTCGCAGTTGGTCTGGAGCCCACCTGGAATCGCTGGGTGCAAGGCAGGAACGTAGACTGATCAGCGTATGAAGATTAACAAGTGCGAGTTCCAACAGGAAACCTGAAGCTTTACACGGTTAGCAAGTCAGCAACATGCCGCGCTAAGCTCAAGCTGATCAGCGTCTGACCCGTGTTTCCCGTGAACTATGACAGCAATGGACAGTGAGTGGTTGACTGGACAGGGACGCTTTGTCAAAGTCGTTTTACATTTGTAGTATGCGTACTAGTATGCATGTGATCAAGCATGCTAATATGTACTCAAAGGCATCATCCATACACACACATACCGCTCCAGGGATCTGGGGTTGTGGGTTCGATCCTTGCTCTGGTCTCTTCATATGAGGAGTGGTGTGTTTTTGCCTGTGTCCGTGTGGTAGGTGAACTGGATAAGCTAAGTTGCCCCTAGGGGCGAGTGTGTGAGATGGATTGGCACCCTGTCCAGGGAAGATTCTTGCCTTACACCCAATAATTCCGGGTGGGCTCTGGACAAACCGCGACCCTGACGGGCAAAGTGAATTAGAGAATGACTGACTGACTGACTGACTGACTGACTAGTTGCTTCATCTACAGAAAAAGATGTCGTTAATTTTTGTAGCTTTTTATAGTTTATATTAAAATATGATTAAAATATGTGATATTGTACACAGATCAGCCATAACATTAACACCACAAAACGACTGACAGGTTAAGTCAAGGGGTGGAATATTTTAGGCAGCACGTGAACAGTCAGTTCTCGAAGTTGATGTGTTGGAAGCAGGAAAAATGGGCAAGCATAAGGATCTGAGTGGCTAAAGGACCAAATTTTGATGTCTAGTTTAGTGGGCCAGAGCACATCATAAACAGCAGGTCTCAAGGGGTTTTCAGTATGTGGTGACAAATACCTACCAAAAGTGATCTAAACAAGGACAAGTGGTGAACTCACAACAGGCTTATGGGTCTCTTAGTGTCTGGCGATTACGTTCGATTTCGAATTTTAGGTTCCTTACTGTATCAAATCTTTTTGCATCATTTTATATTTGTACCATAAATAGGATTGTGCATCAAATTTTGTAAATGAAATTACCAGTATTGGGTTCGCTTAGCTGCCTGGCTTTTTCTTAAATAAAAAAAAAATCAATACGCAAATAAACCCAAAATATAAAT
>JAOVVF010000036.1:4925349-4936561 GCA_028565595.1 Duopalatinus emarginatus | reverse complement strand
CAAAAGTAAACATAGACTTCAGTCCACCACAGTGCATTAACCTTTAATTGAAAATCAAACACAGACTTTAAAGTCATAGTGCATTTGTATAATTTTGTCTGAATGGAGTCCGCTAGCAAGGGCGCTGGCTAACTAGCTTGCTGTATGGTAGCCTAGCGGCAATCGCCAAGACTAGAAATCGTGATTCTTTAAAGAATCTATTTTTTTCAGCACCCCTACTTACGGGTTGACTGATGCATATAGAGGTAAAGGCTAGCCTGTCTGGTCTGGTCTGATCCCACAGAAAAAGGATCTGTTGCTAATATCTTGGTGCCACAGATACCATGGCAGAACACCTTTAGAGGTCTTACGGAGTCCATGTTAGAGGTCTTACGGAGTCCATGTTAGAGGTCTTACGGAGTCCATGTTAGAGGTCTTACGGAGTCCGTGTCTAGACAGCTCAGAGCTGCTGTGGGATCAGTGTATGTTCACTGTTTACATCATGCTTATTAATACACTACAGGCTGCACTAACTAACACTCAGGGGGACAGTATAATACAAGGTGGAACAAACTCGTCCTACTGTCTGTTCCAAATAAGTAAAAGGAAACCTAGCATTGTTCACTTGGGGATTTGTTCCCATTGATACCGAAGCATGATGTCCAAACTGTAGTGTGAACCAAACCATGACCTCTGTTTACCTGTGTACCTCGAGTACTGGTGTAGGGGGGTGGATGTTGACAATAGCAATAGCATCTGCTACAGCGAAGATCTAGCTAATCTTAACAGGCTGCTGCTACGCCGCCATGACACTCGCGTTCTCCTGCGATAATGTATCTCTAGGTCCTCTTATAGTATTTCACCCATCAGAAATGTCAATTTGAATAATTAATTGACAATTTAAATAATACAAAAACTTTTTGCATACATGCTAAAAGTACACACACACACACACACACACACACACAATTGAAAGTTCAGGCTGTGAAGTGCAGACCTAACTTCCTCTCAAGGTCAATTCCTGAACTACAATACTTACACAACATCCTGGCTTCTGCGTGCATGCGTGCGTGCGTCTGTGCGTGTGTGTGTGTGTGTGTGTGTGCACACTTTTGTTCTGTGGGGACAGGTGTAACCTAAGCCAGGGTTCCCGTTGTGAAGCAGCGCTGTCTCATTAACAGCAGGCTTCTCTCTTTGCACCAAAACAGTCTAACAGGCGTCTGTCGTTCACATCGACATTCAAAACAAAAAAAAAAGGAACATAACCTACATTTAGGTTGGAAGAGAAAAAAAAAAAAAAATACACAACAGAAGAAGTGCGTCATCAGTGAGCGAGCAGTAGCTTGGCGAAAAGGCTTTTATTCCGCTCCTGTTTCTAAGAACTGCTGGCAGAGTGCCTTTACTTTTAAACACAGGGTCGCTGGAGCAGGCCTAGCACACACACACACAAATACAGAGACACAGGCTGTATTTGGGAGCGGTTGTGTTAGACAGGAGGCCTGCAGGTATGTGTGTGTGTGAGAGAAATTGACCAAGTGCGAGAGATATAAACAGTGAGAAACTCTGTGTATGTTAATCAAAGGTCATTCGTATTCGTTAGCTTCGGATTGAAACGGCCCCGGGTTATAATTCCCGAATCTATTTCCTCTTTGTGAACTGAACCTCTAAACCTGGATCTAAAACGTTTCCCCTGACCTGAGGTCGGTTACATCACTGACGAGCGGCGGACGTCTGCCACGCTGCCCGACGGCAGGCTAAGCCAACACGGACGTATGTTTGCTTTCTAAATAAAGCTCTCTGATTAAGGTGTCCCACACTGTGATAACGCTCCAGGATCAACAACGCTCAGCTGGCGGAGAGAGAGAGACAGCGCTTCGCTTCGTCCAGCTACTCTCAATAGTGTCTGTCACAGATAAACGTCTTTCCTATACAAGTCTATAAAGACATGGTTTGTATAGTGGTTATATGATGTACTATAAAGCAGTTGTGTCTGTGATGGAGCCTTATAAGCTCTTATAACGTTTCATAAAGCGGTCAGGAAGGTCAAGAACATGTCACAGGAAGAGGCGGCGCTACTAAAAGCGCACACGGACCGTCATTTTTATATCATGTGTAAAAGGAGGATGTTGTGAAAAAATGGTGTTCGATAGGGTTTGGTGATACAGCTAAAAAATATATCACAAAAAATAATAATTTTAGTGAATATTGATATTGAGAACTGAAGAAGTGAAAGTGAACACTGTTTTGAATGTAGAATAAATGAATTATATGGAAAGTTACCGGTTTGATCCCACAGACTGACAAGACATGATTGAGGTGCCCTCGAGCAAGGCACCATATCCTCAACTGCTCCCCAGGCACTAAGGGTCCTGGTACGTGTGTTCACTGCTACCTAGTGCGTGTGTTTCACTGCATGGATGCATTAAATGCAAAGGTCAGACTCCTCTATGTGTAAGAACAGTGGTCAGTGAGTGGTTCACTTTTACAACAGTACAACTAAAAGACCCCCCCCCCAAAAAAAAAAAAAACGCAATACTGGCAATTCTTTCTACGCAATGTCCTCAGATTGGCTGTTTTGTGTGAGCAGAGAGTGTGTTAGAGTGCCTAATCAAACTTCATCGTAAAGAACGAGGAGCTAGCAAAACAAATCCAGGGAAAACTATGACTCACAGATTCATAACTAAAAAAAGAACAACGGAGCACAGCAACCAGGGCAAATCTCAAAGGTGTGTGAGGGATATCTGAAATTGAGGGGGGAAACAGTCCTGTCTGTAATTATATAAAACTGACCTGGTCAGTCAGTCAAACGTAATCAAGCAGAGAGAGAGAGAGAGAGAGAGAGAGAGAGAGAGAGAGAAGGAGAGACCAACCAGTTGAAACGTCAGGGACGTCCTGCACGAACCATCACAGAGAAATGTTCATATGAAGAAAGCCAGAGTAGCCATCAGGGCTGTTAAAGGAGGTCTGATGAATGTACAGGGTCTGCGATCGGCCAATCATGTAGCAGCAGCATAGTGTATAAAACCATACATTTAAAAGGAGGAAAGATGTGATTTCTAAAAAAAAAAACCTCTGCTGAAGTGTTGACTGATGATGGGATTGAAGCAACAAACCGAAAGGTTCTATACATAAAAAACATCTGGTGCTCAGCAGTTCAACATCTGGAAACATCGTCTGAGGCTACGGTAACGTAAATAACCACTTTTTACAAACATGGTGAGCAGAAAAGCATGAAAGCATCTCAGAACACACGAAACCTTATAGTAGACACAAATGCGAAAAACAAAAAACAAAACAGGCAGACCAGGAATCTGAGGATCCATTGAACACAGACGTCCACCACAAATGCACAAAATGTCGCCTGAAGCTCTTGAGGATGAGCGTATTGTGCTCATGACTGTGTACCAGCACTGCTGTTCCTATTAAAGTGGCCAGGCAGGGTAGGCTGTGACTCAAAGATGTCAGTAAACTCTCACTTAAAAAGTGTATAAATAACAACCTACACACTCATTCACACATATCATCGTCATCACTAAAGGGAAAACCCCTTATATATATCTACCCTTAGATTATGTAGTGCCCTCAGTGTGACTCAGATTAAAAAAACAAAGCGATGGGTGTATAAAAAGAGACCACTCATATACACACACACTCACATAAACTCTCTTACACACCTCTGAGACAATCGCCCCTCCCTTCAGCATGCAGCTGTGAGTTACACACTGGTAATTACACAACGATTCACAAGGTACATTTTGTAAGACTTGAGAAAGGGAAGGAAATGAGGTGGTGGCCGAGCGGCGAGCGGGATCAGGCGCGCCGATCGAGACGCGTTACGTGTTATCGAGGAGGCTGCCGATGCCGGGTCGAAACGATACATCGTTGGTAGCGTGCTGTTTTTTATGTAGCGATGTAAATTTTTGGCCCTTTGTGCATTTT
This sequence comes from Duopalatinus emarginatus, assembly GCA_028565595.1. Classification (NCBI taxonomy): domain Eukaryota; kingdom Metazoa; phylum Chordata; class Actinopteri; order Siluriformes; family Pimelodidae; genus Duopalatinus; species Duopalatinus emarginatus. The sequence goes on along the minus strand of JAOVVF010000036.1, from coordinate 4,932,643 downwards.
ACAGATTTGCACACGGATGGAAATCTGATGTCGTTGAGGCTGTTAGGGGTGAATGAAGGACTAGGTCAGGAATATGATTCATTTTTGTTCTCTGTCAATAAATAACAAACTTAAAACTAATCAATATAATCTATTACATGCACGGCAGTGCTGTAAACATGTTTGCTTTTTAAATACATCTGAAGTAGACACTGTAACCTCAAGGCCATTGAGTGTTCTGCATTTCCTTCCATTTTGCCCTTCTTTATATTGTTAGCAAAAATAACAAACTAATGTCCAATACTCATTTATATCTATTTTGGTCCTGGACCCTACTCTCGGGCCAAACACTGGGCTCTGGAGATGAACAGCTGTCTCTTTGCTGAACGTGAGTAATATGTTCCCTACGAAGGGAGCAGGACCTTTCTTTTTTAGCCCCCTAATCTGCAGGGAAGAAACGTGCACAACTTACACAAAATGCAATTAAATTATAATTAAGGCTACGAATGAGTCTGAAGCGATTCGGAACGGCGGGTGAGCTAATGACTGAATCACTTAACTGTGCAGGTGGGGAATTTTAGGTAGGGGATTTTGGGTTTTGGCTTAAGGGTCGTACATAAGGACAAACGCTCATGTCAGAGAAAAGCGTATGAATGTTAACAGGGCAACGCCATCAATAGAACGAGGTGGAGGCGGGTTAAAGATTAAATTATATACACTGAAATGGAAGACAAGTCTATGAGCAAGACATAAACTGATGTTGGGTGCATAATGGTTTGGGGTTTGTTTAGCTGGCATTCCATAAAACCCCTGTTACGTCCACAAACGTGACGTCTGTGATAACACCCTGCATTCTTTCTGATAGGTTTGGCCTCTTCTAACAGGACAACACACCACCGAACATGTCTAGAGACGCCAAATTATAGTTACAGGAACAGTCATCAACAGAGTTTGGGGTTTTGCCTTTACACCTAAGTCACCAGATCTCAATGTTATCGAAGGATAAGGTTATCATAGGAAGTTGATTACCTATAGAATAGTTCCGCAAGCTTGTAGAGTCCATGCCCCATGGGGGACCTGCCGAGTATTAGATTGGTGTACAAGTTTTTCTGGTACTTTAGTGTATGCTGAATGTGTAATAAATATCACTTTAGCTTTGTGGGTATCAGACCAAGGACAATATGTGAGCATAATGGTGGACGACGGCATTTTTCACACTTCAATATAAAACCTTTACTGAAGGATTTTGAAATAAGAAATAAGATTCGATTAAAAACATGACTTATTAGAGAGCATAGTTAAAAATGTAAAAAAAAAAAAAAAAAAAACAGTTAAAAGTTAAAGTTAAAGCTAAAACTTCTTATTTTGTCAGTTATCAGCGACTGTTGTGATATTAGATCTAAACTCGAAAACGAAAGTTTTACGGTTCCGTAGCGTCTTATATCAAAAACTCAGGGTCAATGATATAAAACGTATGATGTGGGAGAAACTATGGCACACCCACAAACACACACACACACACATAGTACACACACACACTTACAGACATGCTGGCAGATGCATCTGCGATTTCGATCTTTTCAAGTATGGATTTGTGCCATGTTTCCTCAGAACACCAAGCAAGACAAACAGAAAGTTGTAACCCTTTCATTCAAACATTAAAAAACATTATTAAACATGCAGCGTGTCCTTTTGAATCAATTGTATCACAGTCGTCCAGTCTACACTCTGGGCTAGAAAGAAATCAGCCCCTAGCGTCTCTTCATCATAGCAATCTATTAGTTTTGTGCTTCTGTCATCTTTTATTCCATTAAAATTCTGAATAATCCTCCTCAAGAAGTTTGTTTACAGCAAGTAATCTGATATCGACATCAACAACGACATCTGATCCCGAATTAAATCCTGTCAGCCCGTTTCATTCGGTTAGCCATCCCTCGCTATAACAGATAAAAACAAACACAAACATCACCAACTGATACAGTATGACTAAGCCGGGGCGGGTTCTGCGTCTGTCCCCACATGTTCTCGCTCTCCCGCTCGCCGAGGTTTAAATGCGAGAGTTCAATGCCGGTAACAGCGCGGGCAAGCTGACGCAGAGCAGCCTGCACTGGCTTCAGTTACGCTAAATTTAAACTAGACAAATGCCACACATAGCTGCTCGTGCCTCGCCCCGGGAAACAAACGACTCCCGCTCACGCTCGCCGTGTCCCAGCTGCAATTCCCATTCGGTCTTTTTTACGCACGCCGTCCCTGAGGTAGACAAAGTTAGGAGGAAAAATGAACGCCATGTGACCGGGATAACACCGTCAACGCTGTTGTTCTAACGACAATGTCATCTGCTGGGGTTTATTTATGGCCTTGTCATAATGGTGATCTGCCTAATCACATCACAAACACAGACCAAGAGATATGAATATGCACACACACACACACACACACACACACTCTCTCACACACACACACACACACACACAGTACAAACTGTAAGGTTCAGTAAGTTTCTGGGACTGGGCAGCCTATCACGTTCCCTCCATATATTCCCTGTGTATTAAGGTGCTGGTTCACACATTTGTGTTAAATGTTAACCGAGTCGAGTCGGGGTATTTAGTGAGTCAGCATGTCTCTGTTTATTGCTGCCTAAACAATGTCTGAGTCACTAAAAGCTGAGGAGCAGGCTTCGTTATCCATCAGGCTGTTGTCTAATGATGCTGTTGTTGCTTGCGCACATGTTACTATTATTATTATTATTATTATTATCATCAGTATTATTATTATTATACTCACAGGTTATGAATACACAAAAAGAACCAAATCCCTGGTGTTTTTCAGTTAAACAAGTCCTGATAATTGTCCAGAGGTCTCGACGACCTGCCTCTTACTTTCCATTCAGACGCGCTCGCGAACTCACCTGGGGACGTGGCACACAGCATTCTCACTCAGCTCTGTGGGCACGGCGAGCTCACGGGGGGAGTCCTGCTTCAGAGGAGCTAAAGGAGTCGAGTGTGTGCCCTCTGTCGCTTTCAGCCTGGGGCTGAAAATAACCGGCCTTGAGAGCGATGTAATTTCAGTCTTTCCCACGACTAAGACAGCAGGCCAGACACGAGCGCTCCAAACAGTCTCAGTGCTCAGCGGCGTTCCCCCATTTACTCCTCGCACGGCTTCTCCGTTCGTCTCTCTGCACCTCCCTGTGTCCTGCCCGCTGTCGAAGTGGGGCTCGTTACAACCTGAGACATGTGTGTAAACCTACCAGTAGCCACGTTTTCGAAGTAATGAGTCACTTATAAGCTTTGATAAGTAGGAGCGTGAGAAACGGCGAGTCTTTGTAACGGCGAGCGTTCGTTATGGTAATCATTGAGCTGTATTATGCATGCAACACACTCGGTTAAGTGCAAAAGCTGCGTAACTGCGTAACTTGTTGGTAGTTTGACTTGCTAAGCTGAAATCTCACATCCTGAAAAGACAGGGCCTGAAGCACGGACCGACGGTGTAATGACAGATATTCAACTGCCAAGCGAGGGCCACGAGAAGTGAGGAGAGTAAGAGAAAGAGAAAGAGAGAGAGAGAGAGAGAGTCTGAAAGGGTGAGTCTGGAGATGGAGGAAATTAGCAAGAGATAGACTACCTTTCCTGTTCCTGTCTCAGTGGGAGAGAAACGGTGGTTCGTCTGTCCCTCCCCTTAAATTCCACTGCCATCTGAGGACCACATGGCATGCCTGGGCACCCAGCCAGACATACACACACTCACACACACTCACACAACATATCTAAAAGTTCACAGTGCCCCTACTAATGCCACCTCCACACATGAAAGACAAGCTGCCGAACTCAAGGCCATGCTATTATTGTAACACCAAAAGACCCACTTCTCCAGGTAGATTATTTCTCACTGAAAGGTGAGAAACGTACGTAACCTAATTCAAACGCAACACCGCAACAACACGCCTACACCACACACACCAACGGTTCTGACATTTATCTTTAACACGAGTCAGTAATGAAGAAAAGCCAAGGCATTCAGATCACATGTTAAACGGTCAACTCCTCCTTATACAGACGTGCAGATGGCATCCTTGTCCGGGAACGACACACTTCCACTGACGTCACTTGTATTTTCATAACACGTACAGGATTCCAAAATGATATTCCAGTGACAAATCAGGTCTAATTCGGGTTATAAAGTGCCAAAACAAAATGGTACAGACAAGCCTATGTGAAATACACGACTAGATGTGGCTTAATAATAGTATGGGGTTTGTACAGCCGGCAATCCATGGCACCCCTGGTACGTTTACAAACGTCTCTGACAGGTGAGCGCTATGTGTGATGAATTACACCCATTCTGATGGGTTTGTCCTCCTCCAACAGGACAATGTGCCTCCACACAAGTCTAGAGATGCCAGATTACGGTTAGAGGAACGCTCATCTGAGTTTCGGGTTTTGTCGTTCACACCTAATTCACCAGATCTGGACGCTATCGGATACATCTGGGATTTCATGGAACGTGTTGTGGAACACAGAAATCCTACGCCTCATACAATACATCAGAATTACGAACTGTTCTGCAGAAATTATAGTGTTTATTGACTACAGAATATTTCCGCAAGCTTTTGGAGTCCATGCTACGTTGAGAACCTACCAAGTTTACACTGGTGTACCAGTTTTTCTGTCACTTCACTGTATATAGAAGTGAACAATACTTGCAGTCCCAAAACAGAACAGAATTTTTTTTTCTGTAAACGTATATTAATTTAAACCCTAATGAGCAAAATATCACCATATCGTTCTGCATATTTACAGACGACTCATTACGGCTCGGGTGATATGATGCAAGAGAGCAAGAAAGAGAGCGAGAGTGAGAGAGACGGAAAGAAAGAGTGAAGGCGTTTTAGCATCAGTTAATTGTCCTCTAACTCTGTGGAACGTTACTGAATGATAGCTGATACCTGATTTGTCGTCATTGTGGCATTCGTCTCGTCGCCCCGTCGCGAAGTTGTTAAGCTAAACGACTAAAGATAGCCGGCCGTGACATCCATCTATTTTCGTATCTCGATCACGTTTATTATGGGCGAGAGAGCGAGCGAACTCTCATATGATCTGTGTCTTTTTATCCTGCGGTGTGGATTTGGTTAGCATGCTAACAATACCTGATTTACACCATGGGCTGGGGCTGGAGAAGATAATATAGATGTTAGAGATTTTTAGAGCTATCATATAGATTTAATAACAAAATATACAGTAAACACAAGTCAAGGGTCATAGGTTTGTTCTGACCATTATATTATATCGGAGAGCTACAGTTAGCGGACTAGCTGCGCGCAACTTAGCATCAGGGAAGGCCCTACGTTCAGCTGTTAGCATTGCACACAACTTTTCCCTTTAATCAGAACGTATGCTGCCTTGCACCTTGTAATAACATCCCTATTTTGTGACGTTCAACAGGTAACGTAAAAAAAAAAAAATCAGCACAGGACGCTGATAAAAAGCTACGTTAACCTTGCTTTTACATCTACATGCCTGAGCGGCTATTGTTACCATTCTGTTATAGTCAGCTTTACACATTTACAATCATGTAATCATAGAATGAGTAATCACAGCACAGCAACAACAGTACAGACTAGGAACTCGATTAGCAACAAGCTAGCTGGTTAACGCCTAGCATGAACAGTGTAACAGATGTCACCAAGCACAGTGTCTGTATATTAACTGACCTAAAGACAATACTGCTAATAATATAGTATAACATGCTAGGAGGGCAGCTGTAGGTCAAGATTCGGAAACCTGTATTGTAACCGGAATGTAGTCAGTTCAGTCCCAAAACCGACAAGACACGACTAAAGTCTGCATCCCAGACCGCGTATGATACTACACTATTTAGGCATGCTATCTAGGGTCCATTGTGTGGTTTGTAACACAAAATGCTGAGATCTACAACAGGAACATATTGCAATTTAACTAGAATTTATTAACTGTCAAAGAAATCCCGCAGCTTATCCTTCATGGCAAACAGATATTGTGGGTTCGTTTTGTCTGCCATACGTTGACACTGACCTTACAACACTTCCACAGGGGCTGACAGACAGAAGCGTTTAATCTCCTTGGCAATAAATAAATTCCAGCCTTAACCACAGGCAGTATGAAACCAGCAGCAGGTAACGATCCACTATACGAGACGAACGCCACACGTATCGTAGCCACTTCACACGTCTGACATAAACATGGCATGTTTTCACAGTGTGGGAAAAGACAGGCTAAAACCAGTGTTGAAAAGGCTTCAGCAGGGATGTGACACAATCCCAAGGCCTGAGTGCTCGAATTCTGGTTCTTTCAACACGATCACGTCATGTCATTTAGCATTACGCTAGTGTGTGTGTGTGTGTGTGTGTTCATCTGGACAGAATCTACACAAGGGTCAGAGACACAGTGTATAGACAGATCAGAACTGAAAAATAATATTTGGTCATTTAGAAAAAAAGAGCTAATCGACTAAAAAAAATCCAGAGTTTGATTTCCACAAAATTAGGACAAAAAAAAAAAACCCACAAAGTTCAAGACCCTTAAAAATGTTTATCCTAGCTGGAAAAGTAGTATAGGTGGTTTAGGGGAAATAAAAAATGTTAACTTTTTTTTTCAAACAAAAATTTAACTTTAGCAAACTTAGTTTATGCATCAAATAAACCAGAAGTAATTAATAACTTGCAGAATTTTTTTTTACAGGCAATTATTATAATAAGTGATGTGTATCTGCCCTTGTGCATTTTTTTACGCCGTCAGAGAGTCGTGTAATCACTTCAGGCAGTTGCATTTTCTATCATTGGTTACTTTGGTTAATTTTCTTAATCCTACCATTTAAATGACTTTGAGCTAATGACAAACTTCTCAGACATTACACATGAACCCAGACCAGTCATCGATAATAGGCTGCATCATGCCGCAGCATGCCGGCTGCTCTATAAACTCTGCTTTGCATAAAAGATGGGGCGTTTGCACTCAGGCTTCGCCTGTACAATAAAAATACAAAACACATTCAAACATGTCCACCCACACACATACACACACACCCTAAGCATGGCGGGCTTCCTTCTCGACACACTTGAGAAGACTGACAGATATCAGACTGATTTTTCTAGCGCTTTTGTTTCCTGTCTTCACAATTACAAAACAAAATAAAACATTCAAACTGGTCAGCTTACAAATGCCACAACCCAGGCACACACACACACACTCATGCACAGCCTCTCTCACACACACACACACACAAACAATAACAGGTTTCTTTGCCATGAATCCTGCTTACAACTGTTATTACAGTTTCATGG
>JAOVVF010000036.1:4902363-4916196 GCA_028565595.1 Duopalatinus emarginatus | reverse complement strand
TAAAGCCTTATTCATTTACATAGATTAAAAAATGTGATTAATCGTGATTAACTATATGAAATTCTGAGATTAATCACGATTAAAATTTTAATTGTTTGACAGCCCTAGTATTTATATAAGTATTAAATGTTTCTGTTTGTTTTAATTCACTATAAATCATATTAAATTATATTTTTGTCCCCTTTTTTCATTTAATGATTGTGTGCTTGAGCTGGTGTGGACTCCACAGGTTTGTGTAGATCCTGATGATCCATCTACAAACAAATTCATCAGCGGCATCCACACACACACTTTAATGGAAATAGAGACTTACAGAGAATCTTACCTTCTGCACAGAGCAGGTAATAGGGTCAATATCAGCCATTTGCTCATAGTCATATACACACTCACCGTCCACTTTTTTAGGAACATGCATACACCTGCACTGTCATGCAGTTATTTAATCAGCCAATCATGTGAAAGCAGTGCAATGGAAAAAAAATCAATTCAAATCATGCAAAGAATTTCAATTATTGTTCACATCAAACATCAGAACGAAAAACAGTCTGAACTCTGTGACTCTGTGAATGTGGCATGGTTGTTGGTACCAGATGGGCTGGTTTATGTATTTCAGAAACAGATAATCCCCTAGGATTTACACACACACACGGCATTCACACACAAGAGTTTACAGACCGATCTGTGGATGGAAATGCCTTTTAGATAAGAGAGATCAGAGGAAATGGTTTACAATGTTTACATTTAACACCTGATTGCTTCGACTACACCGACGCCGCCGTGTATTCATTGTAAATTGTCTTGCGTTATTGGACATGCCCTTGCACACATGCACTACGTTGTATTGTGTAGTTTTGTTGTTCTGTGAAGCACTTTGATCCTGGAAGAATGTTGTTTGGTTTCACTGTGTACTGTACATTAATGTATATGGTTAAGATGACAACAAAATCCACTTGACATGACCTATATAATCACTCTTTATTATAGCCATGGTGAGCAGAAAAGCATCTGAGCATGCAGCGTCCAGGCTGCTTGAGTTCTTTCAGTCCAACTTTGACAATTCATGTCTTGACGGATTTGTATACAGGGGCATTGTCATGCTGGAACAGACCTGGAAATGATACTACTATAGAACACAATGACATGCTGTAACAGTTTGGAGAAGAACCTCATATGCGAGTGATGATCAGGCATCCTATGTTTTACATAATTCACTTTCATCATCATCACTTAATTTTCACTTTCATCATCAATAAAATCATCAATACTTTTTATTTTAGATGTTACCTTTGTTACTGATAATTCTTAATTTAAATTCAATAGTTTTTTTTATTCTTTCTTTTTTTAACTGGGATTTTCTGGTGCTTTTACATTTTTTTACTTATTCCCTTTTTTTTCTTTTTCTTTCTTATTTATTTATTTTTTACAGAGATTATCTGGTGCCATTGCTTTTACTTTTTCTCACTTATTCCCATTTTTTCTTTTTCTTTCTTTATTTTACAGAGATTTTCTGCTGCTCCTGCTTTTACTTTTTCTCACTTATTCCCCCTCTTTTTCTTTATCTTTCTTTTTTTTTGTTTTTTTTGGTTCCCCTTCTTGGTGCCCCTTCTTTTTTTCTTTTTCTTCCTTAATTTTTTTTCTTACACTCTTTTACATTTCTGTTTAACAAAGATTTTCTGTCACCCCTGCTTATGTTACTGGTTTTTTTTTCCTTTTCTTCTTCTTCTTTTTTTTGTTTACAGTGGTTGTGTCCTTTATAAAGACATTGGGAAGGACATCTGTAATCACAACTCATTTAATTCACTCCAACTTTGACAAATCATGTCTTGACAGATTTTTATACAGGGCATTATAATGCTGGAAGATACCTGGAAATGATACTACTACAGAACACAAAGACATGCTGTACAATGTTGTGCATTGTGGCAACAGCTTGGAGAAGAACCTCGAGTGATATACGAGTGATGATCAGGCATCCTGCGTTTTACATAATGAGGCATTAGATTGATCTTTTGATTTATCTTGGTTCTACATCTATGATGATGAATGTAAAGCCATATAAAACATACATACAGTCTCATGTTAAATTAAGCAAGATGTGGTGTTGACCTCCGCATTTGACCCATGTGAAACACACATGATGAGTGAACACACACATCGTGTGGGCAGTAAGCACACAAGCCCAGAGCTATGGGCAGCCCCTATACCAGGGAGCAGTTGGGGGTTAGGTGTCTTGCTCAAAGGGCACTTCAGTCCAGTCTTGTCAGTTGCAAGGCTCGAACCTTGGACCATCTGGTCCTAAGGCGGGTTTCTTAACCACAAGCCAATGGCTGCCCATTTTTAACATCTATGTGCTGTTTTATGTACAGTAGAAAAAAATCTTTTTACAGTTTTTCCACAGTAACATTGACAGTTTTTCCATGTATCTGAAATGGACAGTAAGGTAATTTACAGAGTGTAAGATTACAGGTCATCTACAGGTCATTGTTTGTACCAGTGAGTCCCAGTTAAGCTGTGGGCTTGTGGTTAAGGAGTCAGCCTAGTGAATGGAAGATCCCTGGCTTAATCTCTACTAAAGTGCTATTAAGCACCCTGATGGTGTCACTTTCAATTTACTTTTTATTTTAGATGTTACCTATGTTACTGATAATTACTGTTTTTTTATTCTTAATTTAAATTAAATAATTACTTTTTCTTGATTCTTTCGTTTTTTTTTAAAGAGATTTTCTGGTGCCCCTGCTTTTACTTTTCTTATTTATTCCCCCTCTTCTTTCTTTCTTTCTTTCTTTCTTTCTTTCTTTCTTTCTTTTTTTACAGAGATTTTCTGGTGCCACTGCTTTTCCTTTTCTCACTTATTCCAATTTTTTTCTTTTTCTTTCTTTATTTTACAGAGATTTTCTGCTGCCCCTGTGTTTACTTTTCTTACTTGTTCCCCCTCTTTTTTCTTTATCTTTCTTTTTTTACAGAGATTTTTTGGTTCCCCATTCTTTATTTCTTTTTCTTTTTTTTTCTTACCCTCTTTTACATTTTTGTTTAACAGAGATTTTTTGGCACCCCTGCTTATGTTACTGTTTTTTCCTGTTCTTCTTCTTCTTTTCTTTGTTTACAGTGGTTGTGATTTTCTGGTGGCCCTGCTTTTACTTTTCTTACTTATACCCCCTCTTCTTTCTTTCTTTCTTTCTTTCTTTCTTTCTTTCTTTCTTTTTAGAGATTTTCTGGTGCCCCTGCTTTTTCTTTCTTTCATTAATTTTTTTAAACAGAGATTTTCTAGTGCCCTTCTTTTTTCTTTTTCTTTTCTTCCTTCCTTTCTTTTTTCTTACCCTCTTTAACATTTTTGTTTAACAGAGATTGTCTGCCGCCCCCCCCCAACACACACACACTTATGTTACTGTTTTTCTTCTGTTTTCTTTTCTTCTTTCTCTTGCTTTCTCTTCTTCTTCTTCTTCTTCTTTTTTTTTTACAGTGGTCATGTCCTTTGTAAAGACATTGGGAAGGACATCTGTAATCACAACTCCTTCAATTCTCTACGAAATAACCAAATAAAATCTGAACAAAATTGCAGGATCCACATCCTGTTCTGACTTTGACGCACATTCCACAGTCCCAGATTTTTTCTTTATTGATTCAGTTAGATGGACAGCCTACACATGCTGCTCAGTTTGACTTAGTCTTAATCATCACTGTTATATTTCTGTAAACGCTCACTGACAATGCTGACTGAGTATGAATCAGATACAGACGCATCACTCAGACCTTTTCCCTTTTGTCTGTTTATTTAGTTCAAGCAATCTGAAGTCTTGCCATTTCTCAATCTAAACCAACAAATCCATCAGAGCGCTCAGACACGATCGAAATGAAGCACAGCGGTGGAGAAGATTTACTGAGATAAGTATAAATAAGTAAGTTAAATGTGCCTCCTTCACAAGATTAAAAACTCCTGAGAAAAAGACATCTCATTCAGACTCCTTTCTGACTCCGGGAGAAATCTAAGCAGGTGCTTGAGTTTCACAAGATGATAAACATTTGTATTTAGGAATAGAGGTGGGGTGCAAAATGATTTCTGTTACTGTGAACAAAATGTACACAGGATTGCCAGAAAAACTGGTACATCAGTCTAATACCTGATAGGACCCTCACAGAAGCACAGAACTGCAGAACGAAGAAGAATAGTCCACAATTGTGTTGTATTGTGGTCGTGTCATGATTGTGTTGTAGCGTGATTCCCTTTCTGTGTGTGGTGATTGCATGTGTCTGTGTGAGATTTCTCTGGGAGCTCTGGTTTTCTTCTATAGTCAAAAGATATGCAGTCAGATGAACTGTGAATGTTTGTGTCTGCCCTGCAATGGACTGGCGACCTGACCCGGGTGCTCCCCTGCCTTCCTCCTAATGCTCCTGGGACTGACTCCAGCACTCATTGCCTTATGCCCTTGTATGGTAGATGCTCCTCATAATCCTAACCAAAACCTAATAATAAAATTATGTTGTTATTTAACCAAGAAACAGTCGCTAAGTTTTTTTTAGCATCTTTTTTTTTTTTTTTTTTTTTTTGTGTTTTAGCTGTGTTTGTTAAACTCACAAATGCATAATATGCTGAAAACATGTATACAGCTCCTTTAACCACCTTCCAAATGTCATCAGTGAGACGTACCGGTGGAGTGTGAGGTTTTAAAAGTCAGACTGTAATTTCTAAAATAAAGGTTGTAATCAGAACAGATCATTATTGACGATTGGTGCATGCAGTGATAATTTCGTCTAATTTTCTTCAAATCTAGCACGGATGCTGTTGAAAATAGAACCCCCCCCCCCCCACACACACACACATCGCTAGCTCAAGCCTAACCTTCACCTCAGTAATGAAAAGGCAACTTATTCATTCATCCATCCATCCATCCATCCATCCATCCATCCAGCCTCCCACCCATCCATCCATCCATCATCCATCCAGTCTCCCACCCATCCATCCATCCATCCATCCATCCATCATCCATCCATCCATCCATCCAGCCTCCCATCCATCCATCCATCCAGCCTCCCACCCATCCATCGATCCATCCATCATCCATCCATCCATCCAGCCTCCCACCCATCCATCCATCCATCCATCCATCCATCATCCATCCATCCATCCAGGCAGCCACCCACCCACCCATCCATTCAATCATTTTTAATTAATTAAAAAGCCACACACTCACACACACACATCGCTATTAATGTGGGGTTCTTCAGAAGACATAATGGTTAATGTTGTTAATTAATGCCATGGCAAACCCAAGCCTAACCTTCACCTCACTAATGAAAAGGCAACTTATTCATTCATCCATCCATCCATCCATCCATCCATTCAGCCTACCATACAACCACCCAACCAACCATCCATCCATCCATCCATTCAATCATTTTAAGTAATTAAAAAGCCACACACACACAAACACACACACACACACACACACACACAACTATCCTAATCTGTACAAGTAATGAAATTGCCATTCATTCATTCATTCATTCATATATAATTTTATAATTATATATAATTTTAAATTATGTTATATTATTATATATTATTTCCCTAACAAAGCAAAACTTCTTGCCCGTCTGAGGACAAGCTTTCATCAGCAGCGAGCTGTCTTTTCTCTCTCATTGTGAGACTCCCTGAGCTACTTTTACATGTGCTGAGATTCTGATTCAAATCTTGCTGACATTTTCAGTCCAATTTTCCAAGGCATCTGGAGTAGCACCTAATTACCCGAGAATAAATAGTGAAGTGAATTTAGTGGGCATGGTATTAACTCTGGGTTGAATAAAAGCCATGCGGTTCACTCGCACTCACGTCTTGTTGATTGCTGTACTGCCTAATGACCAGATGAACAATGAAGAGAACGCACAAGTCGTCTTCTGATTACAGAAAATCACAGAAGGCTATTATACTATGTATTAAACCGGTTTATTATCACCCTCAAGCAGCTATTTGCTATACTGTATATGCATTCTAGATATTATCAGACCTGAATAGGTAACCAGCATAACATATTTCTTATACGACCATCTTCAGATGCACACATATTTAATTTAATGGGACATTTGGGATACCACAGTGCCTTTCTTTGAATCTGTTGTCTGCAAAAGACAATAAATGGCTCTCTTGGGTGAATCTTGCATTTACTGGCACCGCAAAGGCTTAAATTGCATCAGTTGTCAGTGCTAACATATTGCCAGGTAACACAGATGAAAAGCAGAACGTCAGCCGTTGTCGTTTTGTTTGTGACACAGTGGTGCAGAGAGCAACACTGTCGGCTCGCACCTCCGGTGTTCCAGGTGCAGTCATGAGCCTGAGTTAGCGTCTGCACGACTGAGTATGCTAAACTGATGAATGAGTGTAATAAATGGAGTGATGACCTGTGCTTACATACAGGATGTCAGGGGTGTATAACTCCAGTCCGTGGAGGTTTCTCTATGCAGACACACCAGGTTGTGTTTGCATGTTAATTCCCAGGTTTAATGAGTGTGCTTAAGTAGATATACCTCCGAGCTATGCTGGATATATGCCGTCGTCCCGAACCAGAAAAATGATCCGAAATCATTCTGTAGAATTTCTTTTCAACTTTCAGAGAACAAATACATCATTATTTGACATAATCGCTATGCTTTTACACTGTTTAGCCTGTATTTATAATAGTAGCTGCATTTCTTATTTATAAAAAAATGACAGTAATTATCACTTGCATAAAATGTCATACTTTTTATTCAATTTTGTAATCTATAATTATGCTTAGAAATACAGTGGATCTGGAACATAGTTATGTGCCTTATTTGTGAAATGTTTGTATCCAGTAATAACCACATATTTCATGTTTCATACCCTTCACTTAATTTTTCTTACATGTTACTTAACACTTTACTTGGTATCTTACACGTTACCAAAATGTTTCAGGCTGAGCTGCGAGACAATAATGCACCTCTGTCTTCACCTCTTCATCAAACATGAATTTTCGTCCATCCATCCATCCATCCATCCAATCATTTTAAGTAATCAAAAAGCCACACACACTCACTCACACACACACACAGGCACACACACACACACAGACAAAACTATCCTAATCTGTACATCAGTAGTCAAATTGCCATTCATTCATTCATTCATTCATTCATTCATTAGAAATACAATTGATCTGGAACATAGTTATGTGCGAGACAATAATGCACCTCTGTCTTTACCTCTTCATCAAACATGAATTTTCGTCCTTTTTTAGAGGGACCAGACAGGTGATAGTCTGATTGGGGCATGATCAGGACTATAGTGAGGATGCTTCAACACCTCAAAACAAAGTTTTTGGAAAGTGTTAACAGCATGAGCAGTAGTGTGCGGATGTGCATTGTCATGTAACAACACTACACCCTTGGATAACCTCTGGTCTTACGTGTTTTGTTTGAATATTAAGCTTCAGCTCTTTATTGAGCATCTTGCTGTAACAAACACTGTTGATTGTTGAATGCTGTTCACAAGTGGGACGGACATTATCTTTTGCACTGCAGTCACAAATCAACCGATGTCACAAGCTTGCAAAGCTGAAAATGAAAGTGGCAAAGAAAAACTCCCTGAGATGACAAGAGGAAGAAACCTTGGGAGGACCCAGAGTCAAAAGGGAACCCACCGTTATTTAGGTGACACGGATAGTGTGATTATAAATATACCCCTACTATATATTAAAATAAGTGAAAATGTACAGCCAGAAAATGTGTTATAGTTATAGCATCGAGTCTGATTTCTGTTCATTGATGGACAGGTGACTAATGGAGAGTTACACTGTCAGTCTGATGTCAATTCATGGCTTGTAAATATGTCCATCTTGGTGAATTTTAGTCCAAGTGGGTTTATCCTCAGAAGCAGTAAGTGATGTCTACTTGTTGAGACTCCAAACAGATGCAGTGTGTGGATTAGGCAGATCCTGAGAGCAGAAGAAATCGAAAATCTGGATCACTTGTATCTTCTGGTGCCTCAGGTGTAGAATAAGAAGCTCGACTGAAGGGAAGTGAAAGCTTTTGTCTCTGTTCAAGAATATTTAACGAAATTAAAAAAAAAAAATTCACAGAAACAATTTGAAATAAATGAAACCTTTTTGTTCCTCTGATGTCCTCTTGTTTTTGTATTTTTTAATTAAGATTCAGTTGAAGCCATTCATGGATGAGAGCCAAAGAAAAAATGGCCAGACTCTTTAGGTGGGACAGATGGCATACACACCGGAGAATGAGATGGTTTTTATTGTCAGTCTGTGAATAAAGATTATCATCAGACTAACAATAATAAAATGATTATTAAGGAACAGATAATAAGAGGTAATGATATGAAGATTATTAGAGGAGAGATAATAACAGATAATTATATAGAGATTATTAGCAGGCTGATAAATATCAATCAGATGTCTTAGTAAAATTCTTAAAATAAATCTGTTATGAACTTTTCACTTTCTTGTGAAGTAGATACACAGTTTCAGGTTTATATGACTTATCTGGTGCTATAATTGTTGCCAATACCTCTCAGATAAGACACCAATCCATCACAGGATGCACACAGAAAATCAATCACACACTCACACCTGGGGCCTACACTCAGTAATCTGTTCTTTTAAATCAATCCTTTTACAGACTATAAATGTATCTGTTTACCATGATCCATAAACCCAGACTAACTATGATCATTGTTACTCATCCTAATTTGGGATCTACATTTTTTTCTGTCTAGGAAGCTTTTCTGTGCCAAGAACATATGGCGAGGGTGAGTCAAAAATGATCTGCACTCTAGGTATACCAAAACGTCTGTTGACTGCACTGTCTTATCAATGCTGTACTAGGTCTCTGTGTCCTCAGTTACTGCTGTGCATGTATAAACATGTTACAATAGTTCATTTGTGACTGCAGTGCAAGAAGGAATGTCTGCCCCACTTGTCATTTGCACAAAACAAGAGCAGCATGCAGTGAAAAAGAGCTGAAGCCTAAAATTCAAACAAAATGCAGAGGACTGCTATACAAGGGTGTTGTGTGGTTACACACACATCCTCACACTGCCGTCCAAACTGTCAGCACTCTCCAAAAACTTCGTTCTGAGGTCTTCGTCCTGTCTATAGTCCTGATCTTGCCCCCAATGGACTATCACCTGTTTAATCCCCTAAAAGAAGCCCTAAGAGGACGAAGATTCACGTCTGATAAAGAGGTGAAGACAGAGGTGCATTAGAAGCTCGCAGATCAGCCTTTTTTTTTTAACAGGGGAATGAATATGGAATATGTTGATAGATGGACAGATAGATGTACTGAAACACAGGAAGATTATGTTGAATAATAATGTATTATGTAATAATCACCCTCGTATATAAATGTAAATAGAGCTTTATCTTTGTTTGAGGTAACACCTATGACTAATGTGTCTTCCTCGAGACAACCCAGTAGACCTTCGTTGCATTTTTAATCTGTATTATTACAAGATTTTGACAGGTTTCTGGCTGATACTAGCTTAATGTTGTGCAATAACAGTCTTTTATTTTGTACTCAGTCTTCATAATCATGCATTATATCTAAACAAACTGAATAAATCAGACAGTGTTGTAGATGTGTTTGTGAATGTGTCTCTCAGTCTGGTCCGGATTGTGCCCCTAGTTACGTGATCTATGACACAATGTTGTTTTTACATCAGGTTTAATGTCAGGACATTATAAAACACTATGTTATTATTATTATTATTATTATTATTATTATTGTAAAAAAAATCACATGGGCTTATTTAAGAATGAATAACATGCTCTCAGGGACAGACTCTGAAAAGATTTATTATTTTCCATTATTTTTGCTTTAAAAAAGATCCGCAAAGCACCTGTACTGTACAGTAATACAGTAATTATAGTAAATGTTCATAAGAAATAAACAAATAATGCTAAATAATGTCAAGAAATGCTAAAAAAAACCACCATCATACCCTTAAATAAATACTTTTATTACTTTTACTTCACTGATAAAAAAAATGCATCATTTAAGTTTAAGATTTAAATTAATTATGAATTATTAATTAAAATATATATTGATATATATATATACAGGTGAGTCTTTTATTGTTGCCATGGCACGACTTCCTGCATGAACGCTACGTCATAAAAAAGCGACGGCGCGACACATGAAGATCAGTCGAATCCTAAATATGCCCCTCCTCACTGCACACGCGCACTACTTTGGTTAGAACGCAGCGCTTCTAAGGCTAAGAACGTAGGGCACTTGTAGGTGATTTGGTATACGGGCAGCGGTACATGTGTTGTGCGTGGAGAAGGAGAACGTGCGAGACAGAAAACTAAACCGGAGCTCGGTGTTAGCTTGTTGCTATGGAAATGTTAAGTTTCATCTTCACTGGCTAGCCGAGTTAGCTTCTGTTGCTAAGGTAACGAGCTGTCAGGATGCAGGGAGTGAAGGTCAGGTGCTGGGGTTTGCTCGTGTCCAGGCAGGTTCATTGGGTTGCCAGTGATTTTCGAGAGACAGTTTGTGGATTAAACAAGTTGTGTAATGTTGTTAGACGTCAGACGTCGACGACCACGTGTGAACCGGTGGTAATCCGCGTCCCGAGGCGCCTACAGGAGCGCATAGACAACGTGAAGCAGGTGAGACGCAGAGCCCTGGATAAGGTGAGCACCGTGAAAGCTGGTCGCCTTCTGATCAAAAGCAGGAACCCACAACTGAATCAGTCTGTAGGTTACACCCTGGGCAAGTTTGAAGAACCAGTCCTGACCTCCAAGGGATGGAAAAGCACCAAGTCCTTTGGGGACTACTTCACTATCAACAGCACCCAAAGTGCTCCTCCGTTCCTCCCAGAACCCAAGGAGGAGGACGGACAAGGTCACAGAAGAACCTTCAGTCACTTTAGTCTCTCCTCAGAGCTCGTCGAGAAGCTGCACAGTCACAACATCACTCATCCTACTGTCGTCCAGTTGCAGACCATTCCCAAAGTGCTCCGGGGACACAACGTCCTGTGTGCTGCCGAGACGGGCAGTGGAAAGACGCTCGCCTACCTCCTGCCCATCGTCCAAAAATTACATAAAGGCCAGACGGAGTATGAGCCGGAGCAGAAGACACAAGCTCTGGTTCTTGTGCCTTCCAGAGAGCTGGCCGAGCAGGTGACATCGGTCGCGAGGAGTATGAGCAAAGGGTTTGGTTTGAAGGTTCAAATCGTAGGTGGAGGAAGAGGAGTCGGACGCATCAAAGCAGCTTTCAGCTACGGCCAGCCTGACGTTCTGGTTGCCACACCCGGAGCGTTGCTGAAGGCCCTGTGGAGACGCTTTGTGGATCTGAGCGAACTGCGTTTTGTAGTAGTAGACGAAGCTGATACAATGTTCGACCCCAGCTTTGTAGACATGCTTGAGAAGATCCTCCGGCAAACCCAGATCGCTGCAAATCTCTCCGAGACAACCGGACCGACCCCGAAAGCACAGCTGGTGGTCGTGGGCGCCACTTTTCCCGGAGGTGTAGGCGAGCTCCTGGGTAAAGTAACTGACCTGGGCAGCTTGGTGACGGTTAAGAGCCAGATGTTGCACTACCTCATGCCGCACGTCAAGCAGACCTTCGTTAAAGTGAGAAGCTCTGAGAAAGTTCTAGAGCTTCACCAAGCCTTGAAGGA
Source organism: Duopalatinus emarginatus (assembly GCA_028565595.1). NCBI lineage: Eukaryota > Metazoa > Chordata > Actinopteri > Siluriformes > Pimelodidae > Duopalatinus > Duopalatinus emarginatus. The sequence continues at coordinate 4,904,549 of JAOVVF010000036.1, read as the reverse complement.
GGCGGAGCCGGATCGGAAAGGCGTTCTGGTGTTCTGCAATTCGGCTCCCACGGTCAACTGGCTCGGTTACACGCTGGAAGAGATGGGCCTGCGTCATGCACGCCTTCAGGGAGAAATGCCCGCCTCGATGAGGGAAGGAATCTTTCAGAGCTTTCAGAAAAGCCACGTAGACGTTTTGCTTTGTACCGATATCGCTTCCCGAGGTCTCGACACGAAAAGAGTAGGTTTGGTGGTTAATTACGACTTCCCAGTATCCCTTACGGACTACATCCACCGAGCAGGCCGTGTGGGAAGGGCAGGAGCCTCAGGTGATGGACGAGTCCTGAGTTTTGTCACTCATCCTTGGGACGTGGAGCTGGTGCAGAGCATCGAGACAGCAGCCAGGAGGAGGATGTGTTTACCAGGAATGGAGAAGCAGATCCAGAAACCAGTTCAAACATTACCACAGGAGAGCAAATGAATATCACACACAAACTATGTCTCACTGCTTGTTTTTTTTTTTTTAAAATAATCAGAATACCTATAATTTGTTCAATAATACCCAATTCTGAGTGGGGTGCAAAAGTCTTCAACCCCATAATTGTTGATTTACAAGTAAAACGTGCCTTTGTTTATTTACTGTAAAATATTCACATGTGGAAAATAAAATATTACAATAAATATGTCTTATAAATGGACAACAGTCTAAAATACAAATCAACGTTCAAGGTCTCCTGATCTGATTAGCAGAACGTAAAAGAACTCGCTTTCCGTTTCTGAAGTGCCAGAAAAACCGGTACACTTGTCTAAATACTTGGTAGGGTCTGCAACAGGGCATGGATTTCACAAGCTAACCATAATCTGGCGTCTCTAGATGTGTGTGGTGACACACGACGTTTGTAGGTGTACCAGGGGTCCCATAGAATGTCAGCTAAACAAACCAGATACCATAATGGATCCACCAGCAGCTTATGTATTTAGTAAATGCACGTCTGTAACAATTTTTCTGGTGCTTTAGTGTATTTTAATATATTTTAATGTCTTGGGGCTAGAAATGAAATTCTTTTATGTTTAACTTGCCCTAAAGGTGCACAAACTTTAAATTTGAAAATAGCTGTGATTATATAGACTGGTAGATGGTTGTGCATTAGTCATTAATTTGTGTAATGTGAATCAAAGGTCACAGAAACTAATTTCCTACCTAAGTATCTGGATTGATTTTCCTGTGGAGTGTGCCAGAGCTTTCAAGTACAGAAATCCTTCATAGCATTGTTTAAGTGGTTTGGTCTCCTATTCATTTAAATTAGTTTGCTGCATTTATTAGATAGCGGGTTGATACATGGTTCCTCCTCATGCTTCTTTGAGTACCGCAAGCTTCCAAAAAATAATGGAGCAGTTATTTGCAGAATGGAAGAAAATATTTGAGTAGCATGTGCAAAACAAAAAAAATAGGTTGTCTGCTTTGCAAATAATAAGACATGTCTCATGGCTCTAGTTATTGTCTGTGCAACTGAGGTTTGCCTATTCTTTGCTCTGGAATTGACATGTGTTAAGATGTGTCCCTGCTTAACACTTAAACTTGATCTGTTCAAGTTTAAGCTAAAACACCTTAAATAATAATAAACAACTACTACAACCAATTGGTAATAATGATCATAATTAATAAATACATGAACTGCAATCACAAAATACCACTTTATTACTTTAAGGAGACTATAAAAAACAATTATGGTGATTTCCCACCTTAGCAGCACAGATCCCTCACTTCACATAACCAATTATGAATCTTTTCCACCTTGGAGACTGCAGCAAGGATCCAGGACAATCCTGACCATGACAAGAGGAGGAACTGAAAATGATGGTTTGTTCAAATTTAAAATATTCAAATTCAATACATTAAAAATCAGTACCAGAACTAATGAATAATAATAATGATAATAATACTAATAATAATAATAAATCTTAGAAATGAAAAAAAAAACTGCTTTATTTCTTCTTGAAAATTATATAAAAAATTAAGTTGATTTTCTGACTTTAGTGACTGCAGCACAAATCCACCACGATCCTGACGATGATGAAGAGAGGGACTAAAAATAAATTATTTGTTTAAATCTGAAATTTAGCAAAATTAAATTATTATTATTATTATTATTATTATTATTATTATTATTAATAATAATAATAATAATAATAATAATAATAATAAT
>JAOVVF010000036.1:4871852-4882645 GCA_028565595.1 Duopalatinus emarginatus | reverse complement strand
ACCATCACTCAAACTTAGGCTGCGTCCGAAATCACATACTCCCATACTAGTTAGTATGCGACACGATGTAGTGCGTCAGAATAGCTAGTACATAACAGGTAGTATGTGAAAGGTTCCCGGATGTCCTAAGTATACCATTTCGGATGCAGCCTTCCTCTTACAGAAGCAGCGCGCGACAAGCCTCAACATGAACTACGGGTGAATCGCAGGGCCAAATTACAATTTGCGTTAACGGCACTATTTTTTAAAATTGCGTTAATGCGTTATTATCATGTTAACTTCGACAGCCCTAATTTATTTCTTCTTACATTGAATTACTCATTATTTTGTAAACTGCTCCACAGCGACCCCCAATGTGTGACATGTAACCATCCTAAAACTAATTTGTTTTCTATAACAACATGTCCCAAAGCATTTGATTCCTCTTATGCCACAGTAATTTACAAACATTCAATAAACACTGAAGAAATGAAATGCTGTATGTCTGAACTATTCATAGAAACATTTAATGTTGTGGAACATTTGCAAGACAATTTAACTCATCACAGCTATAAACAAACGTTTACTCCTATGCCCGTGGGGGGGCATATATATATATATGGCACCCCTTCAAGAAATACTTGCGCTATTTTGTGCTTTCACATTGCAATATTAGACAATTCCTGTTTATCAGTCGTTCACTAGAAACGCAGATGATTTTAGATAGGTACTGTTGGGGGTTCACTCCTGTGAGCTCATGTTTCTTTCTGCATTAACTCGGTGTTGAATACAGTTACCAGTATTTTTATTTTTTTTGCCCATGCATGCATTCAGCAGGGTGCAGTTATCACTTCCTCATTACTGAGGATTGCTGTTATTAGGTTTCTTGCTGCCTCATTCATAAGGCACCACCTGCATCCATACCCAATATTGCAAAGTGAAAGCACAAAACAGCGCAAAAGCGTCAACGACTCCAGATTTCATTCAATATATTCAGTTTCAATTATTTCATTACATATATTCAGTTTTATTTCATATGTATATACATATCCACACACATCACTATACCACACACACTATACACATCATAATACCACACTCACTGCACTGTTCTGTTGTATCGTTTATTTTTCATTATTCATTATTTGCACAGCCCAACTACTACAATACCTTCTGGTTAGATACTAACCGCCTTTTATTGGCTGTGTACCTGTACTCTGCACGATGACAATAAAATCAGATCCAATCTGATCTGGTATGGTTGATTTGTTATATAAACTGTACTGTACTGTCTCGACCTGAAAAGGAAAGGTGGACTGACATGATTGACCTCCTGTCACCCAGAGAAATCTGCCCCATTTAACCTATCCGTACAGTAAAAAACAAAACAAAACACACACACACACGCACACACACACTAGGGGCAAAGAACACACAAGCCCGGAGTTGTTGGTAACCCTCAGGGAAATAGTGGATGGTGTGGTACAGCGGTAACATCACTGGCTCCCATGTGAGAGACCTGGGTTCAATTCCCGGTCTGGGCAGCCAGTCTGTACTACACCAATAAGGGTCCTTGGGCAAGACTCCTAACACTACCTGGCTTACCTGTAATACAAGTAACCTTGTAAGTCGCTCTGGATAAGAGCGTCTGCCAAATGCCGTAAATGTAAAATGGAAATGTTGGGGTTAGATGCCTTGTTTAAGATCACTTTATTTGTGTTTTGTCAGTACAAAAGGATTGAACAGGCAACTTTCTGGTACAAGTTCAGTCCCCTAGATTTGAGCCACGGCTACCACAACTGAGATGGACTTGTGAATTGCCATACAAGTTATACAGTAAATAGGCGTTATTGTCGAAACTCAACTGCATCTCAAACTGGATCGTTCCAATTTATCTAAACCATGTTACTGCTTGTCTGGATTTTTGTGTATACTAGATTGTGGTGTAAAATTTCTAGTCATTTCACTAACATCCTCTAAAAGAGAATGTAGTTTAATATCCTAATTTCTTCATATCACAAAAGCAGGAAAAAGCTTTTACTAATTAATTCGGGAACATTTCGAGTCACAATATTTAAGAGAGTGAAGTAAGAGCAGTGAAGTGGTCTGTTCTCTGAAGTACTCAACATTATGAGAGGTCACAGAATAATTAACCTTTTGTTTTTCTGACAAGACACTCGCTATAACCAACATATTTCACAGCATTAAACTCTAATATATCCTGTGTATCCGGCCTGCTTTTCAGATTTCGCTCTGAACCGGATAGAAGGGCAGATAGGTCATAAAATCTGCAGCCGAGACAGTTCTCATACGCTTTTTATTATGTGTGCCATGCACACTATCCCATTTTTAGCCATTTTATCAGATGCATCTACCACACTGAAGTCATTTGTAGGTGTACAGTCACTGGCGGTCTGGTCTATTTGTCAGTACACATCAGTGGAAAGGCGTCAGTGAAAGACCTTTGGCAAGATATTATACTGAAGACGAGTTATTGTGACTTGTGGCTTTTATCCGTTTAACATTCCAAAAATTACCACTCATTGACCGTTGTGCTTGTACAGACAGAAGAGTTTGTCCTATGCATTTAACCTGTCTGTGCAGTGAAACACATACACTAGGGGGTAATAAACATAGTGGTAGTAAACGGTGGCCAACTCTATCCAGGGAGCAGTTGGTGGGTGTTAGGTGCCTTGCTCAGGGGGCATGTTAGTCATGTCTTGGGGAATAGTCTGGGGAATAGAACCGACAACCTCTCTTTACAGGACCTGTCGCTTGAACGCAAACCTGTGGCTGCCCCCTGTGTTTATGGAAAAATGTAGAAAAAGGTTGGAAATCTGTTTCAGGATTAAATTACGTTGACTGCCAACATTGATTAATAATGATTTTATTATAATTTCTTACAATCACATTCTCTACAGGGACACAGTCCCTAGAGCAGAGGAAAAATTGGCTGCACTTTAACAGATGATTACATGCAAAGAAGAAGTCTTTTATGTAATCAGTACAGCGGAAAATGTTCAGTGCCGGGAATATGCTAATAAGAGGCATGAAGGTTCCCGTGAGTTTAATCGATACAGTTTTACTTCACTGATTCATTAGTTAGACTGTCCTTCAATAAAAGAATTAGTGAAGTCAAATGGTATTGACTAAACTCTGGACAAGCAGCACACACACACACACACACACACAAGGACACCAATTTATCCTTAAAGGAACACATTCTCTCTGCTCTCTGTTCTTTGATGCACCTTATCTGTGTACACTGTTAGAAATAAAGCTTTTAACCAAGAATGTTTATTCTCCACATGGACAGTTTAAAACTTGAGCTTACTGGCTACTTGCTTTATGGATATTACAAGGCATGTAGTGCTGGAAGCTGGACTTCAGTATCGTCAGTGTTTAATGATTAAACCATGGCCATTTCACTTTCACAGGTATAATAAAAGCTATATTCTGTTTTTTTTTTTTTTTTTAAATATTTGTATTACTATAACTATGCTGTTTTAAGTATTTTAAATACACCGAAGTGCCGGAAAAACTGGTACAGACAAGCCTATGCAAAATTGACGGTTCCATTAGGTGATGGTTCCATATTGGTATATGGTTCGTTTAGCTGGTATTCCATGGGACCCATGGTATGTCTACAAAAGTCTCTGACAGGTGAACACTATGCGTGACTCCTTTCTGACGAGTTACACCCGTTCATGTTCTGCGTTCAGTCTGATGGGTTTGGCCACGTCAGGACACGTCGAGAGACGTTTACGGTTAAAGGAACACACATCTGAGTTTCACCAAGTTTCACCAGATCTCAGTTATTCCTACACATGTACACTGGTAGGTTAGAGCCTCGTTATTTATTTACATTTATGACTCTAATAATTTACTATTGTGTCCTGGTAAAACACATAGTCAGCAGCAAACAATTAATTATTCTACTGTAGGAACAAACTGTATGACACTTTATATCATATCATATCACATCATTTCATTTAGGCGTTATGTTATCACATACTATTTTATTATTGTACCATTAAATTAATTGTCCTAGTACAAACACTTTATTTGTGTTATAACTAATAACTTGCAGGAAAACTGTGTTTTCTCAAATATAAAATAAGTATAAATAATAAGATAGAATAAATATAAATAATTGTTAATTTAAAAAAAGACACTAGAGAAACTCTTTTAAACGTTCTTGTCAGTCAATGTTTTCCGCTTTCACTCCAGTATGAAAATCCAAAACAGATCAATTTGGCTTTTTTTTGTTTTACAAAATAATTATCTGACAAGGACTGGCATGTTTAGACTTCCACATTTTTAAGCAGTCACCTACACAACCAAGAATCGACTTTTTTCTAAACCCACTGTTGACTAAGAGATTCAAAAAAAAGGTCACGTCCACAGTCCTGCTCATTAAACACCAAAGACAGCAGTTCATGAAAAAAAACCCCAACAATAACAGACAATTAGCCGGAATAGTGTTGTGTTAACTACTAATGTGGACTCAGTCAATAATTACACAAAGACTGCAGACTGGAGCTGTCACGAAAACAAAAGCAGCTCCTTATGCCCATGTATGTTCTGTTTAATATGGATGAATATGTGGTATTATACGTGGTAAGTAATATGGCTAATGGGGTTTGTTCAGAGTGGATGTCAGGAGAGGCATTGTTCATGTTTAAAGAGCTCTTCTAAACAATTTCAAAACAACACCCGTCTAGATAAGCAGATGGGTGAATAAGGTGCTTCAGATCTGAATATAATTATGACCTTTCACACAGTTTGGTACAGTTTCTCTATTTATCATTAAAACCTACAGAGACGGCTACAAATAGCTACAATTCTTCTGATGAACTTCAAATGGTGTCTGCTGGGTACTAAGTGATACTTTTTATTTATTTATTTATTTATTTATTTTTTTTGCCCTGGTGGATTGAATCTGTGACTTCTAGTAATGTGGAGGTATGTCATAATTAAGCAAAATAAGGTGACCATAACAGTAACTATCATAGTTATTTATGAAATGATTATCAATAATTTGCCCTCTCTGTTACTCTGGAACAAATGTAATAAATTTACTGTAAAACATTCTGAGCCACTACTCTTGCCATACATTTCAGACGACCTTGCAAATGATCACTCAATACAATATGAGCCTGGGTATATTTGAAATGTGGTTGTGTTTGCATATACAGTGAAGTGCCTGAAAAACTGGTAAACAAGTCTAATACACGGCATGGACTCCACGGTCTTGCAGAAATTTTCTGTAGGCAACGAACACCATACATCCTGCGGAACGGGCCACAATCCTGTTGTATTCCGAGGTGGAGGATTTCTGTGTTCCACAGTGTGTTGCATGGTATCCCGGATGTGTTCGATAACATTGAGTCACATCTGGTGATTTGGTGGTATTGGAAAAACCATAATTTGGCACCTCTAAACATGTGTGCACTGTCCATCACAATGAACGCATGGGCTTGAACGGGTGTAACTCATCAAAAAAGGAAATACACAGTGCAGAGCGTTTATCTGTCAGAGACGTTTGTAGAAGTACCAGGAGTCCCATAGAATGCCTGCTACACAAACCCTATACCATTATGTAGTCATGAGCATAGGCTCATCTGTCCCAGTTTCTGACAGTTTCTTCAGTGTAGTTCTTTTTATTATTATAATTACAATTTTCAGTGATTTTGGTATTCTTATTACAACTCATAATATCTCAGACCACTTGTTGTTTTCACACCATGACTGCATTTCAACTCAGACAGTTCACTGAATTATTGATCATTCCATTCAAACACAGAAGCATGATGAAATAGTCTGAATGGAGAAGCAGAAACTTTGAAGTGAAATACCTGGGAGACCAATAGGAGACAGACGTTTGTCACAGAATCATCAAAGACAATTCAGGCTACATTCCATAGCTGGCCCTAGACAGTACATATGCATCTCTCCCCACACAGCGAGAACAAGGTCTATAACGTCTTTCCTCTGAGACACATGAAGCCAGCCGGCCTCATCTTTTCAAACTGCTGAGGGAACACAGTAGGAAAGTGCTATACAGCCACTTCTGAATGCATGAGTTTACAAAAACACCATGATTAGCCTTTGTCACTGGGATTGATAAAGGACTAGAAGCACGTCTTCCCTTCCTCCCTAAAAGCATTGGCAATTTTGCTGTCTTGAACTCCCGAACCCGCACGGCACCATTTGGGATCGGGACTCGTAATTTGGGATTTCCAAACACAACAGTCTTACATCAAATAGCACAAAGAGAAAATAGCTTGCTGACGACAAAGGCTAGAGGAGAATGGCCAAACTGGATTGCATGCTTATGCTAGTGCCATAGTGCCTTTATTCGACTGCATTGCGAAGGTGACAGAAAAACAGCTCTTACATATGGACAGGAAGGCTCAAGCCTCGAAGCAAAATGTGAAGAAGATTGGAGTAAGTGTATTGGAGTAACACAAATCAAATGGAGCACAAATGATCCACAAATGAGTTCTCTAGAGACGGCCTGCGTAGTTTGCTCTTGGGGCATTTTTAGAGAGGTCTAATTTGATTCACTGTGTTCACTGTGTATATATGAAGATATAAAATGCTGAATCGTCGATCTTGGAATGCGTGAAATCATCCTTAAATAACGGAAAAAGAAAGTGGAACAATTGAAAAACAAACACTTGTTGAATAAGGTTCATTCATGTATAGTTCAAGTTTAGTTAATTTGATTAGTATATTAATACATGAGTTCATAAACTTTTATCAGCAGGGACAAATAAAACCTTATTACATACCTAATCTGGATATTCAAATATCCGGGAGATTATCTAAAATGATGACCAATAATATTTTGGGTGGTTATTGTAGACGACACATAAGGTTCAGGTTGATATTATTATTCATATGCAACTTGTTTTTTGAGATCGAGGTTTGAATTAAACTATTTAACCATTCAAGTGACCAGTCAAACTGGCTTTTAACTATAAGAAATGAAACAATATAACATATAGTAAATACTGTAACATTGCCAATGGTGGATTGTGATGTTTATTGCTGTAACAATTTTTTATAAATAGTAATATAAAACTTTTTTTAAATCATAAACCTTTTGTCATGTGTTGGTGTGGTACAGTGGTGTGGTACATCATTGGCTGCCATGTCAAAGACCAGGGTTCGATTCCCGGTCTGAGCAGCCAGTCTGGTGCTACACCAATAAGGGTCCTTGTGCAAGACGCCTAACACTACATTGGCCTACCTGTAATACCTGTAACCTTGTAAGTCCCTCTGGCTAAGAGCGTCTGCCAAATGCCATAAATGTAAATAAATGTAAACATGTTCACAGACCCCACTTTAATTACTGTATATGCAGTATACATGTATACCCACTATGCAGCTAAAGACTACACTAAAGTAGACAATTTCCCAAACAAGCTATTAGTTCGTAAAACTTACTGTAGTTAAATTATATTCTGTACTCTCAGCTTATATTACATCTAAATTGGTTATTGGATATTTATGTGATAGCCCATAAAATTCACTATACCAGAGGTTCGCAAACATTTCGTAGGCCATGCAGGGACACCGCTAATGTTTTGTTGGACCACCTTTAAATTTGATTATGGCACACATGAGACCTGACACTGTTTTGGCAACCTTACTCAAAGTCGGAACATTTATTTCAGTCCTGACGTGTTAATTTTTGGCCGCTCCAGATCATAACACTGCTTCCAGAGACTCCAAATCCGAGCAGCTTTTTTATGGCCAGGCAGTGTATTTAATTACACCCTATAGTACATATATTTCTTTAATGAACAAAATATTATGCTTATTCAAATGTGTACAATAATTTTCTGGCTATTATTTGAAGGTTTTATTCCTTACTTAATTTCACTGTGCAGTCTAGTGTACAAATAACTATAAGAGCTCAATGATGAACTTAATAATGTTGGTAATGTTGATTCTGATTTCCACTGTGGCAACAAAACCAACCAACCAAAGAAAGAAAAAGATTAAGTAAAATCACACATCCCCTGGCTCTGCTTCATAAGCGCTTTGAGGAGCCCAGCATTATAAAGAGTGCACATAAGACTTTTATTAAGCACTTTAAATTGTACCTGGACAACAGATTTGACCCACATTTCTGTTTTCCTGATTTTACTACGCAGCACTTCAGCTGACCTGCCTCGACTAATAAAACGAGATCCAGTTAACATGAAGGAAACACACTTACAGCTTTACAGACTAATAGGTTATGTGTGCTGGAGAACATGTCATTTTATGTCCACATTTATTTTTTTTGGATGGGCTTGGCCTCTTGAACAGGACAATGCACCACCACACATGTCTAAATGTGAAAATATGGTTAGAGGAAAACTTAGAGGGGTTTTAGTTTGGGGTTTTGTCACACGTAAGTCACTAGATCTCAACATTATCGAACATTTATTGAACATTTCTGGGATACCATGCAATGCGCTTTATGATGTACTAGTATTATTTCTGGCACTGATACTAGCAGTGTGTGTGTCTGTGTGTGTATGTATGTGCATATACAAAAAGTAAGGAAATTTTCCACACTTTCACCCTACGATCCAACTGTTTGTTAAATTAATAAATTGTTAAATTGCCAATATGTCTTGTTAATTCAAACTTCAATCATCCAGTCCACCAAACACCAAACAAGCCAATACCAGAATAAACCGTTTGACAATGGCAGAGAAGATTTAGCTAATTTTCGAGGGCACAACCCACATACTCAGTTCTGCTGCTCATTCCACACATGCATGATCCTTAGAAATGTGGTACCATTTAAAAGGGTAATTAACAGGTTTTCCAACAGTATAAGATTTATTACCAAGAGAGTGACTATAAAGTGTATCAAAGAGTGAAATTTAAATACAGCACTATTTAGTGCACCAGTAAATATATGGCTAATGTAATGATAGAAATGATCGAATGTCCTAAAGGTGTCTCTGAGTACACCACAACCATTTAAAAGGTTTCATCAAATACAGATGTAGAACATAGTATGTTATTAATGTACTTTATATTTTAATAAATGCACTATAATTATTACTTTATTCTGATTTTGGTTAACGTCTGCACTATCCTACAACCACAGCTCATTTTTCGATTTATTCATGGCCTTGAACACTGACCCATGTTCCCCAATTTCCTGTGCGGTGAACAATACGGCGATGTAATGCTGCTATAATTGGCACCTGTTGGACTTCAGACTGTGTTTTCCCCTCAACACAATACAATAAATTCACCTTTCAGACATTCATCAGCCAACGTTAAAAGTTTTCATTTGCACAAACCCATTAACTCGGACAGAACAGCACTTTTTTTTTTTATTCTGTACACACAAATGTCATTCAAAACAACCCCAAACAAAAAAAAAAAGCTCAGTCTATAACATTCAGTGATTGCTGTCAGAGAATGCAACCTTCACTGCAATGATCCGAGGCTGGTGATGTGTTGCTATAGATACGGCCCTCTGTACAGCCCTCTGTACTGCCATTACTGCTCTAAAAGCTAGCGTTCTCTGATACATTAGAAGTCAATTTCACCTCATTATAATAATTACAGTCCACTCTAAATGAGGTGTTTCTGAGCGACATGTAATGTCTTGCATACAGGTACAAGATATCATACTCTCGCCAGTTGTTAAAAGCATTTATATTTACTAACCCCCAACCCCGCCCACCTACTTTCTTACAGTAAACAAGGTGACCTCATTGTAATTGGTAACAGACGCCACTATTGAACATTCTCTATTAAGGCTCATTAGCTGTAGTAAAGATGTGAGGCCACAGATGGAAGTGTATTAAATGGCTTCAGAGATACATAGCCCAATTAGAAATATATGCTGGCTTGCATTTAAAGCATCTGGTTTGAATGTGTTTCAGATGGAGTGCAGAAGACGGACTGAAATGAAGTAAAAATGAAGTTTACAGCACTTTTGTGTGCGTGTAAAGAATATTAATGTTAATGTGATTATTGCTGTTTCAACGTTCTGTGGCCCTTTTTTTCAGATTTTTGAACTTAATCCACTCTCACAGACCGTCATGTAGAGTCTGACCCCATGTGCACCAACTAACATCATACATTAAATGAGCAAACTTGATGGATTTTTAAAGAGCCAAAGTGAATTAATTGGATTTCTTATGGCTAAAGTGGTTTATAATGCCCATGCTAGAGTCCATGCTGAAATAATCTTAGCCAAATTTCTGGTATAAGAAATATAATATCCTATAAATAGTTTATTATGTGTACTGTCGGTTCTCTTGATGAGTATGCATTGAACATAAGCATGTGTAAAATGTCTTACCTTTCTTTTTGAGCGCTCAGATTTCTTGGACATATTCTTTATTTTTTTATGAAGGTGACACAACACCTGGAACGAGAAGGAAATTCAGCCGTGAATGTTGAGAAGTATTTTTGACAGTCAATATGTCAACAATATAAAAGCGGATTTATCAAGCGGGACTTTGCAAATATAGTTATTGTTCACTTTTTTTTCTATAGGCAAATATAGATGTAAAGTAAAGCTGGAATGGAGAACCTGCCACTCTTCTTCTGAAGGTTTTTATTCTCACACCTGCTTCTTTTTGCATGAAAAACCAAGGAGCCTTCAATATATATATAAGTCTTCAGGACAGACAGCTGCTAGTGCTATAAGCTTAGAAATTGTTTCATGAACGTGAACTGTTTGCCTACTGTGTTGGCACACAGAAGAATGTGACCTCCGCATTTAACCCATCCGTGCAGTGAAACACACACACACCAGTGAACACTAGGGGGCAGTGAAC
>JAOVVF010000036.1:4817302-4833449 GCA_028565595.1 Duopalatinus emarginatus | reverse complement strand
ATTTAAAACACGGGTCAAAACCGACCCGTTAACATAAGAAATAGTAACAGAAAGCTAACACAAGAGGAAGGTTAAATCCAACTTCCCAGTGACTCATCTTCTTTTTTTATCCTTTTTTTTAAGCTTGAAGGAACACTTTGATGTGTGTAAAGGAATATGATGTGACATGACTGCGTTATGCCAAGCACGTCTATTATATGTTTCTTAGGAATACAAGCTTCTGTTTGAGGGTGCTGGGAGTAACCCGGGGGACAAAACGCTGGAGGATCGCTTCTTTGAGCACGAGGTGAGCATGATCATGAGAGAGGGCAAAGGATACAATGAGCTTAGTCAGGTTAACGAGGACCAGAAGGACCACAGAGTTTGCTTCTGGCATTAAGATCTTTAACACTGTTAGATTCAGCACGTGGAGTGGGAACTGTCAGGGAACTGAAATGCAGCCGCTTAATAAATCATCATGAACATCCCTGCTGGTGTTGTGAGGCAAAACGGCAGGTTGAAATTCAATGCGTCTCTGTCTGTAATTTGTGCAGGTGAAGCTGAACAAACTGGCCTTCCTTAACCAGTTCCACTTCAGTGTCTTCTACGCTTACGTGAAGCTGAAGGAGCAGGAATGCCGTAACATTGTGTGGATTGCGGAGTGCATTGCGCAGAGGCATCGCGCCAAGATCGACAACTATATCCCCATTTTCTAATGTTAAGCCCTGTTCCTAATTCTTGTCTGAAATTGTCATTCACAATCACACTGTTATTTATAAGTGCTGTATATTTTGATCATTTCTATAATATCTACTAATGTATGTTTGTTTAGAAGTCCAGCTTTCAGGCAGCAGCTTTCTCTGGTTGAGGTTTAACACGTTTACCGCCTGCCTGTGAAAGGATCATCCTTGGTGGTTCTCGGTTCAGTCAAAGTGTTGAACACTTTAATATGGTACTTGGGGATCACATGACACACCAACATTTTGTTGTAGCAGCTGTGTTTCACATGTAACGTATTGGCTGACCAGACAAACACCTACTCTCTGATATCCTGATCCTGCCCTCACACGCAGCAGTTTTTTCCTTATATTATTTATGTCATTAGGATAAAACAAAACAGACATTAGGACTAAATGTAACATTCCATTATTGAAGATGTCTGTACACGCATAGCTTATTACATGTTAATTTCTCCAAATGAACCCTGGCTGTATGGACATGTCGCTTTTCTTTTGTAAAGTGAATTCACCACAATCATTTCTCTGGCTCAACCGTATCCAGTAATGAGTATTAAGAAAAATATGAACATAAAAGAAAAAAGCATGAGATTTTTTGGCGGAAACGTGCGTCAGTGGGCAAGTCTTGCTTTTTCTCGTGTAAGAAAATATTCTCTTTGTGTTGAAACTGATGTGAGTTGTGCTCTTCTCTTTTTGTAAATTAGTCTTGACTAACTTATGGTGTAGATCAGATTTTATCAACGAGAGCCAAATGTGAAAGGTCGGACCTATATAAGAATACAATTTAAATATGACCTTGCGTTCGGATGTCCCGTGCTGTATAAACGATACTGTATTTCTGTAATCTTGATGTGTTTTGTGTTGAAGAGAATTATATTGGATCTGTGTCTAAATCTGTCTGTGGATTTGGTTATTGAACACATGTAGGACAGTATTGTGAGCATCCAGCAGGTGGCACTAATGGTACAGTCATATTTTGTATTGCAGCTTTGTTGATAAAGATGCAACTCTGCAACGTTATGGTTCGACCACATGTTTTAAGTTCACTTAATCAGTTCACTTTTTACTCATTTGGCAGATGTTTTGATCCAAAATGACTTAGAATAGATACTGTAAAGGTAATAATTCATGCTGAAGGGGCAAAAGTGGCAACTTTCAACATTCTGATCAGAGGCAACAGAGCCTTAGGCACTAAGCCTCCACTGTTCTAGATCTAGACTGATCATGAGTTATGCCCAGTATATAATGTCATTCACATTTAACCTGCAGCCCAACACACACAAAAAGTCTGCCTTGACCAAAAAACTCTTATCTACCTCTTTCTCTCCAGTTCAGGTATGAAAGGTCATGCAGAACATTTCCAACCTGTACACTATAAAATAGAAGAGAAAGCAGTGGAATAAAGTTAATAGTAGTAACTTGCTAACGTAGGCTGCACTCCATAAAACATGATTTTTCCATATTGTTCCAAAATGTTAACACAAAGAATATTATTTAAAGGCCATAATATTCATTCAAACTATTGCCTATCCTGTTTACATTCTTAAAGACACAAATTATTTAAAAACACCAAATTTAGCTTATGATAAGTTTAGGTATAATGCTAGACTAGGATGTTCTGTAGTCTCAGGAACAAGCTCTAAAACTTTTAAGCAAGTATAAACGAGTCATTTTAAAGGCAACAGCCAAAGGAACAAAATCAAAATTGTGTCAGCATTTAATAATTGATCTACAGGGAAAACAGGATAATCTTAGTAAACCCAAGTTCACTCACCTAGAGCACACACACACGAACACCAAACATTCCTCGAAAGTATTTCTAGGTTTCACCTCTGCTTATGACATTTATTACTTACGATTTATGCCATGATTGCTGGTAATAAATGGAAAATCTTGCAACGCCTCACTTGGATTACTGTTAACAATATATATATATATTTTATATTGGAGAGATACCTGTTCATAAACATGTAAGATTAGTGTTTTATTGCACCAATATGGAAAAACAATATACGTGAAACCTGATTTGACCCATATTATGCTTGATGCTACTTTGAAAACTTAGGTCAACAAAGAACACCAGTGAATCTTATTAAACCCAGTTTTGAGTGACAGAATCACAACTTTATCCTGGCATGTTCTCTTTAAAACATGTGTTAAAACAGGATTGAACATTTTGTACTAGCGCTGGATCAAAAGCTTATCAAGCAAGTCGGCAAACCAAAGTCTGTTTTAGATGGAACAAAATGAAAGCTTTGAATACACGGCCTTAACAATGGGATATTTGTCATTTGTGTTTCCAATGCTAAACATTTAAAGTTCCATTCACTTCTCTCTTGTTAGAGTTGTTTTTTTTTTTTTTTTGCAATTCAGCACAATGGTTTTTCTTTTCTCCTGGATTACAAATCCCTATAATTACTGGTGCGAGAAAAATGTGAAGATGACTCACAGAGCAGCCTTTAGTTTTTCTGCTGAGGTCGGGAAACATTGTTCCTAACTTTCCATCCGAGGATCCACCAAGCCATATGTAGTACATGAGAGAAAACACTCTAATTAGATGTGTGTGTGTGTGTGTGTGTGTAAAGTATGGGTGGCTGAAACACTGGAGGTCATTAAAAATCCACAGATTTTAAAGAACTCAAGTAAGCATGTGCATCACGCCAAATCCAGATTTAGTTCTCTGTTAGGTTTTTTTAGCCTGGTTTCCCCCTTGTTCTCCATGTTTCCATCCAAGACTTGTCAAGGTGCTGTGGTGCTTCTGAGTTCAAAAGGAAAGACGTACATAGTTGTCCAGTCTTACATGATCTGTTTATTCTGTTGTTTATTCTTCAACTATCAGGGTATACGTCTGATAGTTCTTATTAGACCATAGAGGTATTGGTACTTAGACAGAGTATTGAAGTACAGTTCACCCTTCACCCTTAGTGTAATTTATATTTCACCAGATACTAAGTTGTAAAATCGGAACACACTGTACAGACCAACTGGAGACACACTAAGCATGTGTAAAGAAATAGAAGCTTATTTGGCAGCCAGACCGTTAATAAATGTGAGGCCAATAAAAAATGTTGGCTGTGCTTGGAGATTACTATAATCTATTCCTCACACTCAGGATACAGGTCACTTCACCTCAGAATTATGTAGTACTGTATTGCAATTTTGCTGGAGTTAGTTTCGTAATTTTATTATCGATATCTGTTCGTTTAAAGCTCAATATATTACAATTAGAGCAGCTTGAGGATGCCAAGTATACAATGTAACCCTGTTGAACAGGGATGCAATGGAAATATGATAATATGATAATGAAATACTAAGTTAACTAAATCCAGGGCAAGACACGACTGAGGTGCCCTTGAGCAAGGCACCTAACTCCCCTAACTGTTGGCGCCGTGGTTTAGCGCTCTGGGCAAGTGTGTTCACTGCCCCCTAGTGTTCACTGGTGTGTGTGTGTTTCACTGCACGAATGGGTTAAATGCGGAGGTCACATTCCTTCTGTGTGCAAGCACAGTAAGGCAAAATAGTTCTCATTTATTCATTCAGAAAAAAAAATAGATAAGGTGCATATATTTAGGTGAAAATACACCTTTATGTAGACTATAGTCTTTACATGAGTTGCATGCCATGAAGATGCCCCATATGAAACAGTATGTAGACACCTGCCTATGACCCCTATACAGTATGTGGGTCTCTCCAAACTATTTCCACAAAGACACACACAGTAGTCTAAAATGTTTTTGTATGCTGAAACAGTAAGATTTCTATAAAGACAAGGTTGCCAAGGTTGGAGAGTGGAAGAACTCCTGACCTCACTGACACTGAACACATTTGGGATAAATTTGAATGCTGACTCCATACCAGGCTTCCTCCATGACATCAGTGCCTGACTGCACTAATGCTCTTATGGCTGAATGAGCACAAAGTCCCAGAGCCACACTCCAAAATCTAGTTAAAAGCCTTCCCAGAAGACTAAAGGCTCAGAAAGGACCAAGTCTGTGTTAATGTTTTGGAATGGGCATGTAGGTTAATACTGGAAATATTCATACTGTGCACACATGGCTTATGTGAATTTTAGTAGTCATTTCATTTATCTTATTTACATAGTTAGGATTGGGATTGATTCAGAACTATTCATAGGAGTGAGGCAAGAATACACAGTGGATGGGATACCAGTCCATCCAACAGCACAATGGACACACATTTAAGAGGTTAGAGGTTCAGCATACAAAAACATTTTAGACTACTGTGTGTGTCTTCATGGAAACAGTTTAGAGGATACTAGCTTTGGCCACCGTCAGATCACTAGAGTCACTGTACCAGGCTTTGAACTTTCCAGGTAGACTTCAGCCAGCCATCCAACTCAACACAGGTTGACTGGATAGATGTTGAATCTCTTTAGAGATCAAAAACCTTGCCCAAACTCTTGATTGGCTTCTCTGTAATTGTTGAAATGGCTGTGCCTGTGATGTTAAACCAGAACTTGTCCTCCACCTTACCTTTCCTCAGCACCATGGATCTTGATTTGGCAGGTTTGAAACGCATCAGGGCCCACTCCATGAGCTTCTCAAGTCCCTTCAGAATCCACCAGCAGCCTGGGACTGATACCGTTGTGACTGTAAGGTCATCCATGAACGCACTGATGGGTGGCTGCCAACTAGATGTGGTTGCTCCAGATGAGACCCTCATCCTGATATTGTTGTAATTGTAATCAGCGATGAGGAACATAATGATTTATCAGAGTAAGCTGGAATAACTTATGTGTTATAGAGGCAAACACTTTTTCCAGGTCAACATAACACTGACAGGTTGCCTATGTTCTCTTTGGCCTCCCAAATTAGCTGTGTCACCATTCCAATATGCTTCACACAGCACACCATTCCTGAAAATGGACTGATGTGTTGATATAGATGTTCTTTGTCAGGTAGGTGCACAACCTTTTGCAAATGGCACCAAAGAAGTTCTTTGCCTCAACCCCCTTCTGCCACTCGCTATTGTTTGGGACAGTTGTTATACACTTCATATGAAGTACCACTTGGTTCTGGAGAAGATCTTGCCCTTGCTTTATGGACGAAATCTCTGACTTCCTTCAGCTGCATCTCCGACAAGTCGAACTACACTTCTTGTTCAGGGGGATTTATGAAAATGTAGCACTCCCCATCTCCAGCTTTCTTCTGGGGTCTCAGTACATCTGCATGGGGTGTTGGTCAATTTCTTCCTTTGAGGAGGCTTTGTGAGAAGTTTTCCACTGCGCTTCTGCCCCAGCAGGTCTTTAGTGAACTTGAAGGGGTTGATGATAAAGACCACTTTTTTACATCTCCCTTTAGCGTCACCGCCACCGATGCCACTCTGCCCAGCGGAAAACCCTGATCTTCTTCCATAGGATGCACATTAACTGGGCTAGGCCAATGTGTTCCTCTTCTCCTGCCACCTTGTGCTGGGACTTCAGAGCTTTCATTACAATTACATTTACAGTATTTAGCAGACGCCTTTATCCAGAGTGACCTACAAAAGTGTTTTGTTGATATTTGGAGTATTTAAAGATCAGGATTCAAGAACTCAAACCAGAATCCTAGTAGAAAAGAGCCATGTAGTATCACTATGGGTAAGCTGAAAAAACAGGACAAATGCAGTTTTGCAAACAAGTCACTTCTTAATTAAATGCTGGAAAAACTGATTTTTCAAGTTTTCAGCTGCCGTTTGACAGCAAGTGACTCTGCTGTATGGACATCTAGGGGAAGTTTGGTGCCACCACCTTGGTGCCAGAACAGAGAATAGTCTGCATGTTTGCCTCCCACATGTCTTGGATGATGGAGGGTCAAGTTTGGCCGTACTTGAAGCATGAAGAGCTCTAGGTGTGTACCTGGCCTTAACCATTGCCATGAGGTAGGAAGAAGCCAGACCGTTTTTGGCTTTGTAGGCCAACGTCAGAGATTTATATCTAATACGAGCTGCTACAGGAAGCCAGTGAATGGCAGCGTGTCCGCCCAATCCCGCGATGTTATGTCCACGCCCACACCCTGCGAAGCTATGAGAATTATTCCCGGGAATAGCGCTCCTATTTCGTTATTTTCATGTTGTTTTTAAATGAAATAAAGGCAGTTGTACTAGAGGTCCCAGTGCAGACCTTTACTACATACCTCTGTAGCTGAAGTGATCATGGTGTTCTCGAAGGAAATCGAAAGATCATCATGATCAGTTACTCCTGGGATATAGAGCAGCTCTGAAGCAATGACATCTGAGATTCGAGCTGAGACCTGCGTATCAGAGCAGCGTAGAGGGGATGGGATCAATTGGACAGGTTGTAGGACTGCTGGCTACGTCTTCTGTTGAGAATGGAGAGAAGCATGTTAGAGATGCACGAGATGAGTCTCCCTTCGCCATTGCCTCCAGAATTTTGTCGACATCATTGTCAAACTGCGTCCACAGTGAAGTCATGGTAGCTGCGGGCCATTTAATCTGCCTCCGGTCTGACTTGATGCTTAAGGGATTAGTGGACAACACTTGGAGGTTCTGGGCACTATGGGGAGACTCTGGGCCAGACTCCTCCTGCATCTCACCAAGTTGAACATCTGTGCGTTGTGTTGCTCCTGCTCCCAACAAACACTCATAAGTCTTAATCATGCACAGGGAGTTAGTCGCAAATGCAAGACACTGGACAATATTCTTGACCATATCTGGTGATGTTTTGGCCAAGCATAATGTTACCAGGCTACAATTCCATGTGTATCTGTTTTATTCAGCAGATAAGAGGGGCATAAAGGCCATAAATTATAATGGTTGCTTGTCCATACTGTGAAATCTTTGTTTATGTTATATCTGCCAATCTTATTTCCAATGGATGATTTTTTTAATCTGCCACAATCACTGACCTATGTTTCAGAAAGACTCCTAGATTTGTTCTGTCTCGTGCTCTATTGACCATTCTACGCCCCCTTTCCTCTCGCTATCTCATCGCTTGACAGTTTTCCACTCAGTGGTCTGACTTTCAACAAGCCCACATAACCCAGACTGACATGGGACAGGATAGTAACAAGCAAACAAAGATAAACAAGCAAACGCAGAGGACACTGAGTTTTCAAAACATGTGTATGTAGGTTAATCAGAGACAAGAAGTTTCCATTAAGCAGAAATATTTGGCTTCAGCACCACAAGCCCCACTGGTGCCGTGTAAACAAAGCGGTCTCCACATTCTCTCGAGGAGCACACAGCACTGAAGATGTGGTGAAAAGACAAAGAGCACAGTAATAATCATTCTGACCGCGTAGTGTGGAAAACATAACACATAACGTCGGGTTCCCTAAAGAAGAATAATCAGTTTGGTCTGCAGACGAGCACAACTAACAGGCAGTTTTCCAGAAACTTGATATCTAAATTTGTTCTAAATTAAACTGAATGTTGTGGTTTCTGACATACATTTGTTTAACTGTGTTGAATACAGCAGGTGTGATTCCTATAACAATGTGTAAAGTGTGCACAAGGGAGTTACACAAAAACCACCCAGAACATCTGAAACTAGCACAAAGGTCATCATGGTGCACAGCCATTTTTGATTTATGGATATTATCTAGTATATGATCCCCGTTTTCTTTGTACAGTCTTTAAATACTCATTATATATTAACAGAAATGATTCTGTCCATCACAGACTTACTATATGCACTTACAATTTTTATACTTAATTTCACTTATATGCTATAATACAGGATTTTCAAGACCACAGAGAATTTTGCCATAAAAGCTATGACTCTTGACACCATGTCCTTAGCTTATCATAAGGTTTTCCAATGGTTTCTTGTATCACAATGGTGATCGGAACATTAACACAACCAAATTGGTTCTTTCAAGTTTCTCCAAGTGTGTGAGAGTGAGTACTCTGACAACTATGCAGTGAAATTCACCTCTGTATTGAACCCATCCGTGCAGTGAAACACACATACACACTATTGAACACTAGTGGGCAGTGAGCACACACTCCCAGAGTGGTTGGCAGCCCCTATCTGCAGTGCCCAGGGAGCAGTTGCCCTTGCTCAGGGGCACTTCTTGGCTGTCTTGGCTGTTTGGGGTTCAAACTTGGAACGAGGCTACGGCAACACCACAAATAGTAGTAAAACATTCAATATACATACAAAATATGCAACTAAAACTAGGGCTATGAATAAAGCCATAGGAAGACCAAACCAAGTAGCTGGGGTGCAGCATGATACTTGTCCCAATGGGCCTCTATTGCACTTGTTGTAGTTCCCAATTTTGACCACCTCATGAGATTGTCTTAGCTAATCTTTCTTTTGACCAATAAATTGTTTTTTTTATTTTTGTCTGTTCCCTTGATCACAGTAGTAAAGCTCTCAAATCAAAGTACAGAACACACAACTAGACAGTCCTCGGTTTTCCTGGAAAGCAGATCGTGTTATGGTCTTGGATCTGTCTCACTGAAGTAAGCATGACAGGTGGTCAAATAAGTTTCCATCAGCTCAGCTCCTCAGCATGCTTTAAGAAGTCATGGGTTTAGATTACTCTAGAGTGTGTTGGTGTACGAGAAGAGCTTGTACAGGATTCCCAGCATCTGCTGAGCTGTGACAGTGTGCAGTCCTGCTCTGTGTGAAATCTCAGATAAAGTCCAAAACCAGATAAGTCTGTCAGTGAAAAATACTGAACTCTTATTATGTGTATGAATGCGGAGGAGTGGGCGAATTTCATAATGTTTTATAAGAAAGAAATCGTTAAACTGGGTGTATGTGTTAATCCTGTTTCTAACCCTGAACTCAGGTGATACCACTGAGTTTACCTTCGTCAAACCTTTTAGTGAGCCCTCGTGCCCTGTGGATGTGTGCAGACTCATCCTGGAAGCGACCATGCCCATCAGGATGGAAAAGTTTCAATATAGGATTGAAGGATAATTATCTATAGGATGGTTTCTGAAAAATGTTGTATTGATTTGGTGTGGTGTTGCATTTTAATGGGACAAATGTAGGAAATCCATGCCAGCATAAAACATAAGAAAACCACTGGTCAGTCAGTCATTAACTTTATCTGCTTTGAATGTCAGGGTCGTGGTTTGTCTGGAACCCATCGAGAATCATTGGGTGCAAGGCAGGAATACCCCCTGGACAGGCCACTAACCCATCACAGATACCACACTCACACCCATTCGCTCACACACTCACCTCTCGGGGCAATTTAGCACATCTAATTCACCTTCCATGTGTGTTTTTTGGGAGGTGAGAGGAAACTGGAGCACCCGGCAAAAACTCACAGAGGACAGAGTGGGTAATTAGACCCACAAACTCAGGCACCAGGAGCTGTATAGGACACACATTACCAGTAGCACAAGAACCGCTGCTTTTTCCTTTTGTCCCATCTGTCTCAGGGTATCCATCCACCAAGTTTTTACAAATTTTGAAACTGACCTAAATATCGCAAAGAAAGTTTTACCCCGGGATGCCGTGGATAAAACGTGATGGAAGTCTACAGTCTACAGATGGCCTGATCATGGCACACAGCTTTTCATTAGCTGTTTTGACCATTCTTACATGCCGAATCCAAAGCTCTTCTGAAAAATAGCTAGGCACTATGTTTTTCCAGAACTGTCCTTATCGTTTACGTTTCCAGAAGAATGGCAGCCATTAAGAGCGAGTTTGTTGACTTTGGCAGCCTACATCATCTTAACTTTCTTCTCTTATAACTGTGGTGGATGGGAACAACTTCCATTTCCATTTTTTCTGCAAACTTTACAGAAATCTGCATAATATTCGTGCAACATTTAGATGCAAAGCTGGTTTGTGTGTGTACGTATGTACACTTGTAAACCGGTACAAAAGAGCCTATGCGAAATAAATAGGCTTGTGGTGGATCAACAGTGGTATAGGGTTTGTTTAGCCGGATTTCCATGGGACCTCTGGTACATCTACAGGCGTTCCTGACAGGTTAACACAGGAGTTACACCTGTTCGTGTCCTGTATTTATTCTAATGGGTTTGGCCTCTTTTAACAGGACAATGCACCAACCCACATGAGCAGAAACGCCAAACTATGCACCAGATCTCAACGTTATTGAACAGATCTGGGATGGCATGCAATATGCTGTGGAACACAGAAGTCCTACACCTTGAAAAATGACAGAATTGTGGACCGTTTTTTTTTTTTTTTTTCAGGAAGTATGGTGTTGAAAGCCTGTTTTTTCTTTTTCTGGCACTTTAGTATATAAGAGGCAAGACTGATGGTGGGTCTGGTGACCTGGTAAAGTAATCCACTATAATACACAGCCCATTTTCAGCTGTGTGACCCCTTGCTTTGAGGTAAAGTCAGAACACATTGCAGTGTTTCATCATTTTATTACTACAGCACATGTCAAGCTTCTGGCCGTATAAATGTCTACAGTTCCCACAGAGCTGATGTGACTAATCAAACAGACTGATTATCTGAAACAGGTGTATTACATTAGGCTTTGAGGTGAAGGTACATTTTCCAGAAACAGAGCAGATGACAACTGGTCTGCATTGCTCCATGGTGAAATCTGTTGCCCTTTACTCTGTGTTTTTTTTTTTTTTTACTTGCTTCATCTTTGTTTTGGTTCCTCTTTTTTCTTTACTTAACCTCTGTGGTTTGGCTAAGATTGGCTAAACATTTACATCCTTGTTCTCACTCCTGCACAGCTGGTCTGAAATTACAAATCTTGGATAGACATCCTGGAAACATTTGTGCTTATCTGACTGGGTGATTTGGAATCGAGCTAAATCAACATGTCCTATAGTGTCCTCTATTGTCCTTCAAATCGTGCTGGATATCAATTTTTATGCTATTGTTGCAGGACATCTTGCACAATGCTGCACAACAGAGAGTTCGACAGATTGTCTGGCTCGACCCGGTTCGCAAGAAAGTGAGGAAAGTCGTAGTTGATATTTGAACCTAAGGAGATGGTGAATGTGTAAGAGCTTTGATCATACATCATTATTTCCCACTGTTTAAAGTACTTTGCGAGCATGTGTGACCCAGTCACATGCTTATAAACTCCTTTTTTTATATACGCAGCTCACACCATGCTGGGGAGTTCGGGTACAGCTGTGTCTTGCTGTTAATTGGAGGCAAACTGGTGTGGGATTGATCAAAGAGACAGGCTTCACGAGTATGCATGGATTCGGAAAGACTTGGCAAAGACATGTGGTCTGTGTCCAGATAAGTCATGCTTGGAAAGGTTTTCTAAATCTCAGTCTTATTAAAACAGACGAAATAAAGTGCTGATCCCAAAATATATTGAATTATACCAAGATGTATGTCACATGGACTGTTTTCTAACTAACTTTGTTAAATTGACTCCAACTGATATTTATGATGAAAGCCATGCCGGAAAGACCATGCCTGTTCTCTGCTCACTAATCCTGCCCAAATTATTCTCTTTAGCAGTTTACTGTTCCATTTCACAAGACATGAAATTGACCATGTGTACCTTCAATTGCAAATTGTAAATGGGACTGGACAGGACGCTGGCCTGCAATTTACTGTGTGTAGGGTAAAGCATACGTTTTTTAGGGCATGTAGGGTGTTTTTGGTATGCACTGGTTAATACGTACCAAAAATTGTCCAAAGCAATGATAACCAATTAACTGGTAAGATGGTCACAGGGGCCCAAGTCTCAACTCTTTTAGGCTTAATTGACCCTTGAGAAAGGGCATACAGTGGGCAAATATGAGTTGAAAATTGGACCATTAAGCAAAGGAATCTGACACTTATGTAGATGTTACTTTGACATGCACCACCTAAATAATGCAGCCAGTCACAATGCAAAAATGTTTCCAGATAAGTGTCCAGATAAGTCATGCTTGGAAAGGTTTTCTAAATCCAAGTCCTATTAAAACAGACGAAATAAAGTGCTGATCCCAAAATATATTGAATTATACCAAGATGTATGTCACATGGACTGTTTTTTAGCTAATTTTGTTAAATTGACTTCAACTGATATTTAAGATAAAAGCCATGCCCCAAATTATTCTCTTTAGCAGTTTACTGTTCCATTTCACAAGACATGAAATTGACCATGTGTACCTTCAGCTGAAAATTTTAAATGGGACAGGACAGGACGCTGGCCTGCAATTTACTGTGTGTAGGGTAAAGCATAAGTTTTTCATTCAGCATGTTTTTGAAGTTTGGACAAAGGTCCATCAGTATTTCCAGGTAGCACTGAAACTACACAGAAGCTAGCACTCGTATCTTCTGTGATTTTAAGAAAAAAAAACGTATTGCCTAGTGGAAGTAATTTAACTGATCCAGGCATCTGTCATTGTAATTTAAGGTCTGCCTTTTTCTGGGAGAATCAGAGGGAAATACATCAGAGGGAAGCTTAGATTCACTGTAGTCCTACAGCTGTATTTAAGTTACACGAGCACCATTCACCCTTTCAGTGTTTACATGCTGGTACTGTTTCTGAGTGCTGATCAGATACGTGCCCAAAACTTTGAGTGATGTACAACATCTCCTTTCTGTTGTGAACGATACAGTCTCTGCTCTCAAAGAAACCCACCACTGTCCAAAACCAAAGTGCAGCTAATGAGGTAAACATGCATGACAGCAGCTAAATGTTTGGCACCATAACCCCACTCCGGTGGCCAAGGTTCCCATTTGAGAGGGAAAATAGCGGTCCCCTTGTTCCCCCATGGTTCTGTTCTCATCCTCGATTCCAGGTAATTTAAGGTCATTTCCAAGAATCACGGACACTGTGTCTAGTCCTGCCAAGCACAGAAATGGAACAGGATGCTTTTTTCTAAACGGACAAGGAAACATAGAGGAATCTGTGCTCAGTTCATACTTGCTGACCGTTCAACAGTCAGATTCAGAATTATTCATAGCTGTAGTTATTGGCCTGATTTACAGGTCACCTTAAATGACTGGGCTTAATCCAAACGTCACTAACTTAAAATCATTTAGGCCTGTCAGTAATGTCAGTGAAGGCTTAATGTGTTCTGTTCAGGAGGGAAGAGCTCTAATATATAGCCAAAATATTGCTGTACTCATTTGGATAATGAGTCTAATAATGCTGAGGGGCTCAACAGTTTACAGTTAATGGGCTCACCGATCCAAAAACATTAAGAACCCTTCTCTAAAACTTTAATAATAATATTTTATTCTTTTAAAATCGTACCTGGTGTGTTGGGCTGTCACACAATCCCAGCATTTATCTTTTAACTGCACACCCTATCATGTTGTGAAATGCCCCTGATAGCACTGATAGTCTCATTACAATAGCACCGTCAGTTGAACGTCGAGTTGGAGGCAGCAAAAATGGGCAAGCGTAGCGATCTGAGCAGCTGTGACAAGAGCTCAATTGTGATGGTTAGATTACTGGATCAGAGCATTTCCAAAAACGCATATGGGCTTGTGGTGTGATTTTGGTATGCACTGGTTAATACGTATCAAAAATGGTCCAAAGAAATGATAACCAATTAACTGGTTAGATGGTCACAGGGGCCCAAGTCTCAACTCTTTTAGCCTCAATTGACCCCTGAGAAAGTGCATACACTGGGCAAATATGAGTTGAAAATTGGACCATGGAGCAAAGGAATCTGGCACTTATGTGGATGTTACTTTGACATGCACCACCTAGATAATGCAGCCAGTCACAATGCAAAAATGGTTCAAGAATGGTTTAAGGAACACGACAAACAGGCCACGGTGTTCACTTGGCCTTTCAAAATCCCCAGATCTCTCTCCGATCCAGCATCTGTGGGATGTACTGGACAAACAAGCGCAATCCGTGGAGACCCCAGCTTGCAGCTTACAGGACTTAAAGGATCTGCTGCTGATGTCCTGGTGCCACATATCCCAGCACATTCAGAGGTCTTGTGGAGTCCATGCCTTAAAAAAGGTCAGAGCTGTTTTCATGGCACAAAGGAGGACCTACGCAATATCAGGCAGGTGGTTTTAATGTTATGGCTGATCAGTGAGATGAGTTTTTTTTCGAAAAGAATAAACGACACTGCAAATGGATTTCTTTAAAAAGGTCAAATTTAATATGATCTAAAAATGAACAAGTGGACAATTTACATTTCGTTCTTTCATTGAATTGTTCTGTATAAAAATTCACAGTTTAGATGATTCATAAAGAAACATGAATAAATATTCTGATTTATGGAAATAATGGTGGCATGGAAAATAACAAATCAAACTAACAGGGAGATAAAATGGGGGAGTGTGTGTGTGTGTGTGTGGGGGGGGTGTAATTATTTACAGGATAATATGATACTGTGACAAAAGTTGGTGGACTTTATGTTGCTTGTTGGAAGCTGGAAATGAAGTTTCAACCTCTCCCCAAAAAGTAGATGGAAATGGAAAATAGAAGCATGAATGAATTTTGCACCCAGTAGCAGCAATGGTGTGAGTTTTACGAACCTGAGGTTAAGAAATGTACACTGTTGATTCAAAGACATCTTTTTTAAGCAGAGTTGAGTCTGTGATCTGTAGAGTAAGCAAGGCAAGTCAAGAAAATTGCAAGGTGTATGATCTATACACATAGCGAAATTCGGAATGAATCAGTTGATATTAAGAAGAAACCGAATGTCCATTTCTATAAAAATGGTTTTAATAGTTACTCAGAAAATAAACCCATTGAACAATCCCTTCAAAATGACAAGAAAAACATAATACATTATATAAAACAACACAAAAACAAATACACATATTGGCACTGGGTCACTATGGATTGATTACATCAGTGGTCCTCTAGCATTTATTTGTACATACATGGAGCTATAAGAGATTTACTCCATCCTGGTGATGTTATTGTTGTTGCTGATAATGTCGTTGTTGTTGTCCTTAATGAGGTTCAGCTCGTTCTGTTTTCTGAGTGCCCGTGGTATCACCTTCTTCTTCAGAAAGAGTTTTTGCAGGAACTTGTCGCTTAAGCTCACAGGGAAGTAGCTGTAGATGAAGTACATGAAGCCGACGCCAGGCCCGGCGTAGTAGCGTATCTGAGGCTGCGGCGAGAGCAGTGCCTCCACAATGGTGTTAACCACAGGGCTCAGGTCCTCGTTGGCTGATTTGGTATAACTCTGAAAGAGGTCCTTTGTCTCCGTGACGTAGTCTTCGCCGTACTCTTCTAAAAGGCTTGGCGAGAGGTTCTGGAGGAGGTGCTGATACTGTTTCTCCCAGTACTCGGTGTTACTGTTCTGTCCTAGGAACAATAAAAGAGATGTGCTTTTAAAAGAGGCAGCCTCTTGTTCCAGGAAAGACTTGATCCAAGATATATATACACATTTATTTACAACATACACACACACACACACACACACAGTTTTATTAGGGAGTTAGATGATCAGTTTTACTGAGTGTCTTTTCTGGAGGGATTGACTGTCAATTCAATTCAATTCAATTTCAATTCAATTTTATTTGTATAGTGCCTTTAACAATGAACATTGTCTCAAAGCAGCTTTACAGAAAATAATAAAAA
>JAOVVF010000036.1:4802318-4817202 GCA_028565595.1 Duopalatinus emarginatus | reverse complement strand
TAAAATTTCTAAATAATTCTATAAATGTATAACCCTTTTCATTATTTTTGTAAAGCTGCTTTGGGACAATGTCCATTAAAAACAGTTTATAAATAAAAGTGAATTGAATTGAACTGAATATATATATACATATATACATATATATATATATATATTACGCTTAAAATTTTTTTTGTTGTAGTACAACCATACAAACCAATTATTTTTTTTATTTTCTTATTTTTAAACTGTGCTTCTTAAACTTCTTAGCTAAAGCACCATATTATGCGTAATTGTTATTATTATGTGTATTTAAATCTTTTTGGTTAGCAATCCACTATATTGTAATTGGTATTTATTGATTGATTGACTCTGTATTCAGTTCTGTCTTGTGCCCAATGATTCCGGGTTGGTTTAGGACAAGTCACGACCCTGACTGACCCTGACACATTTATGGTCCTCACTGGACAATGCACAGCTCCATTCGGAGAGGACAGGCACCCAGTACAGCTTTTTCACTATTTAAACACATCCACCAAACCCATCTATTAACAACTAAGTGCAATCTGGTGTGTACGAGTAAAGAAACCTTCAGGCACAGTTTCTCTAATAGAGCATGTGATACCATACTAACAGTCATAACACGCTAAACTAAACAACCTGGCTACGCTGCTTAATGATATTAGCCCTTAGTGTGTGTGTGTGTGTGTGTGTGTGTGTGTGTGTGTGTGTGTGTGTGTGTGTGTGTGTGTGTGCAAATGTGTACAT
This sequence comes from Duopalatinus emarginatus, assembly GCA_028565595.1. Lineage (NCBI taxonomy): Eukaryota > Metazoa > Chordata > Actinopteri > Siluriformes > Pimelodidae > Duopalatinus > Duopalatinus emarginatus. The sequence goes on along the minus strand of JAOVVF010000036.1, from coordinate 4,816,455 downwards.
CTCCCTGTTAATAGAAACGTACAAAAATACGGTTAAATCCACTTCTGCATAATTATGTGCTGTCAAATTACAGGTCATTCTAAGGAGTCAGTCATTTCTTCAGTCATTCAGTCCCACGTCATAAAATAACCCGAGCTCGTAAAAGACCACGCTTTCTTACCTGTTTTAAAGGAAGAAGGTAATATAGTGGACACTTTCACCCCCCACGGCTCCAACTCCTGCCGGAGCGTGTTCATGAAGAGGTTTAGAGCTGCCTTTGAGGCCCCATAGGACGCCAGACATGGGAAGGGCTGCTCACCTACACACACACATACACACACAGAGTCATTGAATGTACCCTAAGTAGTCAACATGATTTATGTATTTGGCTATTAAAGCTATTATCAAAGCCATTTGCTGATCTTCCCGTTATTAGCACCACATGTATGAGATTTCATAAAACACACAATAAAACCACTTTGATCCTTTCATTCACAGGCCAGTTTTTAATGGTGTGTTTTTATTAGTGCATAGGTTAGAAATGCCTAAGTGAACACCAGAATCACTTTAATCTCCAGGCTTAGTAGGCGGAGTGTCTGTGTTTCTGTTACACATAATGACAGCCGCTGATCCAGACACATAATTGTGCTATTGTGAAGTAAAGTGGCACAGCGCTGCGCCAAAACCCGAACTATTCACAAGCGCAGGACGAACGCGGCTTGCTGGGGGTTAATTGCACATTGCGCTGCTTTATGTAAACATGTGGTTTTGCCTCCGGTGATGAGAAGTTAAAGAAAAGGAGGTTTGTGTTTCAAACAGTGCCAGCTTAACCATCGACAGGATCTGAAGAGCGTTTGAAAACACAGCCCACCTGTGAGGAGGCTTACTGGAACATGGCAGGGAGACATTCGCATGGTAGCGTCTGTTGTTCTTAAGCGCCAAATAAACGCCCCTACTCTGCCCCCATTGCCTAGTTAGATCACTCTGATGGAGACATCTTTGTTTAACAGGGCTGGATGCCAGTACTTAAGCCAGGATTCAGATAGCAGCATGCCAGGCCGTAGCTAGAATTGGCATGATGGCAGTAAACAAGGGGCGATACACATCGTTAGCGTGGAAGGAAGGGAAGAAATGCCTCTTACACTGAGATCGTGTTATCGGGTACATCTGAAATCAGCAAGACAGGGGCTGTTCTCAGAGGAGGTAATCACTGAGCCCACATGAGTCAAAGACACATCATGGAGATATGAATCTGGGGCTATTTTTACTGTGTTTAGGATTTTTTGGACATCTGGAGGAACTCCAGGTCTGTAAATGGGATCAGATAACATCTCACACACTAGTTTAAGAAATGTTGGGAAGGTTGCCATGGCAGGTTTATTTTGCCTCCTTGTGGTTTTGCAATAGTTTGTTATGAGACTTTTTATTTGTAAATGGTCTTTTAAGATTTAACAGGTGAACAGTGACTAATTCCAGATGAAATCAATGGTCGTCTAATATGACACAAATGTGTTTAACAGGTGTTTGCTGATGTCTGATGGAAACCTTGTGATGGACCTAAGGGACCTAATGAACCTGTGAACCTGTCACTTTGTATACACATCTTCAGTGCATGGCTTTTTGTAGGAAAATAAGAAATCACTGATATATAGGTATTAATGGATATTTATATACACTAAAGTGCCAGAAAAAGTCTATGCACAATAGATAGGCTGGTGGTGGCTCTATAACGGTGTGGGGTTTGTTTAGCTGGCATTCCATGGGACCCCTGGTACATCTACAAACATCTCTGATGCTATGTGTGCCTCCTTTCTGACAGGTTACATCAGTTCATGTCCCGCATTCATTCTGATGGGTTTGGCCTCTTCTAACAGGACGGTGCACTGACTTACATGTCTAGAGATGCCAAGTCAGGAACACTTGTGTGATTTTGGGGTTTTGCCAATTTCACCTAAGTCACTTGATCTCAGTGTTATTGAACACATCTGGGATGTAATGCAAAATGCTGTAGAACACAGAAAGCCTACAGAATTGTGCAGCCTTCTGCAGGACGTCTGGTGTTCATTACATACAGAATATTTCAGTTCATGCCCTGTAGGGGACCTACTAAGTGCTTGACTGGTGTACCAGTTTTTCTGGCATTTCAGTTGTAGAACAAGTCGATTTTCTGCCAAAATGATTGAAGATAAATCTATGCATAAATAAAAAAAATATAAGGATAAATTAAGAAAGAAATCAAATTCAAACATAAACGTATAAATAAGTTAAATTGGATAAGCCCCACCCCCAAGAAGCAACAATAACTAAAAAAATAAGTTTGGCATCCACATTGTTTTAATTGCTGTCGGGTTTTTGCTGAACCAAGAGCAATGGTCAAGTGCGTAAGTAAACATACACTGAATGGTGTGAAGTAATGAGGGTGGGGCTGATTTCTTTCTAGCCCAGACTGCAATATCAGTGCATCAGTGACTCACAAAATGGTGTGACTTCCCTGTCTTTATATGGACATGTTCCTGGCTGTATGTGTAATAGATTTATGATAAGATCAGGTGCTATAAGGCATAACCATAATGGTCTTGTTTTTCATTTTTACCTTTTGTGATTTTCTATAGTACGTTTGCTTCTTTTGTAAATTTTTTTTTTTGGGGGGGTGGGAGTTTGTGGGGGGTCTCTATGGAGCATCGCTATGGAGATGTGTTACTGCAGGAACTTTTACGCCAGTTCCTATAAGGAAGTGAAATCTGATTTACTTGTGCGAATTGACACGTAGATTAGATTATATGTACCTGATGGACTGGAAATGGTCACTATTCGACCTTTGTTTTGTCTCAGCAGAGGAAGAAACGTCTTGGTGATGCTGAGGGTTCCGAAGAAATTCACTTCCATGCAGCCTCTGTAGTTCGACATAAGGGAGAGCTCGGCGTCTCCAAAGTTCACGCACACTCCTGCGTTGTTCACCAGAGCCCAAAGACCTACAAGATATACAATGACACCAAACTGTGAGCAATCGAGGGTGAATTGAAGCATGTGGATTATTAATCAGTGGTTGTGAAAAGAATGATGAACAGGCAGGATCATGAGGAGTGTAAGGGAATGTATTAAGAGGTTACTGGTATGTGTTCTGGTCAGCTGTTTTATCACACTCCTATGAATTGAACTATGCAGAGAACGACACTTTGATATGATATTATTTGGAACAGGTCGAGGGACTGCACTTCGCTTGCACAATGTTTTCAGCTGTGACAGCTGTTTTATTAGTAGGCCTGCCTCGGGTTCCACTCTCTCTCTCTCTCTCTCTCTCTTTCTCTCTCTCTCTCACACACACACACACACATACGCTTACTCCCCCTGAACTAATGCTTCCTGCATGTCTGCCTTGACCGCAACATTTACAGACATCTGGAGTGGAGAAGAATTGGGCTTGAGCAACGGACAAATCAGAGAAGTAAACACTTATCTGTGGATAATTAGCACTGGTGCAAATAAAGACCTTGCATCAATGTATTTGATGGCTTGTGGCTCTGGAAGGGAAACTGAGATGACTGTAGAGTGCTGGATGTGAGATTTATAGTAAATCCCAGAGCCCATTTACAGTCCTTAGCCATTTATAGAGTATTTATATACACTAACGTGCAGGACAAACTGGTACAGACGAGCCTATGTAAAATACATTGCATCGCCACCCATGCACGTCCGCCAGTATATATATATATATATATATATATATATATATAAAGCAGCAGACATCAACGAAAGCTTCTGGAGCTGTTGCTGCTCTGAGAATGGCAACTTGTCCCGATTTAAGTGATTTTCAACATGGTTTAATACTTGGAGCTTTTCATGTTTTCGTCTGGATTTTCATGTGACTAGAGGAATTCTGTCAAAACCTCGAACCTACGACAGCAGTGTGGCTGTAAAAAGACAAAAAGTAAATGTGACTAGTGATGACTGGCATACTTTTCGCCTCGGGTAGCACTGAAGTTCAGTGCTGGTGCATAACAAACGTTAGTGTGTGGACTGTTCAACGATCCCGCCAATATATGGGGGAACCTACTATTAGAGTATTAGATTTGAGTCTACCAGTTTTTGTGGCACTTCGGTGTGTAAAGAGCATGCTGTTATCGGACTGGGTGTGCAATGTGCAAAGCAGGAAATCACAGACAGCTTCAGTTAATGTTTAACTTCAGAATGAGTTAAATATGTGATCTTGGTAACTTTGACCATGTTGTTTGTGCCAGATGATTCTGATCTCCTGGCATTTTCATACATAACAGTCTCTAGATTATTGACAGAATGGTGCAAAGTGAAAAAAAATGGCTAGACTGATTTGAGCTGACAAGATGATAATCAAAAAAGTCAATCTCAATTTTACATAAACGTTTTATCCTGGTCATGATGTCGATGGAGCTTAGCCTAGGAGCAAGGAAGGAGAATTCAATTTGAATGGGAAGTCAGTCGACCGTCCAACACACAGGTATCAGCCCATCTGCATGTCCAATGTAAGAACATTCCATAGAAAAAGTGAAAAAAAATAAGCTGACTGGAATCTGTTTTAAAGACACACACACAAATAGAGTCTAAAGGACATGTACCCTCTTGTAGCTAAAGAAAGTGTTGTGGGATATGAGCATGAAAGTTCACACTCTATATATAAATTGTGTAAGAGCACAAAAAAGGGGAACGTGTCCTTTGTCGTAACATGAATCTTATAACATCTCATAATGCTCTTCGGTGGAAGTTCCTTGTGCATCTACTGGGTGATGAATAATATGCCATGCTATCTTTCATTGTCGTGTCAGATTATGAGTAATATTTGGAGGGGGTGGGGTTGGGGGGGGAGTGCATGTGGTCTGGTTGACTGAATGTCTTTTCCTTATTGACATCTGCTTATTTGGCAGTGAGGAACATTAATTCTCAAGCTTCTGTAAAGTAGGACAAAGTGCAAAGTATATCAGGTAATGAAGTGCCATGAGTGGGTGGAGGAAGGGGGCTCAGGGCCCAAAATTTGATGCTATGCCCATGGTTACGGTGCTTACATTTACGACATTTGGCAGACGCTCTTATCCAGAGCGACTTACAAGGTTACTGGTATTACAGGTAGGCCAACTTAGTGTTAGGGGTCTTCCCCAAGGACCCTTATTGGTGTAGCACATTGGTGTAACACAGACTGCCCAGACCAGGAATCAAACCCAGGTCTCTCACATGGGAGCCAACGATGTTACCACTGTACCACACCAATCACCCGGTGCTTGACATTGTTCCAACATCTGTGAATACCTTGTGTGTAGGTAATGGCAATGCCATGTGACGTACCTTAGAGGAACGCAGACACCAAGAAGAAGCATAAGCCTGCATGATTTATTTAAGCTTAAGCAGATGGGTTCAGACCCAGAAGTTTTTCTGTAGGCAAGCATTAGTGACTTAAATCTGATACTTATGATCGGCCTGTTAGGCAGCTTGCATTTCGCTCGAGTTTAAAATTAAAAATAAAGTGCAGCGCTGATCCTCTGCCAGTTCATCCACACGGCCCAGCAGGAAGGTCATGCATTATTGGGCACCAATGGCTTTTTCAGATTTTTCAAACGATTACCAACATGTAAAAGCATCCACACACTGTTTTTGCTCCTGCAATGTAAACACTAGTAGAAAAGTCATCCAATGAGCGTACGTTTATACTGGCCTTAAAAAGGTCATTACTATTCTACAGTGTGTGTTTTTTGTTTTGTTTTGTTTTTTTTTTTATTTATAACCTGCTGTTTCTGCCAAGAAATGAAAGGGAACAGAGAGAAATAGAAACAAACAGGAGGACATTTCTGCAAAATGGTCTTAAAGGGAAATTCCAGCATGATGCTAGGTGAGACATGTCTGGTGTCTTTGGTGGTTCTGACATCAGCGGCTAACAATGCTAGTGCTGTTACAATTGGAATTTTTTTTTAGGACGCGGTCGTCCTTGCAGATGGCTAGTTAGCGATTTACGAGATAATGAGTGATTGTGTCAACTGCGGTACCTACATGACATTTGAATTGTAATGCACTGGACAAAGTTAACTAAAGCATTACTGCATCGCTCTCGTTATGTACAGCAGTCACCAAGACCAGCACATAGCACTGTGAGTAATTTAATATTCATATATGTCATGTGTTGTGAATGCGCTTGTATGTACTCCCACCTTTCATGCCCAGCTTGGCCTTGGTGTTGAGGAGAGCCTGTTGAACCTGCTGTGGCTGAGTAATGTCCACCTGAAGCAAGGTCAAGCGAGGAGAACAGCTACTCCTCAGATGCTTGGCCCCCTCTCCATCTGTGTCCAAAACTGTGGCGAACACCTGGAACCCCATAGCGTCCAGACGCCTTGCTGTAGCATGCCCGAACCCGGTGTCACACCCTTCAGATGAAGAGAAAGAGATAGAAAGTGTCAGACTCAGCTGAATAAACATGAACAAGTAAATTCAACCTCTGTCTTGTCAATCTGATGTAAATGGAAATGTTATAATCTCTTTTTCATAGCAAGTAGCTGATTGGATATTACAGATTTTACGCTAATGTCTGTTGAAGCAGTTCTTTGTATAATGTGTTAAATATACACTATATGGACAGATGTATTAGCACATCTCAGTAGAATTAGGAGATTCCATTCTAAATCTATAGGCATTAATATGGAGCTGGTCCCCCATTTGCTCCTATTCCCACTCTTCTGGGAAGGCTTTCTACAAGACTTTGGAGTGTGTCAGTGGAAATTTTTTCCCATTCAGCCAGAAAACCATTTGTGAGGTTCTAGTTCATCCCAAATGTGTTAAAGGGGGCTGAGATCAGCGCTCTGAGAGAGCCAGTCAAATACTTCCCCAAACTCAACCAAGCATCTTTACAGACCTTGCTTTGTGCACTGGGGAACAGTCATGCTGGAACAGAAAAGGGTCTTCTGCAAATTATTCCCACATAGAGGGAAATATACAACTATCCAAAATGGCTTGGTATGATGAAGATTTCCCTTTACTGGAACACAGGCCAACTCCTGAAAAAACTCCCCATAGAGGCACCCTTACTCCACCAAACTTTACATTTGGCAAAATGCAGTCAGACAGGTAACTTCCTTTTAGCATTTGCCAATTCCAGATCCATCCATCAGACTGCCAGATAGTACAGCGTGATTTGTCACTCCACAGAATACATTTCCAGTGGAAACATGTTTTACACAACTTCATCCGATTATCGTGATGTAAGGCATTGGGACTGAATGAAACACCTCAATTCGGGGATTTTAAAAGGTGTGTCTCAATATATTTTTCTCCATATATTGTATTGTATATTAGATATTGGACATTTATCAGATTTTTTACATTTCTATAGCGTTATTTTATTTATAATGCTTTTTCTTGCTATTACAAAAATTATGACCATCAAACATTAGAAAACATTTAAATGTAGAAGAAAGTTTTCCATTTTGACAGATTTACCCCATATTATTTTGTAAGTGATTTTATCTCAGATTCCCTTTAAAAGTAAAAAAAAAAATAAAAAATTTAAATATATGATACCTAATATATATTTTAGATAAAAATCTATTTAACTAACATACAGCTCTCACTCATATAACTATACATCTTTCCTATTAGTTTCGAATTCACACCAGTTAATATCTGCTTTAGTTTATACTATGTGTTTAAATGCAGCACTGAACAACATACCAGGACTTTAAGTGAGTAGGTTTTATAAGGTTATGATATTTTTGTGGTATCATTCTCCTCTAACACCATGATCATAACCATGACACATGCAGAAAGTTATTTAACTGCTTAAATAAAGCTTTAGGAAATACAATAACTATAAAAATTTAACAGTCTCTATAAATGTAAATGGTGGAATTGGTGGTAAATGTGCACATGAATGTTTATTCAGGATGAAAAAAAGCCTTTAAAGCAGTTCCCCAGAACAGTAAAAAACAGATTTCCGCCTATGAAATGCTGCTGTAATCGTACAGGCTGTCCTGTGCTCATCCCTGGACTTTCACATTTATATGCTAATACTAAACAACTTTATTACACCCAATACTGTTTGCTTTTACTCTTCTATACCTGCACAGTCTGATGATTTATATCGTGATAATATATAATAATGGGTGGCTTTTATTGTGAGGGTTTTTTTTCCCCCTCCAGCTTTATTTTCTTATACTGTGCATTTCCTGGGAATTTCAGAATAAGAGGGGGTTTCTGTAAATGTTTTCTTCTACAACCATATTCCCGTAAAGATGCTTTGTGATTTTGATTATTGTTAAAAGTACTGTATAAACAAGTGGAGTTGAAGCTTAGAAATACAGGTGAATAAACAGGTTACACCTGCATAAGTGGCTTTATACAAATAGCAGCAACATGCACCGGACCATTAATCACTCAGATCATCCCCCATTCCTTTAGGTATCCATCATCCCTTGCTGTACAGAATTGATATAAAGGATACAGCTGAAGATCACTAAATAAAGCATAGAGTATACGCAACAGGTCAAGGTATCTGTGTGATAACACAAATCCCTCACACGGCAACTCTGTGCTCACCAACGCCAGCTCATAAGTAATGCAGTTGCACACACACACACACACACACACACACACACACACACACACACACACACACACACCACGCTTTCAGTGTGTGACTGGTCACATGCTGGTAAGATGCGCATTATAGCACATTCATAAGAAATCAAACACCCCGTTGCTAAGAGTGGATAAATGTGTAAACCCTGCTGGACTTTTAACCTCAACGGACAGATTGGAGCTGATTTCGTCGCAATGACAGACGAAAATTCCCACCTGTTCTGATCTTTGAACTTTTCTCTGTTGTTTAATAAACACAACAGATCGTTTTTTATCATACGGTTACCAAACATGCAATAAAGCCACTTGTAAGCTAGTGATTCTAAAGAGAACTTGTTTATCCATTAATTTGGATTTTACAGCACGTTATACCGGGCAATCACCTTTCCTCGAGTGTTCGTGTGCAAAAGTGTTCAGTCCTACGCACACATACACACCGCGGCTGTTTTTATCACAATGGTTTCAAACACACGTTTATCTCAAGGTCCTCTGAGGACACGATACAATCTGGCAGCTCTTTTACCCATGCATTCCTTTCCCTACCATATCGAGTAAATGTACACACCTTTTTTTTATGTGTTCCAAGGCTGCGTGTGTTTATATTGGGAGTAGTACAGGTATGCCACTCTAAAGATTAACTGCCTGAACGCTGCTACTGTTCCAAATCTAACATTCAGTGTTGGATTAATGAATAATAACTATTATTTCTCGAAACCAAGGGAAAATTTGTCTGTTTATGTACACACACAGAAAAGCATAACTTTTTTAAATATCCGTGGATCCTGGCAATTTGTAATTACTAAGATAAACAACAACAACAACAATCATTCACTCTTAAATCTATGGTGTTTCCAAATTTTTAAGGGTCCCTGTATCGGGTATAACTACAGAAATCATAACCTTAGAAATTAAAAACATCATAACCTTAGAAATATAAAAACCTTAGATAAGACGGGAAAAGAACAGGTGAAAACAATGAACCTAATCATAGAACACAAAACAGGTGTGGGAAAAAAAACACAACTCAAAATCAGGGGACTAAGAATGGGTGGGAACAGAAGTATCCAGACTGAGTTTGGCCATATTGTAAAGCCACCTGGAATTCTGGGAGGTGGAGTCTTTGAAGCTCAAAAGGCTTATGTTTTTTCTGCCAAGGTGATGAAAAATGTACAAGTTTTGAATATAGAGGCTAAAAAGCTAGATAATGTTTATTTATTCTTTTATTTCTTATTTTTCCTGGTCAGCGTGATGGTGGATGAACCGAAACCTATAAACACAATGCAGTAATATACCTTTATAACACTGGATCATAAACAGACAAAACAACTCTCCAATTCACTTTTGTGAGTTTGATTGCCTTTTGATGCTCAGGTAGATGGATTGACCTCTGCCTGCCCATCAAAACACATGCATGCACATTACCAGGTTAAAAGAAATATCTTAATACCATTGCAAAATGGGGAACATTTTATATTTGTCATGCAAAAACCGACAAGCAACCAGACACAAGCAACCAGACTTCTGGTTCTTTCTGGTTTGAATGATTGGGCTCCATATCAGTCACTATTCACACAGCCGGTGGTAACCAGAGAGGTTTTATCCTCTAAGAACATTGGATCCAACACATTGAATTTCATACAAGATACCATGTCATTGACAATGTGATTGATTTCATTAAAAAAAAAAACACTTAACATAAAATCACTTATGGCACCTTTAAAGTTGATGAATAAATTAATGAAATGTATTTGTGAATCATATCATATCTTGGCTTTATCCTTGCCGATTACCTTATATCTGTTTACTTTGTTGGGAAGAAGAGTGGAGGCTCAACAGTTAAGGCTCTGGGTTACTGATCAGAAGATCAGGGGTTCAAGCCCCTGCACTACTTAGCTGCCATGGTTGGGCCCTTGAGCAAGGCCCTTAACGCTGTCTGCTCTAGGGTTGCAGTATCATGGCTGATCCTGCACTATATTCCCATACTTGGATGTATATGTGACATATAAAGGCTTTCTCTTCAAAGGTGACATATTGTGGTGGCCCACAGTCATTGCTGAGTGTGGGGCAGTGGTGGCTCTGGGCTACTGACCCCAAGCTTGTAAAGTTCAAATCCAAATACCAAGCTAATACCATTGGTCCCTTTAGCATTTAGGTCAATCGTAAGTCACTTTGGCCGAACGGGTCAGCCAAATAATCATATTGTAACACGTAGAAAGATAGATGATATGAAGGTGGTATTTATATTTCAGGAAAACCGTTGACTGTATTGCTGCACTCGGGGATGAACTGCGTTCTGGAGCTTCTCCAGGGACATTGAGTAAAGGAAAGGCATGCCAAAACTCTGAAGGAGTAGCAGCTAAGCACACACACACACACACACACACACACACACTCAAGCTCACATACATCTCATCTCATCTTAACGTCTTCTCTCTCTCTTTCAGGCTCTCCCTCCATGGCTGATATGCATTGGTTACAAATGGTTACTTTGCTAGCATGTTTTTCACAGTGTACACTAAAGCACTACCATAGCAGCACAAGCTCCAACAAGGGGATTGGCAGTGAACAGCTCACACTTATGCAACAGATTTATAGTAGTCTCATTAGTCATAGAGTCGAGGGTTCCAGTACACCTACGCTGGAAAAAAAAAATGCTGCACTGAATTTATTTAATTAAATGATTACCATGGGTGTAGCTACATAGGGCCACCAGATACCTTAATAATTACGACTATTACAACTACCACCACCAATGTCATATAATACAGAACAAAATTACACATTTACAAATCCTGCTCTAATAGTCTAGTTTGAATAATAACGCAAATCTGACAGTGCATTTCATCATTGTTCGAGGATCATGTGATGCAATCACATGATCCTCGAACAATGATGAAATTAACTGTCAGATTTGCGAACTGTCAAATATACAATCATTTGTGCTAGAATAGAAGCAAACTATTCCCTGGCCCCCTTTTTTATGTTATATATTCATTATTTAGAGTCGTACAACATGACCTGAGTCCGGTCATGGCATGTTGACGGTGTACAAATCAATTCTCAACTTTTTCCATTAAAACCACTATTTTATTTTTATATTGTAAAAATGACCTAATCTGATCTCGGTCTTGTCTCGGTCTCGACCATTCCCGATCTTGCTCTTGATCGTGGCTTGTATTCGATGTGTTTTGTTTTTCGTTATGAGTGCTAATCAGCTCTAGCTTGACTATAGCAACACCGTTAGCTAATGCTAGCAAAATTGTAATGCTAGCATACTTCCTGAAACGTAGCCTTACGATGTTATGTTAGCGATGACTTAACACACTGACTTATTTTTCTAAATCGATAAACGACACGTTAGCGCGGTAGGAGACCATGGAGTAAGCACTAAGTACTAAATCTAATCAATAGGACAAAATCAATAGCCGTGTTACGTTGTTAGAAGCGTTAGGAGAGGAGACAATCTCAGGAGAGATGAAAGAAGAGATTGTTGAAGGGAGAGTGGGAAGCCGCTGCTCTGATAGAATTTGGTAGCTTGTCTACCGTCACAGAGGTAAAAACGTTAACAGTCCATGTAGATGCGTTCAAGCAGATGTTGCTTCAAAAGAACAGGATTTGATGCTTCAAATGTGACACAGATAAGAACAGTAAAAGAAAGATATCTACAGAGTACAGAGCGATAACGGTCAGGGACAAGTTGTCTTCCTAGACGGCACGAGCTGAATCTGTAGCTACTTCAATGTGCAGTTAATTCAACCGGCTGTGTGATTTAGTTTCAGAGGAATGTCAGTAAGAGGTTTACCTTTTTTTTTCCAGAACTGTTGTGACATACAAGAAATCTTAGACACATTAACGCAGTTAACACAGTTAATGTGTGTATAAAAAAAAGGCAGCAGGCATGACCAGGGTTTTTTATGTACTTCTCAGCATTGAGGTATTAACTGTCTTCATTTGTGTCCATGCTAAAATTAAACGATTGCATTGTAGGTGTTAAATCAGTCAGTGGGGATTTTGCTGGGAGTGACTCTGTCCAGCACAGCAGTTTGTGTGCCAAGTCTTGGCCGCTTACTTGCTTGTGTGTGTGTTGGGGGGGGGGGGGGCTTTTATATCTCGATGGGGACAAGTCCCTACAAAATCCTATAATTATAGGACACACTGATCATTTTCACCTTTTGGGAAAATGTATTTTATTTATTTATTTTTTACCAACAACAACAATAATAATAACAATAATAATAATAATAATAATAATAATAATAATAATAAATGAAAACTAATCATGTCAATGGAAAGTCCTCACAAAAGTAGCAGGACAAAACTGTGTGTGGGAAAGGGTGTGTGGGTGGGGGGGGGGGGGCTGTTATAATCTGAAGGGGACAAGTCCCTACAAAATCTCATAAGCATAAGAAAAACTGATCATTTTAACCTTTTGGAAAAATTTATTTTAGTTGTTTTTTACCAACAACAACAATACCATAATAATAATAATAATAATAATAATAATAATAATAATAAATGAAAATTAATTATGATAGTGGAAAATCCTCACAAAAGTAGCAGGACAAAACTCCGTGTGTGTGTGTGTGTGTGTGTGTGTGTGTGTGTGTGTGTGTGTGTCAAGAAATCTGTAATGAATATGCACTGCTCATATAAGCATCAAAGAAAGTGTATGAAAGCAGGGATTTGCACTTGTTGCCATGCCAGTAGACAGCCTTAGGGATTTAAGGGACCCAAACAAGAAACCGGGGCTGTAATCTCCTTTAAAGTATCCCAGTCCTAAACAGGTTTGTTAAATTAACACAATGACGGAAAAGCTATATCACAAGCACTGATAATATGTTACTATACGGTTGATAGAGCAGTGTTTTGGCGGCACAATGTAGGTCACCTACATCTCATAACTCTTTCTCCATCACTGTGTGATGCCCTGCCTCCTCGTAGCCTAATTTACCTACAGAGAAAAAAAAAGTAGAGAGAAAGTTCAAAGCGTGTGAGTGTGTGTGAGTGTGTGTGACTCAGGAAACAAGGAGGAGAGATAAGCAGCAAAACAATCATGCTGGAAAAGCAAACACATTTCTAGACTGGCACAGACAGCGTAACCTACTTTTAGTGTATCGAGTGTGTGTTTGTTTCTCGATGTATAACAGCAGACTTCATACCAGAGGGCTGCGGGTACCAGGTGGCACTTGCTTGTGTTTCTTGATGCTGCTCTACGTGTCACCTCGAACCACAGAGTTGCTGCTGCCAAAAAGTAAAGCTGATTACATACTAGTAAATGGATTATTTCTCTGGAACGTAGATTCGGGTCTATAGAAGGCTCAGTTCAGGATGGTTACATATTTAAACCCACATTTTCTAACCCGAGACTGTCTTTCTTCTTCATCAGATGTGTAACGGGGTGTTTGTGGCCATTTTGGAGGAAGAGAAAAAGTGAACAATAAGTGTAGAAATGAAATGCTGTGGTCACTGGAGTAGGATTATTCAACTACATAACACACACACACACACACACACACACACCATTGCCAAGATAGTTAAAGCTTTCCTGGATCTTAATACTTGGACGAAA
>JAOVVF010000036.1:4759310-4780994 GCA_028565595.1 Duopalatinus emarginatus | reverse complement strand
TAGAAGAGGACAAACCTGTCAGAATGAATACAGGACATGAACAGGTGGAACTCGTCACACATAGTGTTCACCTGTCATAGACGTCTGGAGGTGTCCCAGGGGTTCCAGCTAAACCAAGTCAATACTATTATGGAGCCACCACCAGCCTGTCTATTTTGCGTAGACTTGTGTAGCAGTTTATAATGTTTTATATTAAATATATATTGTTCTGTTTTCTTTTTAGGATGTGAGCTACTCGGGTACCCTAGGCTACACCAATCCTGAGATAGAGGTGGAGGATCCTGCCGCCAGGAGCTTACGTGGAAATCCTGAGTAAGACTTGCATGTCAGTCAGCCAAAATCAGGTCGTCAAACATAAGGGAGGAAATTTCGATTACAGATCCAGTTTAATCCCTGATTTGGGTTTTGCTGATATTTTAATTGTGCTTGAATTAGTGCTGTCAATTCATTGAACTTTAGAGCTGTTGTTATCCGGCATTATTAAACAATTACAGACGTATTATCACCTGCAGAAACTGGATCTTAGGCATGTCCCTGTCATCCTGATTGTCTGATCATGTTCTACATATCTCACCTAATAAATTGCTTAATGGAGACAAAAGACCACGTACATGCCGTGGGTGCCGTAACAGTTTCACTGGGTACCACTGCTCAGGCTGGGACGCGTTTTAAACACACGACAATCGGCTGAAATCGATCAAGCCGGCTGAAGAAACGTCCGCTCACTGCCTTGTTGGAGTTTTTTACAGTTACTCATAAAAATACATTACATAAAGTACATTATAGTAAATGTTATTTTATTGTAGCGAGCGAGTCGGGCTGCGCACCAGATCACCGTGATTCGGTAGAAGAGAAATAAATGCAGTTTATTAGGCAGTTAAAGCTCGTGGATACGAGGCCGAAGCCGAATCGTCATGGCGACTGCCTTTTTAATGTTACCCTCGTGCCAGTTTTCCCTTTAGCAAAGAAAAGGAAAAGAAAAAAAAGACATTTAAGTGGATGTGGCGTCTGCGTTCTTAATTTAAATCACATCCAAGGCTCAGCGTTCACCCGAACCAGAGTTAAACCTCGCATATTTAGTGTCTGTTTATTTATTTTATTAGCACCAAGAGACATGTGGCAAAGCTCTTAAGTTTCGTACTCCGACTTGTTCGGTAGCCACGTGTCGAAGCTGCTTTCGAAAGAATGTGTAACTGAGTGCAATTTCATAATAGTAGGCATTTGCTGCGTCGTCATGGCGAGCGTTTGGTAAATACATAAACAAAGAGTGAATTCGGTTCGCTTTCCCATGACTTTAATGTCACTTAACAAATTGAAACAGATGACAAGAAGAAGATAAAAAAACAACAACAACATGGAGAGCGGCGTCGCTGACCTGAGCTGTCACCTTCATGACGAGTGAAAGGTCAGAACGGTTTGGCAGCACTAATGAGTTACACACTGATAAAATGCCAGTTCAGTTTAAATTCTACGTGAGGCTCCAGGGCGGGTCAGTGGGTGGTTGCGGGGGGGGGGGTGGTGTCTTGTTTTTGATGTTACAGTTTTGTGTTTAAATACTAAATAGAGATGGTGAGAGCCAGTTTTATCATCTGATGGGAATCGCTAACGAGATTAGATCACATGGCAACTGCAAAGGAGACGCTGTCTGTAGTGATACATACAAATAAAGGTGTGTGTGTGTGAGAGAGAGAGAGACTTACTGGTGCTGTTGCTCACTGTGGAATGTTTTAGTCAGGAGATCAGAAACTGTCAGCGCTCTTACTATCATCTGTGACGGATTGCTATAAATGACCGAGTCGGAATTACAGTAATTTCTCCAGTCTTTTATCCCCTGCACATTCTCATGCTATTATTAACCACAACATGAAAATCTACTCAACACGACAAAACCGAATACTGTGGTTTCATTCATACAGTCATGTAGTGCACTAACCTAAAGCTGTGTCTTGGTATATAAAGGATGTACAGTAACGGCAGGATCAGAAGCTCTCTGGAAAGAGCAGCGGATGAGGAGCTCCTGCCTATGGTGTCGACGGAGCAGAAGCCAGCTCACTGTCCCTCCAAAAGCACGCAGGTTTGAGACACACTATATCACTGGCATGTACGTTACTCCACAGGGAAGCCAGACGGCGCACATTTCTGCTCTTTCGAGTGTGGCTGTTAGGAGAGGGCAATGATGTGGAGCACCAGGGGTTCCCAGACACACCGATCGGCCATAACATTAAAAACACCAAACCACTGACTGGTGACCTAGAGAGGGTGGGTTATATAAAGCAGCAAGTGTGAAAGTAAAGTGAAAGTGAACTATTTGCCTGCTGTGCTTGCACACAGAGGAATGTGACCTCTGCCTTTAACCCATTTATGCAGTGAAACACACACACCAGTGAACACTAGGGGCAGTGAACACACTTGCCCAAACCATGGCGCCCAGGGAGCAGTTCGGGGAAATTAGGTGCCATGCTCAAGGACACCTCAGTCCTGCCTGTGCAGGAACCGGACCCGGGACCTTCCGGTCACAAGACAGGTTCCCTAGCCAGTCTAGACGACTGGGCCAGAGCATCAGAGATCTTATAATATTTAGAGTTGAGCCACTTTATGAAAAATGAATGTTGAAACCTGTAACGGCCAATATGGCGGCTGCTTTACATAAGTCCCGCCCATCAATAGAAAGAACCAATCAGCATATTAGTAAAGGTGTCAAAAGAGAGAATATGGACCAAGAATATAAGTCTTGGCTCTTGTTATGGATGAGGGATGTGCATGCGTAGTAGCCAGACGAGCGTAATTTTTTTAAAATGCGGCCCGTCTTATACTTGTCTTATACTGACTTTGAGATCATCTCCAAAACATCAGGTCTGGTGGGGTGGGTCCCAGGATACAGCAGATAATACCTACCAGAAGTGGTCCAAATAAAGAGCAAGTGGTGACGCAGTGAAAGGTTCCTGGACACCAAAGACTCACTGATGTGTGAGAGGGTGAAGGCTGGACTGCCTCGAAGGGTCATGGCTGTTTAGGCAGGTGGTGTTAATGTTGTGGCTGATCGATGTGTAACCTGAACATTTTTACAAAATGACAAGGTCAGTTATAACAAGACGTCTGAAATCTAATATACTGAAACACACTAATACACGCTCATGTGTAGGACATCTGTATCCACTTGTGGAGCCACGGTGAACAGTGGAGGTTTATTTAGACCCACATTCTGTATTGGGCTGAACAAAAAACACACTCCTGAAATCTGGTGTATTTTTAAGCCATGTTTAATCATTCTTCCTTGTTTTTATTTATTTATTTATTTATTTTAGAAGAAAAAGAAGAAAGTGCACAAAATACCAGCCGAAGTGATAGATGTCTCAGAGATGAGCACCAGCAGAGGCCCGGCACATCATTCAGCTGAGCAAGGTGATATATACACACACACACACACACACACACTCAGCCATCGTGTTTAGTTGATAAATCTTATAAACAAACAGCACAGGGACAAAATCTGACTTTCTGAAGAATACAACGTTAATTTGAACACCTACTTATCCATAACTCTGTCATCATGGCTTCCTAAATGCCCCCAAGGTCTAACTACAAACTAGGGAGAATTCTAGGCTGCGTCCAAAATGGCACACTTGAACACTACCTGCTAGCTTGGAGCGAGTATATACTATTTAACCTCTAATCTAGTATACATGTCTAGTATGCACACCACCTCGGACGCACTCGATCCACCATCTTACCAACAACCTCGGACCCGAGACGTCACGTCGCTTGAGTCTGATACAATAATTATAGAGAAACACCTCAGTTCAGAGAAATACCCCTGTTCAGCATGAGCTCTCTTAAAATCATCCATCGTCCAAACTAAGGTGCACAGCCGTGCGCTGTGACAACGCGCGAACTAGCGTGCACGCGTAGAACCTCATCGGTTGCGTCATTTTTGGCCTGTGCAGCCTTGCGCTCGTAACAACGAGTCAAGTATAAACCTGGTTTTATTACGGATCAGAGGAATGTCTTAAAGTCCCAGTGTTCAATGTAGATATGGTGCGTCTCTTTTTTTAAATACATATATGTATATACCATCACCATTTTTCAATACCGCGTTATACCGAAATGTCGTCATACCGCCCAACCCTAGTGCTAACATACCAAATTAAAGTCTCTGTATAACTACAATGATCAAGGCAGTGATGTCTAACTGACCCCCCACGGATCCCGTCATATTGCGATTCACGCCCTAAAGGAAACGTTGATGTTCCTTAGTGACCACCGCTCTCATGTTGTCTATATAAAAGACAGAACAGGTCTCTGCTAGATAAACCGTCAGGTCTCGGTCATAAATCTGATCCTTTATGTTAATGTTTCCTAGTAACTGAGTAAAGTAGTTCTTAAGAAAGGTGACCATATCTAAGCCCCTTAGCTCATAAACGGGTCGTCCTGGAGCTGTAGTGTTAAGACGACGTGTTGGTTAACGATTGTCCAGTGTTGTATTTGCTTTAGAGATAAAAGTGTACCTGGTGCTGTTCTGTCCCGACACCTGCTGCATGCTTTTACAGTCGGCTGTTTGCATTACGACGCGCAGCTGTGTTCATTGCAAAACCGCATGCCTGATTGTGTCTTGAGTGTAAACAGTGTTGTGTCCTGATCCAGCCAGATTATTAACACACCACATTCATTTAGTTACCATTCCTTATCAGCGTGTTAGCAGTAATCGTGTGTATGTTGTGTGAGTATGCCATATTTTGTAAAGTGGTTGCTTTTTGTGACCTTGTGCATCCCAATCCCTAGAGCCCTCCGTAGCCGCTGCCACCCTGTCCTCATCCCTCAGCCAACGCCTCCCTTTCCCGGCATTCCCCGTGCGGCTGACTCTCCCCCCGCTGGCCCCCGTGCAGGCTGCCGGGCCCCCGGCTGAGTACCACTCTGATTCCGCAGAGTCTCTAGAGGAGATCCCCGTAGCTCTGGCACGCCTGGGGACTGCCACGCCGGCACGGATGCCCGTCGCTACCATCGGACGTTCCTCCTCCTCTGCACAGCGTGCTTTGCTTCAGCCGTTACCCTCACCACAGCCCAGGACAAAGAAGAAGGCTGCGGCTCGGAAGGGCGCGGAAGAGAGATTCGAGATGGCATCGCATAATCCTTTCGTGTTTGTGAGTAGAGCGAGTGGAGAGACGACCCTGACGCTAGACGGTGCCAGACCGGAGGATGGACTGGGTTATGGGGGGAAACGCAAGCACACGAGTAAGAGAAGAGGTCCAGACGAGGCGAGACGTAGCTCCAGATCAAACACACCTCTGGAATAGGAAAATAAACGGAATGACTGACCCGGATTAGCGGGACTGGAGCTGCGTCATCGATCTACGGCACTGCGGTCTCCGACGTAGCAACGGAAGCCTCAGGTCACTTATGCAAACGCCGAGCGAAGGATTTGAAATGGATTCTTTTGACGAGTCTTTTGGCAAATGTGCAGTTTCACTTAGCATTTTGTTTATTTCTATACATTTTGCTAATACCTTCTCTTGTAGCATTGCACAATTGTATTTCTACGTTTTTTTTATTTATCATGACACTTTGATCAACTAATGATTCATATTGAATGCCAAAGCTCGTATACTGTGTCCAGTCTGTAGCAGATTAAACTATCTGTTGACTGTTGCTCTGATCATAACTTCAGTGTTGCGTTAGCATTAACGCTAGCTGTTTTCACAACGCCACCTTGTTCAATGTTTCATTTGTACGCTTTGCTGACATGACCCTCATTACCGGGACAATGAGCCGAGTCCTGAACGTCCCAAACGGAGCCTTGTTCAGCTCTCGTCCATGCCCGCAGTCTTGTCATGTAGTTGAGACGTAGGTCTACGGCGTTACAGAGTTTCAAAAGGCGGCACAAATATAGAGGAGCGCGCAGTCGGGGGTGGGTCCTTAAAACTTCATTACATTCCAGCGGGTGTCAGTTAGCGAGGGACACGGCAAAACTCTTACACACACACTAAAAAATACAACCTGTCCAATTCCCTTCCATCAGACATTTCAACTATATAATAATATGACAGGCTGTCACATGCTTCGTCTCTGTCACATGCTTCGTCTCTGTCACATGCTTTGTCTCTGTCACATGCTTCGTCTCTGTCACGTGCTTCGTCCCTGTCACGTGCCTCGTCCCTGTCACGTGCTTCGTCTCAGACACGTGCTTCGTCTCAGACACCACTTCTTTTTGACTTGCTTACTCGTGCACCGTCGGCGGGTTGTGACACACTCGGACAAAAGCGCCCATGATCTCTGAGCCTCGTTACAGTTGACAGAGGAGAGAGAGATGGGATGCCACCATCAACCCCCACACCCCCTCTCCCAAAAGCACGGTCAGTTCTGCTGTCTGGACTCCTGGTTATGGATAACGATCGAGTCGACAATCTATTTATTGAACTTTTTTCTGCAAGCAAATCTATCGTTCTAGCGCCGTTCGATGGCGAGTTTAATAACTGACAGGTATGTGCAGGTCAGTCCCGACCCATTTCACAGTTACTGAAGGTGTGTGTGTGCACCAGGCCATAATACCGTATTACTGACAACCCGAACAAGTTATCGATAAACACTGTGACACTAACTGGGATAAACTTTTTACTGAGAATGAACACTTGATCAGTGAAGACGCAGACACACTGTCTGTGTAGTAACGTTCAAGTGCTCCAGTATGCTACCATGTGGCCTTTCTGCAGTTCTCTGTCTTGCTGTTGTTGGCTTTACAGTCATCGCAGCCACTTAGCTGTGTCCTTAATAAACTCATCCGGTGTCCCGAACGTCAATGAAAATCTTAAATCAGAGACTGCTGCAGAGTTCATTTCAGGTTAAAGGGTGCACAGTGAGCACAGATATGAAGACAACCATCAGAAATCCAGTTGAGGACTGTGAACCTGCAAGTGCACCAATGGGACAGGGACTTTATCCATACATGCATTTTCCTGTACAGTAATTTGTCTGACACTTGCGGTTTTCTTTTTGTGTTTTGGAACCTCCCAGACACTATATATATTTTCTGTGGATTATTATTATTGTTATTATTTGGGGAATAAATAAAACATGTTGCCTGTTCTGTGTTGTCTTATATCTCAGATACACTAATGATCACATAAAGCAGATCTCATAAACAGTTAATTTCCTGGATCATCCTGTGGTATGGGGTCAGTCAAATCCACCAAATCCACTCACACTTCACATGAGGCTGCCCTGATTTACACGTACATACAGATGAACGCAAAGTAAAGTAAAACCCAGGCTGCGTCCGAAATCACGTACTCGGTCAGTACAGACTGAATCAGAAGCAGTGTGTACTGTTTTACCGTTAAAGCAGTACACAGTTCCAGTATGCGAGTAAGCAGTATGCACAGCCTCGGACGCACCAGATCCGCCATCTTTACAGTGTCATGTGACATGATAATGGCATGACGTCACATCACGGCCGTTTTTTAAATCCCCAAATGTACTTTTTTTAACCTAAAAATGTTTTTAATGTGAAATTATTAATATAGAAATTATTAAAATAAAAATATTTTTATGTTGCTCCTCTTCAGTTCCAGACGTCTACACTGCTCGAACTGCATTATGGGATACAGAACAGTGTGCTCATTTCACATACTGTAAAATGTCTCCTGATGCAGTTCATCCGGGAACTTCTCGCATTCTGCTTTATGCATACTGGACATTCAGACACGCTAGTCACTCTCACGTACTGTTTTCTAGTACTTCCGTACTGAACAGTACGTGATTTCGGACACAGCCCCTGGTGTCTGTATAGATCAGGAAGGTGTTGATTTCTGTCGTTTGTCTCCAAACAGACTGAAAATGTTCGCCTGACTGATCACGTTTATTCCATAATGAAACATTTTCTATCCCGATGGGTGTGGTCTTATGTAGGATGACTCCGCCCCCTTCCACATGGCACAAGGACTCACTGAAGCACTTACTAACACTGGGGTCATGTGTTAGACAGCACCAACAGTGGGAAAATCTTTACTCCAGATCAGTTCCAGAGATCTGAAGACGCACTTAGATACTTACGATTAGTTTTTCCTTCTGTTTGAGCCGCATTTGTATAACATTAAGATGTTTAATTTTTCCTGTAGTGTTGGAGGATGTGGCAGATGTCTCGGCTCTTTCACATTTGGGTCATCTGTTACGAGTGTGTAACTTGTACTTTAGCCCAGGCATCGTTGCAAAATTTTATTGCACTGTGACACATTAAATCTTTTTTTTTTAAATCCACTTTCTGTTTTCTACTTTTTTCCCTTCTGGAGCTCATTCCGTCTTTAGACCTTTAACACCCTGGACATAACAAATCAGGACCGTCTGTCATATAATGGACAAACCCCTGGATCTGTTCACTGCAGTGAGCACACATAGTGCAGGAGGGTTGTTTTTAAACATCTGTCCTTCCCGAGCAGTCGCCATGGCAACGCACCAACACACCAGTCCAGAAATGTGGAAGCATGGCAGGTTAATGGGAAACAAGTAGGAGCTGATGTAAAACCTCATTCATCCTGCAGGCCTCCACCAAGCTGGTTCTCATGGCCTGGAAGAAACCTGTTGTAACTACTGGCATTGTTTATAACGAGGCAATGTAGCATGACTAAAGAGGAAATCAGCCTTTAGCCCCACGTACTGACGGATTCAGGAATGTCCAGGCTGTTTGGGGAATGAGACTCTTTTGATGAGTAATGAGCTTCATATTGTAGAAATCACATTGGAAATCAGACCTCTTTCTACGTCTATTACTTAAAATCGTGTCGGTTTAACAGATGTTTGGTGGTCTGAATTGTTTTAACAGTTCCTGAATTGAAAGTTGGAGCTCGGCAGTGTTACGCTGACGATGAAGCCACCAGAAGAATGCGACGTAAAGGATGTTAAAAGTGTGCAATATGATGCTGATGTGCCGTGAGTATGAGGATGAAAGGAAAGGATTTTCCTGTCTGTCGGCACAGGGGTGAGTGATTGTATCAACCCTCCTGGGATCGGCAGCAACGACTTCCTGTAATGAGCTGAAGAAGCCTGACTGGATTAATCCCACTGTCCCTTACAAAAATAAATAAATAAACAAACAAATAAATAAAATTGTGTATTATTATTATTATTATTATTATTATTATTATTATTATTATTATAATGGCACCTTGCCATTGAAACGGCTTTATTTATTTATCTATTTATTTATCTATATATATATATATTTTTATTTACAGTTTAGCTTATAAGACAAAAAATATTAGACATTTATTTTTATTATTACTTTTTTATTGCTGTTTATTTATTTATTTATTTATTTACTTACTTACTTATTTATTTTGCCAAGAAAATGTTTTTAAATAATCTGTATTCTTCAGATGAATGATTGGTGAAGGTTTCCCTGGAAAGAGCAACAATAATGTGTCATATAGAGTTGTAGAGACAGTTGTAGAGGATCTTGGACACCTGTACACTTCTTTAATTTCTTATAAATTATTAGTTATACACCTGGAATTTTACACTATACAGACTTAATGAACATTCAGTAATTTAGTAATGATTTTGTGTTTTGGAGCTATTTGGATGTGTGCTTTGGGTCGTTATTTTGCAGAAAGATCCATCCGTGTCCAAATTAACCACATGGCAGAGGCAATAAAGTTGTAGACTAAAATATTGTGGTGTGTGGTAACAATAGTGTTTTTTTTTTAATCATGGTTTGCATTCATCATAATGTTACATATGTAAATATTTGATTTAAGTTGATTTTAAGGTTTTATGAGCAATAATCTGTTAAAAAAAAGTAAAGTCAGAGTGGAAAACTATATAACTCTACATAAATATATAAATATAATAATGTTTTTTTTTTACGAGGTGCTAATAATTTTGAGTCTTGTGACTTGTCATACATAGTGTAAAGAATAAGTCAATATAAACGTTAAAGGTTTCTAAGACTAGCACAAACTTGCCCGGACTATCTTTGGGTGGCACTGAGACACCTCACACTGACTCAGTCCCACCCTTCACTCTGAACTGATGAGTGTTACACCTGTTAGCCGCTGAATGGCGTGCCTTAAATTGTCTTCATTGCGCTAGGTCATGGGGTTTATCTCCGGTCTGACAGGTGCTGTGCTCGTGTTTGCACGCATTCTAGATTCTGCGTCGGTGCTGGAGCTGAAAAAACGCCGCAGGTTTGATGACAGACGTCCTTCACACTCGTGTATTAAAGCACAGATATATCCTCGGTAACAGGTGATTGCATATCGGATTGCCGTTTATGGGTAAACCTTGCTGTGAATATGACTCTATTTATACAAGTTCTTAAGGCCACTCGAATGCATTTCCTTAGCCGGGCCAACGTCAATAACCCTCGTTTCCGCTACGTGATCACGTTAGCTTAACTTGCAATTAAAGACGTTTGGCCTTGAGATGATGGATTGAGTTTTCAGGCCGACTTATAAAACGAGTTACAGCCGCCTATCCTTATAAAGTACCGCTCAATCCAGATGGTTACGTCTGAAAATATCGAGGTTTCGATTTCCTCAAACCCATTTGGACCATTTTGGTAATTAAATACGGAGCTGTTTTAGAGCTTCACAAGGCTTCTGGGTATATGGTGCACATTCTCCATGCTTCTCACTCTCCCTCTAACATTTGGTTGCTGTTTATAGGGGTGTATTGTGTTGTTGGGACAGCTAGTTTATTCTGGCAGTGTCCATCTCGCCCATCTCGCATGGTCACCCCTCGTAGCCATGGCAGCCAAACATGACGACATCATAACAGTGTCGGTCACGGTGTCGGTGTTTGAGCGAGGAACGTGCTGACATTGAAAGGGAGTTTAAGGACCTGTGCGGTAGCTCTATAACTGGCACGGCGAAGTCTGAGCCCGGGATTATGACAACTCCGGGGCTCGGCGTCGGCTTGAAGACAGGCGTCAACTCGTTTTATTTGATTTATAGCAGACATCAGTGGCGCTGACTGGGGTTTGTTGACTGATTTTTATTTCTAAGGTTAATAAGGGTTTTGGTACACCTCTCAGAGTTCCTGAATCATGGACCAAGAGGGAGATTTATTTCATCAGTTAATTATTGGAAGGTCGTTTGGCTTTAAATGGGTTCTACGCTGCTTGCCAAGAGCGGATGACCGCCAGCTTTCTACTGAGCCTACGTACTATTGAGACTTCTCTGGTTCCCGTTTCTCAGTTCTGAATTCAGTCCCACCTTCTTCTAGGTTGTAAATTAAATCTACACTCTTTACATAACCTTACCATATGTATGGTTACAATTCTAGACACTTCAAGGTTTCTCAGGGAGAGAAAAAAAAAACCTTAAACCCTGTTTATTTTTAAGGTGGTAGGTCTTTGCTATGGCTACAATCCCCTTTATTTAGAAAGTGGGAATGAAGACTGTAACATAAATATAAAAGCCACTTTGAAGATTCGTCATTTTGGTTTTTGAGTGTATTAAGAACTACACTCTGGGGCAGCTGTGGCCTTGTGGTTAGGGAACCGGTCTTGTGACTGGAAGGTCCTGGGTTCGATCCTAGCAACGGAAAAAACACAACTGAAGTGCCCTTGAACAAGGCACCTAACCCTAACCCCTCAACTGCTCCCCAGCGCCATGGTTTGGGGCTGCCCTCTGCTTTAGTGTGTTCACCGCCCCCTAGTGTTCACTAGTGTGTATGTTTCACTGTATGGAGGGGTTAAATGCGGAGGTCATTTTCTTTCTCATGCACAGTAGGTAAATAGTTCACGTTTACTAAAAAGCATGCTTTATGCTAGACACTGGACTGCCAGACTAATATTTGGTAGGACCCCCATGGACTCACAAGCTTGCTGGAATATTCTGTATGTAATAAACTACAGACTTTCTCCAGAATGCTCCACGATTCTGTCGTATTCCGAGGTGGAGGGTTTTTGTGTTCCACAGTGTGTCACATGACGTCCCAACGTTATGTGTTCGATAACGTTGATATCGGATGATTTAGGTGTGAATGACTAAACCCCAAACTCAGATGAGTGTTCCTCTAACCATAGACGTGTCTCTAGACGTGTGTGGTGGTCCATTGTCCTGTTACAAGAGGACAAACCTGTCAGAATGAATACAGGACATGAACAGGTGGAACTCGTCACACATAGTGTTCACCCGTCAGAGACGTCTGGAGGTGTCCCAGGGGTCCAGTGGAATATGAGTTCAACAAAGCCTATACCATTATGAGGAGCCACCAGCAATCTGTACCAGTTTTTCCTGGTACTTTAGTGTATATACAGGCCTACTGTCACACACACACACACACACACACACACAACTTGAAAAAAAAAAATAAATAAATAAAATGCAATGTTTAATAGTGCAATTAGCAACCACATCCAGAATGTCACATTATGAATACTGACTCACTATATAGACAGATATTAATATGTCTGTTACACCTGAGCTGTAACTTTTAGACATGATGTTCGTTTCTACATGAAGTTTAAAGCTGCAGTAAACAAACCCTGTATGAGTTCAAAGACTAGCCGTTAACAATTAGAGGATAAAATGAATGTTGAACGAATGCTGGACCATACACACGGGTGTTGGCTGTTAACTGGGACTGATGTAATGTGTGAAAATGTGAAGTCATGTTGCCGACAGTCTCCCTTTCATATCCTTTTAACGTGATGATGTAATTGCCAATCTGCCAATCCCCATGTTGGACGTGATGCTCGTGTAAACAAATGGTGCAGAGAGGGATACGCATACAGACGGACAGAATACATCCAGGGACTGAACACCAATCACCCTCACATGTAGCACTTAGAAATGTATAATAGAGAAAAAATCGATCATAGAAACATGAAGATGGCTTTAAAACAGACCTGTGAAACTTCTGACTGTATATTTACCACTGATGTAGACCTGACCTGGGCTGTGTTGACTTTTACTGAATATCAGGCAGGGAAAAGAAAACAAACACACACACACACACACACACACACACACACACACACTCAAACACACACACTCTCAAACACACACACATACACACATATACACACACACACACACTCAAACACACACTTCAACACACACACACTCAAACACACACATACACTCTCAAACACACACACACCACACACTCAAACACACACACACACACACACACACACACCACACACTCAAACACTCACAAACACACACACACACACACACACACACACACACACACCACACACTCAAACACACACATACACACACACACATACACACACACATACACACATACACACACATACACACACACATACACACACACATACACACACACACACATGCTACTATGGCATTTGATTTTAGAGGAATTCAACCCAACCAGATCTCTATGCTTATCAATGCCTCTCTCTGTTTACAACTATGTTGCCATAGAAACCTCCTCCATCTGCCTTTCCTCAAACAGACTCAGCCAGCAGTAGCTGTCCCCATGGTGACAGCTGTATGAAAAACAAAAGACTGAAATCATATGCACGATTTTGTGATGCCATTTTGTGACCCTTTGGCCTGCAGCCCACTCTCCAGCCCACTGCTCATCAAAACACAGCAGTGTTGTGGACACAAGCGCCTGCCCCCGGGCAGTACGAGCAGCGAAAGGGGAGCCATTTTCCACTGCCCCGTTTTCGCCTCAGCTCCGGTGGCCTTCATACATAAACCAACATACACGCACGCTCATGCTGTGTCGCTCATGCCGTCCGGATTTTTGGACTGGAGGGACACGTTTCGCTACAGGTCTAACTAAGCATTCAGCTGCTCCAGAGCTGACATCTGTTTCCTGTTAGCCACCGACTCCTAATTTCTCACACGCCTTTAACCGAGCTAACGAGTGTCTGTTAATATTCCCACAAGGAAGAAAGGAAAGCAGATTAAGTGCTAGCTAAAGGATGTTGAACACGAGATCCACTCATCAATCATGACAATTATGGTCAACCACTTCCTCGCTCAGGCATGAAGCATCCATGTAGCAGCACATCTGGACAAAAACACAACCAGACACACTGGAGAAGCAGCAGACAGAGCAGTTCTGAGTCAGGAAAAATCGCTCTGCAGAAAATATTTGCGGAAAGTGAAGACGAGGATAAAGGAAAAGTTATCCAGTACATTTCCAAATAGGTTTACTAATACGGTCTTATTATACCGGTGGATAATTTATCAAAACAGCTGCCAAAACATCCCTGACCCACCAAGACATGGACTCCACGAAACATCTGATAATCATCTGTGGTATCTGGCACCAAGACATTAGCAACATATCCATCTGTGGATCTTTTGTGGGATTGGACCAGAATGGGCTAGCGTTCGTGCCTATGCATGTGGGGCCAGCCGTGGGCTAGTGGTTAGCGAACCGGTCTTGTGACTGGAAGGTCACGGGTTCGATCCCTGCACAGGGTGAGACACGATTGACTTGCCCTTGAGCAAGACCCCAAGCTCCCCCAACTACTCCCTGGTGTGGTTTGGGGCTGCCCCCCCACTCCGGGCCCCTAGAGTTCACTGGTATGTGTGCGTTTCACTGCACGGATGGGATAAATATCAGAGGTCACATTCCTCCCATGACCCTGTTGCTGGTCCACTGGTTGGTCTTCCTTGGACCACTTTTGGTAGGTACTAATAATCACTACATACCAGGACCACCCCACAAGACCTGCTGTTTTGGAGATGCTCCGATTCAGTCGTCTAAGACGTCACAGTTTGGCTCTTGTCAAAGTAACTCAGACCTGGACCAAGAGTGTATTATCCCAACAGAGGCGTTTGCCCCATCACTGGGAAATCCCGATGATGCCAGAGCAGTGTGTGCCTGGAAGTCTAGAGAGCGAAGTTGGCAATGCACGGTGGGTATGATGGATGGCATGCTGTCTCTCCTGTCAATCACGGACAGAGTGCCTGTGAGTTCATGTATGTGAAAGATGGCAGATATCACATTCTTCTGAGGCTGTCACACTGCACTGTGATACAGCTGTATGAAGGAGGCAGTTGGGGGTTGAAATATAAACATATACACATATACACCAGTCTAATATTATGTAGGTCTCCCACAGGACAATGATTCCATGAGGTTGTGGAATTATTCTGTAGACAATAAACACCATATTTACTACAGAACAGACCACAATTCTACAATCTGGTGATTTAGGTGTGAATGACTAAACCCCAAACTCAGACTCAGTGTTCCTTTAACTATAATTTGATGTCTTTAGACATGCGCGGTGCTGCATTGTCCTGTTGGGAGAGGACAAACCTGTCAATGAATTCAGGACAGATGTTTGTAGGTGTACCAGGGGCCCCATGTAATGGCAACTAAACAAGCCATGTATCATTATGTAGCCACTACCAATCTGTACCAGTTCTTTTTTTTTTTTTGGTACTTCAGTGTGTGTCAGTCACCATGACATCTAAATATTTCCAGACCAAATAAACAAACACATGTAAGTCAGATCCATTTAAAGCAGTAGGGTTTTAAATCAGCAACAGGAAGTAGGTCTTGTGGTTTGCCCTGTTTCACCAGGTCATGTTTGGCATGTAAGCCTGAGAAGTCTTAGTCTGACTGCCTAAAACAAATATACAGCTGGAAAAGCTGCGTGAACATTGGTTACATTTCCACTCCAGTCCGATTATAGATTCATGTCCCACAATTTAACCCACTGCAGGTTATCTAAAAATGTAATAACGAAAGTCAGATGAAAAACAGGAGGAGATGGTAATAGACTATAATCGACAGCATAATGCCTCACACACCCTGCTTTTATTTCACTAAAGGTCAAAAGTGCACTGACATTTTTAACCGACTTTTGAAGAATAGACTGCACCAAATCCTCGTTAATCACAATATGCCACGGAGCGAGCATTCAATCACTTTCTGACATGTTTTGCAAACGCAAGGCACAAGGGCAAAAAAAAAAAAAAAATATGACGCTTTACTTCTACTTCCTTCAAAGCATCTCGCAGGGCTGAGGCTGATAGTATAACAAAGCGTAGCCATGGCGACATAAACACACGCTCTAAACATGTCAGTCACGCAGAGGTCATTCCAGATCACGGCTCTGCATCGGAGCGGCTCTAAATGTGCACAGTTCACAATCTGATGCCGTCTAACAAAGAATGTGGGTTCAAAGGCCGTGCCTGTAGAGTTGTTTTCAGAAGAAAAAGCAGGTAGAGCAGGTATCATCCTGAACACACACTTCAGTAGATACCTGACTCTTTACTCCAGCAGTATATACAGTAATAGATGTGTAACCTGGGTGTTAATGTGAAAAGAAATTCCTTTTAGTGAGAAAAAAAAATGCAGTAAGTAAATAATATAATAGGCAAGGAATAAACCACTGAGGGTGTGCTGATGGAAGAAAACAATCAACAACAGGGTGGTGTGATGGTGTGAGCCAAAACCTGTTGTAGCAGATATAAATAGTTGTTTTCTCCTTAGCCTTTATTTAATTCAATTCAATTTTATTTATATAGCACTTTTAACAAAGCAGCTTTACAGAAATAATGAAAAGGGTCAAATGGCCGGTGGTGACAGTGAGAAGGAAAAACTCCCTGAGATGACAAAAGGAAGAAACCTTGATAGGAACCAGACTCATAAGGGAACCCATCCTCATCTGGGTGACACAGACAGTGTGATTATAAATAAAAGTGCAGGTAGACAGAGAATTAAAGATATGGAAGATGAGAAAAGAAAACCGAGAGTTAAGTATGATTTATTTATTTATTTATTTATTTTCATTAACAAGATAAAAAAATGCTTTCTCGTTGTGACTGTTACAAAACACTGACACTGGAGACTCCTTCCGTGATTAATGTTCCATAATTAATAATTCCTAATAGAAGGCTTTACTGTATTAATAATTCTACTAATATGTTAAGAGGTTAGATTACTAAACCCCAAACTCAGATGAGTGTTTCTCTAACCATAATCTGGTGTCTCTAGACGTGTGTGGTGGTCCATTGTCCTATTAGAAGAGGACAAACCCATCAGAGATGAACTGGTGGAACTCGTCAAAAAGGACACACACACAGTGTTCACATGTCCGAAATGTTTGTGGATGTACCAGGGGTTGCATTATGGAGCCTTTTTTTTTTTGGCACAACAGTGTATACACATTAAATAATCTGAATCATTACAATGTACTACTGCATTTTTTTAAAAACATTAAATAAATGGGGGATGGAGGGGGGGTGGGGGTGGGGGTGTAGCTGTACAATTATTTTTAAATCTAGTACAGAATTGTAAGCCATAATGACCAGTTTACAATCAGAGATTATATGAGTACAGAACACACCACTGATTAAAGACAGAAGGGGGAAAATTAAGAACCTGGAATGAAGTTCTGGGCAGCTTCTGTTTTGCACAAGACAGTCAGTTTCCACCCTGAAGACTCATATGTAGGAGTTGGTGAATATTTGGGAGGAGACGGGTGTGGAAACTTCATCACTAGTATACAATGAGGCAGATGGGAATTTATAGGAAGTTGAAGGAACTATGAAGTATGTGGAGCTTCAGGGGTGAAAATATTTTGCCACTGCATATGATATGATAAACTCTATCATCCATAGCATCAACCAGTTATATGCAAGTCTGCAATCAGACTTGTGACAAATACTATTATTATTATTATTATTATTATTTTTATTTAAGACGAGACAAACCACAGGAAACAGGGAAGAAGTATAGAGACTTAGATATTCCCCAACGATATTAATTACACCAATCAGCCACGACATTAAATCCACTGACGTGGTGGTGAAGTGGATAATATTAAATATCTCAATAAAATAGCACCTCTGAAGTGGTGGGATAACAAGTGAACAAAGTGATCAAAGTCAATGTGTTAAATATAGGATAGACAAAAAGGACAGGCATGAAAATCTCAGTGACTTTGACAAGGTCCAGACTGTGATGTCAGAGCGTCTCTAAAACAGCAGGTCTTGTGGGGTGTGTCCCAGGATACAGTGGTTAATACCTACCAGATGTGGTCCAAGGAAGGACAACCAGTGAACAAGCAACCAGGTCATGGGTGCCCAAGAGCGTCTGGTCTGATCTCATAGAAGATCCACATGCATGTGGAGTCCATGCCTTGATTAGTCAGAGCTGTTTAGGCAGGTGGTGTTAATATAGCAGATCGGTGTATACACCTACTGATATGACAGTAAGAATTTGGTGTTTGCCTGTAACTATACCATAATTTCATTTTTAGGAGCATCCATTAAACAGATTAATAAGTTCACATCAAGTTCTGAAACGTCTCGAGTGATAATTGATGAAAAAGCAGCAAAATGTCCAGGAGAATACGTGGACTAGACACGTTACTAATGGACTGCAGGCCCTGTCCTGAATGGTCCATGAGTGAGAGCTATAAACCAGGCCTCAGACAACGTGTATGTGTGTTTGCATACATGTCTCATTTCCAGCACTCGGAATTGTCCTTGACATCTGCAAATAACTATCCTGCATGCTTTCTGTTTTGGTTCGAGCGTTTTGAGGACTGCATGTGCTGCTAGGCAATAGAAATGTCATCTCCAAGTCTACACCAAGGAACAAATTCCATAGAGTCTCAGAGAAATATGCAAAACTCATTTATATGGATTGTCTGCTTCTCTCTCTCTCTCTCTCTCTCTCTCTCTCTCTCTCTAGTTTTACAGTGGCATGTGGTTTTGGTGTCCATATCACTTTGTCCCAGCCACAGTAATAGAATCTGGTTAGGGGTGTGGATTGAGACTGATCACATTATTAAGTCTCTACATTCACTGGCAACATAACAAACAAAACCATATCACATAGCGGTGTTAGTCTCAGGCTGATCTACTTATACACACCCACCCACTTTGGTTTTACTATCTATGTGAGAACTTTCCATAGATATAATTGTGTAGTGGCCTGGAGGAAACCTTTCAGACTCTGACATTCTTTTACTATTTGTAGTCGAAGATGTCATCTCTATATAATATCAGTAAATATCAATTTACAATAGGTTGAATTACGTCAGTTGGAAGACGTTATGTGAGCGTCCAACAACATTAGACACTTCGTTTTTTTTTTTCACGGACGATAATCTTTGATGTCCTGGGCAAGAGGAAATAATTTTAAAATCATTTCCAAAATGTTTTGCTGAAATTGCTGATTTTGTATATATTTACACTTGCATGTCTAAAGTCATCAGATACCTGTATGTAAATTAATTATGAAGCCGTGTCACGTTAGGAAAGTGAAAGTAAACTATTTGCCTAGAGGAATGTGACCTCCGCATTTAACCCATCCATGCAGTAAAACACACACACCAGTGAACACTAGGGGCAGTGAACTTGTCCGGGGCGGGGGGCAGCCCCAAACCATGGTGCCCAGGGAGCAGTTGGAGGAGTTAGGTGCCTTTCTCAAGGGTACCTCAGTTGTGTCTTGCCCTGTGCAGGGATCAAACCGGGGACCATTCCGGTCATGAGACCGGCTGCCCCTGTGACAGCTTGTGAATGCTCACACCTGTGTAAGATAGACATCGGACAAAGGAGCCTCACCTGGGCTAGTGAGGTTGCTAACTGGTCCCTGGAGGACTGGTAAGGGTGGGAGTGTAATGAAGACCCCATAAAGGTCTAGTTGTCAACATGGCACTGGTGATGGTTCCATACTGGTGTGTGGTGTGTTGGGCCACTCATCCACATGAACATGTTTTACTGCTCAGTGAGGATTCACAGCCCTTCATATCAGACTTCATGTACCCCAATAATGAGGTGGGATGCTCCAGCAGGATAATGCACCAGCAGGTCATCAGGTCCAAGGTGTCCATTCTGGAAAGTCCTGATAAATGGTGTTGTTTTCACATTTTCCCCAACATGAGCCCAATCGAGCATTTATGAGACGTGATGGAAAGGTCAATTCACACCCAAGCTCCTGCACCTACAAGTACCACTGAGCTGTGGGTGGATATCCAGACGGCATGGCTCAACATTCCTCCTGACATTTGTGGAATCGATGCCATGTCGAGTTGCTGCACTTCGCCAGCCTAGACAGGGGTCCGACACAATATTAGTTCCTGTCCCATGACTTTTGGCTCTTGATATCCTACAGTAATAATAATCGATAAGGCCTAAACCTAAACCACAACATCACCCCAAATACCATAGAGATATTTATTCATTATTTGTTTTTATATAAAAGCTGCACAATGAGTGTTTGTACTTATATTCACACCCACTGAAGTTTTTACAGACACGTAACACAGCCGTTTTGAAGGACATGACTAGGATTCATGCTTGCAAATTCAAAGCAGTTCGCACGACTCAGTGTGGACGATTAGTTACTATAGTAACGGTTAAGTTTAAGGGCGGGGTTTTTGTTTGAACCGATTGTCACGATCAAGTTAAATCTCACCACAAATCACACTGAATACCTTGTTCAAATTTGTTCATGTGTTTCAAAAGACTTGGGATTTATTTATTTTTTTATGAATATGAGGCATGGTTCAGAACAGAGCGATTTCTGTCGGCGTCTTTCTCATGGGCTTGTCACTGACACACCAGTACTTATGGGAGTGTAATTATGTAAAAGAAGAAAAGAAGTGTTCCTGTAGTGCTGGAAACACTTATGTTTGTTTATATAATCATTAAATAATCAATATGCTGATGTTTTGCATTATTATTATTATTATTATTATTATTATTATTATTGCTTTCCGTACCACAAACAGAAGGAAAAATTTGACATTTATAATGTGATGTGTTGTGAAATCCAGGGTTTGTTAAAACTTTTGCAGCTTATTAACCAATAGGACTGGTTCCAGCCCGGGTTTTCTTCTCCTCCTTAATTTCAAGCCTGCGATAATTAAAAATATATTTCTGAATGACATCAGACAGCCCTAGATCATATTTGGCTCAGCTGAGCCTATTACAGAGTCTCGCACCCGTCTGTTTATTCATCCTGTCCAGACAAAATGGAGGTGGTAGGGGTGGGCAACGCTGGAAACTGTAATGCCATCGCAGTGTGCAGAGAGCGAAGGAGAGAAATAAAGGAAGGCCAAAATTAGTACTAAGGAGAACTTTATTGTTAACCCTTTAATGACTTATTACTGCTTAACATCTCATTATAGTTCTGTTTTATGCTTTATACCTGGTCATAAGAACCTGCATGAGAATTCAATCCATATGAATCTACAGTGCATTAAATGCATGTGTATGGACACACACTCACACATGCACACGCACACGCACACACACACACACACACACACACACACACACACACACACACACACACAAGGCGCCAAACTTCACACCTTTTCACATTTTTACATACAGGCAGCATGCTATTACTGTCTGTACGTTTAAGTCTGATCATCAGCAATCACACACTTATAAACAAGCACACACCCACACAAACACACTCTGTGCCCCACCCTGTGACATTGTTTAACTCTCTCTCTCTCTCTCTCTTTCTCTCTCTCACACTTTCTTTTTATTGCCCTCCCTCGTTGTTAAACAGGATGTCTCTATGGATACAGGGATAAACAGATGATAACAAGCCCCCAGCCCTTTAAAGCTCAATTGAAAAGAGAGTAAAAGGGTAGAGAGAGAGAGAGAGAGAGAGAGAGAGAGAGAGAGAGAGAGAGAGAGAGAGAGCAGGGGGTGCTGTAGACCGTAGCCCTGTATATAGAGAGGTTTTTTGTGCATGGGTGTAAGTTCATGTGTGTGT